>CACRXP010000495.1:175745-198336 GCA_902702965.1 Spirometra erinaceieuropaei
CAGTTTCTCGCAGCAAGCTCTCCATCGGAACACCTGTCTTCGTTCGTGATTATCGAGCGGGGTTCCCAGACTGGATTGAAGCAACCGTAGTATCGCACAGAGGCAGTATGTTGTTTGACGTCGACGTTGGTGATGACATCTGGGTTCGCCACCACAACCAGATCCGACGGCGGCATTGTAGTAACACAACTGGGCTCGATCCGGCGCCGTCACTCCCCCTTGACATCCTACTGGATACCTTCGCCATTCCGGCAGATCGGTCGGTTCCCGAACCCACTGCTGCGCCTCCTTCGGATGTACCGCCTTCGGTATCAGTCACTGCCCCCGGGTCTCCAGACAACAAAGCACAACTAAGACGCCGGACCAACCGCGTGCGCCGATCAACACTGCCGATGCAGATCAATCAACGCCAAAAGCGGTACTGACCCACTTGGAGGGGAGGTGTTGGGAATGCCTACACTCCCAAAAACAAGAGCAAACCAATCAATGGAGATCACGTGCGTTTGCTCTCTCTCTCTCTCTACCACGCTATCATCTCAATCAGGCGCTTTCCCATTGGCTACTCCCCTCTTCCCGAAGGTCATTGGACCGAGTGCCGGCGAACTACGCTAGCGTGTGATAAATATGCGTCACCCTTAGCTAGACGTGACTTGCTGAAACGGGTTTGCTAATACACGTTCCGTGGCCAGAAGTGTGTTCTTTGTCTGCTGCCTTGATATTGGGGACCAGGGTCGAGTGCGTATACGCTCCACGGGATTTCACGTACCAGGCGGGCCATAACAGATTGATAGTCAAAAATAAGAGGACGGGTCCAGGATCTGACGTCGTCTTGGAGGAGAAGGTTCTAATTGAGCCATCTAGTGTAAAATATAATACTTAATGTATCCCGAGTAGTGTGGTTATGATCAACGTCACTTCGGCAAAAATTGGAGAGGAAGAACAGGGCCGTGACAACGGATTACTTGGGAAATATTAACCATGCTTCCAGAACTATTGGTATCCGCATCGTCAGCTACGAACGGCTGATACAGCGATCCAAGTGATTTGGGATATCGTTTTCTGGTAGTAGGGATAGACAGACAGCCATAAAAATAAGCCGACGAGAAGTCTGAAATGGGGTGGAATCCAAAGGATTTGGGGCGACCCACGTGAGAAATATTGATGGTAAATGAAAAGTATTTGGTACCTGGTATGCGAACATATTATGTATGTATATATTTGGAGGGTTAGAGACAGAGCCCTTGATGACCCTATTTATGTACATTGCTCTCGCATATTAGTACTCGAAAATAAAATTGCAGGCATTTACAATGTGATCGAATCACAGTTCAATTGTTATCATAAGGTTGTAGTGACATTTAAGTCTGTTTTGTTTTAATCAGTTACAATACGCTTCGACACAACTTTGAATAAGACAAACAACACGCACGTGCACTTTTACCTGCCGACGACTTTGTTCTTATTTACTAGTTTGTAACTGTTGGGACACTGCTATTTTCGTATCCTGGATAGCCTACTCGCTGTGCCCAACTAGTGGGTTTGTCTCTTATACTGGTGACCCTGTATCGTTCATAGCTCCTTCTGTTTAATCTCTGTGCATAACTATTTCCATTCGGATTAATCCTCCCTCTAATTTTTATCGATCAGATTACTCATCTAGCCCTTATTTGCTATCCACACTGTCTCACACTTTCATCCAATACGAGCGCTACCCTTCAGTCTCACCGTCAACGCGCCAGTCCTCTATCCCATTTATCTGACCTCTGACCGACCCCGCCTAATTATGTCCAGCGATTCTAGCAGCCAGCCGACAGCCGGCATTTACACTTTTGACCTGCCATCCGTGTGGCTCGGTGACATCGCGTTATGGCTGCGCACTGTAGAGTCACGATTCGCCCTCCGTCAGATCACACGAGAGGATACGAAGTTTCACTATGTTGTGGCAGCACTCCCAATGGACATCGCCACCGACCTCCGCGACATCATAGATTGCCCGCCCACAGAAGCCCCTTATACTGCCCTAAAGGAGGCCCTCATTTCCCGCATTTCCCTCTCAACGCAAAAACGTCTCCAACGTTTAATTTCTGAGGAGGACCTCGGTGACAGGAAGCCTACGCAGCTTCTTAGGCGTTTGGAGCAGTTGGCAGACGGACAAAAGCTTGATGCCACCATGTTCAAGCAACTTTTCCTCCAACGGTTGCCTCCTTCTGTGCAAGCCATCCTTGCGCCTAACATTCCTTCTTCGACTGTTCAGATGCTCGCAGAGACTGCTGACCGTATACTCGAGTACTACCAGCCTCCTGTTACGGTTAACGTCGCTAGTCGAAGCACAACTGCCCCCACAATCGAGGATGTCGTCAAACGCCTGGATGCCCTCACTCTCGAAGTTTCCCAGATCCGGGCCACTCGCGTCTATAACCCTTGTAGTCCTGCAATTTCTCGCCGCCCGAGATCTCCCACTCCAAACAAACCTACAGTTGATGGTTTCTGTTGGTATCATCACAATTATGGTTCTAACGCCCATCGCTGCCACTCTCCGTGCAAGTATAAAACACCCGCGTCCGAAAACCCCCCTGCCGACCAGTAAGGTCGACGAACGTGGTCGGTACATCCTCTCCCAGTCGCTTACTCCACATCTATGACAGGACTTCCTGTCGTAATTTTCTCGTGGATACTGGTGCGGAGATCAGTCTAATCCCACCCACCTTGACTGACCGTAATTCACCAAATTCTTCATTTTTCCTCCAAGCAGCTAACAATACTTCTATTAAAACTTTTGGTCAACGATCGCTAACACTAGATTTGGGTCTAAGACGTTCATTTCGTTGGCTATTTACTATCGCTGATGCCCATACTGCCATTCTCGGCGCTGATTTTATATCCTTTTTCGGTGTCCTCGTTGACATTAAGTCCCATAAATTATTTTATCCTAAGACTTCTTTACATTGTAATTGTTCCACTCGTACCCTTTCGTCACCTAATCCACGCATTTCAACAATCCCTTCGTCTACTCCCTATCATCGTTTACTTTCGGAATTTCCATCTATCACACGACCTTCACAATTTAACCAACCTATCAAGCATTCTGTTGTACATTATATTTCAACTACTGGACCACCCGTGTTTAGCCGTCCCCGTCGTTTAGCCGCCGATAAGTTAGCCATAGCCAAGGCTGAATTCAGCCACATGATGGAGCTAGGCATAGTTAGGCCTTCCACTAGTCCATGGGCTGCACCTCTGCAAATGGTGTGCAAAAAGTCTCTCGTTGACTGGCGCCCATGCGGGGATTACCGACGGTTAAACACCTCCACTGTGCCTGACAGGTATCCACTTCTCCATCTCCACGACTTTTCATCTAGCCTAGCTGGAGCAACAATATTTTCCAACATCGACTTAGTCAAAGCTTTCCATCAGATACCCGTTGCTCCAGAAGACATCCCCAAAACGGCGATTACAACACCGTTCGGCCTGTTCGAGTTTGTCAGGATGCCTTTTGGGCTACGCAACTCCGCCCAAACTTTTCAACGTTTCATCAACGAAGCCCTCCGCGATCTACCGTTCGTTTTTGTCTACGTCGACGATGTTCTGGTAGTAAGTTCCAGTGAACACGAGCACCTACAACATTTGCGTCTCATTTTTGAACGATTGAGCCAATTTGGCGTTTTCATTAATGTTTCTAAATGCGTTTTTGGCGCACAGTCGCTGTTTTTCCTAGGACATCGCGTAGATGCTTCTGGTTGTCACCCCATAGATTCCAAAGTTTCAGCTATTCGCGATTTCCCTACTCCCACTTCTTTTCAACAACTGCGCCGTTTTATAGGCCTTGTCAATTTCTATCGACGTTTCATCCCTCATTGTGCTCAATTAATGCTACCACTTACTAACCTTTTACGCGGGAACAACCGTGAGTTTTCTTTTCCTGACACAGCTGTAGAGGCTTTCAATCGTGCGAGGAAGGCTCTTGCGGATAGAACTGTCCTTGTTCACCCTATACCTGATGCCCCACTTTCCATTGTGGCCGACGCCTCCAATTTCGCTCTAGGTGCTGCCCTTCAGCAACAGACGCCCACTGGCACCCAGCCCTTGGCTTTCTACTCTGCCAAATTGACACCCCCACAAACTCGCTATAGCACTTTTGGTAGAGAACTTCTTGCAATTTATTTAGCCATTAAGCATTTTCGTAATTATATTGAGGGCCGAGATTTTTGTATTTATACTGACCACAAGCCTCTTACTTATGCCCTCTCTACTTCTTCTGACAAGTATTCACCCCGCGAGGCCCGCCATCTCGATTTTATTTCTCAGTATACCACCGACATTCGATTTCTTAAAGGCCTTTATAATTAAGTTGCTGACTGTCTTTCTCGGCCTGGCATTAATGCCATCACCCGCCCTTCCATCGATTTGGAGCGCATGGCAGAACTGCAAAATCAGCCGTCTTTCAGTGAGAGCCTTCAACACACTAGTCTTCAACTCGAAGCCATTCCTCTTTCCACCACCCCCGGTACAATCTTGTGTGACGTATCGCGCGGTGCCTCCCGACCCGTAGTGCCAAGCGAGATGAGACGAGATGTTTTTGCCGCGTTGCACAATCTAGCTCACCCTGGCATCCGTACTACCCAGCGCCTCGTCAGCGAGCGGTTCGTTTGGCCAAGCATGAACACTGATATACGCCATTGGACCCGTTCATGTTTGGCCTGTCAGAAGGCCAAAGTCGGACGGCACAACAAAGCCCCCATTGGCACTTTTCTCGCCCCCGACGCACGTTTTTCACATGTCCATATGGATCTGGTAGGTCCCTTTCCAACATCTCGTGGTTGCAACTACTTACTGCGATTGACCGATTTACTCGTTGGCCCATTGCAACTCTCATACCTAACATAACTGCAGATTCCGTTGCTCATGCTTTTTTGGAACACTGGATTTCTCATTATGGCGTCCCCTCAACCATTACCACCGATCGAGGTCAACAATTCGAGTCTAGACTGTTTAACAGCCTTACCAACCTCCTCGGATGTTCTCGCATACGCACGACAGCATACCACCCCTCATCCAACGGTTTAGTCGAGCGTTTCCACCGGCAACTCAAAGCCTCGCTCCGAGTTCATGACAACCCTTCCCATTGGAGCGAGCATCTGCCTTTGGTCATGCTCGGTATCCGTACCGCACTCAAGCCCGACTTGGAGTGTTCCGCTGCCGAACTTGTTTACGGTACTACCCTACGGATTCCAGGTGATTTTTTCGGGTACTCTCAAAGCTCAGCCGACTTGGATCCCAGCGATTATGTGCAAAGATTGCGCCAAGCCATGACTAATCTTCGAGCCACTCCTCCACGTCCTTCAACAAGTAAGTCATACGTCGACCCAAACTTACTAACATGTTCTTTTGTATTTGTCCGCATAGATAGCGTTCGCCGGCCACTACAACAGCCCTATGACGGCCCATTTCGAGTACTATCGCGCAAGGACAAGTACTTTACAATTGATCGTGGAGGCCGCACCGACGTGGTTTCAATCGATCGCCTGAAGGCGGCATATACCGAGCCTCTTCCAACTTCTCCAGTCGAACAACCTCCACTTGGCACATTGCCACTTGCTATTTCCCAGATTCCATTTACGCCCAATAACCCTGCGTCTTCCCTTATCCCACAGACTCCTCCCCTTACGCGCAGTAGTCGTCATGTCCGTTTTCCCGACCGTTACCAACTTGTACAATATGCATAACACTCCCACATTTTCCTTCTATTAACAATATTTTTTGAACTCCGTTCTCCTAGGAGGGGGAGTATTGTAGTGACATTTAAGTCTGTTTTGTTTTAATCAGTTACAATGCGCTTCGACACAACTTTGAATAAGACAAACAACACGCACGTGCACTTTTACCTGCCGACGACTTTGTTCTTATTTACTAGTTTGTAACTGTTGGGACACTGCTATTTTCGTATCCTGGATAGCCTACTCGCTGTGCCCAACTAGTGGTAGTGAATAAGGTCGCTGTAAATTAGTGCGGATGGATTGTATATGACAGTTTTTTACAAACTGACTGTGCGTTAGTCATGCTGCAAAAGCCGATTTCTGTCGAAAACTAGGCGAGCAAGTTTTCTTTTAAGCATACAAATTGTGTCAGCCGTCACCGTCTCGCTTGGAAGCGAGTTCCACGGCCTGACAACCCGCTGGCTGAATGAAAATTTTCGACGGTCTAACCGCGTGTGCCCATTCCTGACGCTGTAGACATGGCCGCGTATTTGGTTTGTTCGGACAAACTCAATGAGGTCCTCCGCTCTTAATGAGGAGCCCTGGCCGCGGACAACCCGGAACGTCCAAAGTAGACTGCAGTTTATTTGCCTATAAGAGAGAGGGAATTAGCCAAGCAAATTCAGCCTCTCCTGATAAGACAAATGCTTTAGACCGTCGACCATCTTTGTCGCTCTGCGTTGCATCCGTTCGAGTAGGTCGATATCCTTCCTCATGCATGGTGAAGCTGCTGGCATTCCATACTCCAGATGAGGTCTTACAAAGACACCGAAGAGTATTTCGAAAAGTTCGGGAGGAAATATTTTAAATGCACGTCTGATCCAGTGTAGAGTACTAGTTGCCTTCTGGACCACCTTTCTACAGTGTTCTGATGACGATAGATTTGTGGTCGTCCATACACCCAGATCTCTGTGTCTTTCCACAGTTTCTAACGCCGTCCCGTCAATATAGTACTGGTGTTTGGGAGAGGCATTGCGGCCGATGTTGAGGTGCAAGTCCACGCATTTGGACACGTTAAACTTCAAAAGCCATCTGTTCGACCAAGCACACAGTTTGTCGATGTTCGACTGTAACTTCTTTGCGTCATCATCACACTTGACTTTACTCCATATTTTTATGTCTTCCGCGAACATGAGAACCTCGCAATTCACTTCGCTGATGCAGTCATTAACATAAATCAGGAGGACTACTGGGCCTAAGACAGAACCTTGTGGGACACCACTTTCCACCTTTACCCATTCCGAGGCAGAATTACTAACGACGACTCTTCGTAGTCTGGAGGACAGAAAACTCCTGATCCACTTAAACATTCTCCCTTGAATCCCAACATCTCAGATCTTTTGTAAAAGAAGCCTGTGTGGGACTCTGTCAAAGGCCTTCTTGAAGTCAAAAAATATGACATCTACTGGGAAACCTTTATCGGTAGCTCGTGTCCATTTCTCGTGCGAGTAAAGAACTCTCATTAAGCAGGAGCGCCCTGGACGAAAGCCGTGTTGGGCATCACACAATATTTTGTTCTGTTCCAGGTATTTCATCAAGTGTCTTTTGATAATACGTTCCATTATTTTTCACGCGATGCAAGTAAGACTGACAGGACGATAATTTCCGCAGTCAAGTCTTGAGCCTCCTTTATGGATCGGAGTAATGAGTGCGCACTTCCATTCTTCCGGGAGCTCGCCGTCTTCAAATGACTTTTGAAATATTGCGGATAAGGGTTTGCGCAGTTCATTAGCAAGTTCACGGAAGTGCTAGTGCGGAGATTCTATCTGGGCCAGGCGATTTGGCAGGTTTCAGCCGGAGTAGCTCGGCCCTAACTATGGTCGATGAAAAGAGTGGTTCCTCGGTTAAGGAGGGTAGGGAGAGGGTAGGAGGGGGAAGGGTACTAGGAGGAGAGATTGGTTTGCGAACGGATGGATGGGCAAATATAGAACTAGGTTCTCGGGTGAAGACGGACTGAAAGAATTCAGAAAGGAGGGACGCTTTAACTTGGTCATCAATCTCCACTTTTCCATCTGCAGACCTAAGGGCAGGGATCAGCTCCTGAGTCCTTTTAGTACTTCGTATGTAACCATATAGAATTTTCGGATGCTCCAACGAATTTCGGAGTATGTTCAGTGCAAACTTCCTTCGCAGCTTTGAGACCTCACTTTTACAGACGTTTCGTTGCCGCTTATATTCCTGTAAGTGTTCTTCCGGGCCAGTTAGTCTGTAAAGCCCCAACAGACGATTGCTTTTTCTGAAAAAGGCCTTTAAGTCCGGGTTTATCCATTTTGGGCGGTTTGTGATTGTCATTCTTTTGAGAGGACAATTAGAATAAACCACTTCTTTCAGCAAGGAATTGAAAGTATTCCAATTGTCGTTTGCTCGACCATGCAGCTCAGCTTCCCATGATGCAGCTGCCGCTTCCCTCCTCATGAGAGAATAGTCCCCTTTCCAAATGTTTCTCTCCCACCTATCGGGTTGAGCGGGTTTGGAAAATAGTGAGTACACGAAGTAGAGCGTGATGTGGTCGCTTGAACCTAATGGCGGTCGGTCCTGCAGGTCTAACGCGTTTTCCTCCTCTCTTATAAAAATAAGATCAAGGCCGTTCGACTGCCGTGCTTCCCTGACCCGTGTTCCAAAGGTAACATTCTGGCCGAGAAGTTTATCCGTTGGCCATTGTAGTAGTTTGTGTTTAAAGCTGTCTTGCGGCCCTTGTGCAGTCCATGTTAGCCAATCAATGCCAGGGGCGTTAAAATCCCCAAAGATAAGGACATCCTTCTTCCCACTGACTTTGTTAAGTTAATTTACCAGCGCGAAATCCTGGTCAGAAGTATGGTAAGGCGAACGATACACCACCGAAAGCGTCAGCGAGCGGACATTCTTCGCAGATATGGTAACGCTTAGCAGTTCCACATTCCGTGCCAGACTATGTGCATCAGCCATAGCGCTTAGTTTGCAAGTGACATAAATTATGACTCCTCCTCCTCGGCTTAGTCTGTCTCTCCTGAATAGCTGAATTGCGGAGATAACCTTTAATGACTATTTCGTTTAAGGGGCCGGACCTTCATTGTGACAGGTTCTGACCACAGGAAAGACCCCTTTGTCTGGACTCTTTGTCCATTTTTGATCTTCAGCCCTTTCTCTCCTCTGCCAATTCTCTCCCTCAATTCTGATCTCAGTTCTTTCATTTTCAGTCTTTCCCTTAATACTTAAAAAATTATTTAGACCTATGGTGCTGATATATGAGTTAGCATGCAAAAATTTAGTAAACCAAGGAGACCGTGGTCCTCTATCTGTGAAAAAATGTTGCCCTTCATTTGGGCTAATATCGAATTCTGTTTTCCGATCACAGTATTTTTGCGGTATGGCCCGTATTATTCAAGAGGGAAATGCGGAAAACGATGTCGAATTATAGAAGCTGTGGATCTTAGTGATTAAGATTGAATCGCGGACATAACATAGGAATTCACGAGAGAGTTAAGAGCAGATGCACTCGCAGCTACCAATATGGGGGCTGACGAAGGGGTGAGAGGGGGCTTGAGAGATAATGAGGAGAAGCGAGACGATTTTTAAACCAGAATTTTGAGGAGTGAACCTAACTGTTCTTTCGGGGCGAATGATACTCGAACCGGACCTGCTAATGAGACGAGGCTTTGATAAAAAAAAGTAGACTACGTTTTCACTTTAACAATGTAAGTTCGTTGTGGAATATATTCGACCGCCGACTCTTCGCCCGTTCGGATAAATTTCCGACTAGAGCTTAGGGAGAATGGAGCAGAGGCAGAGCATATTTCACAATTGGTTAAGTCCATCTCTATGCAGGTAAGCGCATTTATTTCCCCTGGACTGCGAATTAGTGGAATGCCCAACGAATGAACTTGCGTCCGTCGGCGGATCTGTTGTTCGCAAAGGACCATTGGTGCAGAATGAGTGAAACGCTTCTGGGACAGATGAAATACCGACCATATTGGTAAAGGTGCTCGCTGGAGGACTATATAAACTGTTGTCCATGCTCTTTCAAGCCTCGTTTGGAGTGGACTCTTTACTCGCCAACTGGAAATCTGCACGGAATATACCACTCTATGAAGCTGGAAGCATGTTCACAGCAAGTAATTACAGACAAATCAGCCTCACTTCAATGTGCTGGAGAATTATGGAAAAATTACTTAAGCGAGAAATAATGCGCTGAGTAGAGCACCGTAATCTGCTATGCGATACCCAGCACGGATTTCATAGAGGCATATTATGCGCGACAAGCCTACTTCATTTTTTGGAACGCTGGCACGAACAGCTGGTGAGGGAACTGTAATGCACGCAGTCTGTGTCCACTTTAAGGAAGCATTTAGTAGTGTATCATATCATCGCCTACTGTCCAACTCAGCCGAACAGGCCTTAGAGGTAGTCTCCTGGGGTGCGTTCAAACCTTCGTGATTGGTCGCTCTCAAATTGTTCACGTCGGTGACATGCAGTCGGCAGGGGTGTAGGTTGAGAGTGTTGTTCCTCGAGTCTCTACTCCTAGTCCTATATTACTCATTTTCTACCCCAACGACTGCCTCAGTGAACTGGATTAAAATGTTACCATGTTCGCTGATGATGTTGCACAATCGAACGTCACCCAAACTGAATTCTACAAAGAGCGCCTGCAGGCAAACCTGAAGCTGCTCTAGAAAAATTGGCAGAATTGATTTTTTGTTTCAAATGTGCCTAAGTGCAACAACGTGCGAGTCGGCTGAACCTGAACTCCGGGCCACAGTGTCTACTACCTAAAAGGTATATCATTACAGGCGGTAGACAACCTGAAGGTCTTGGATTCATGCGTCACGGCCTCCCCTAAACCGTCGCTGTACTGTTCCAAGGTAGCCAGTCCATCCATTTCAGCCCTGTACCTTGTCAAGCGGTCTTACGCTATCACCGATGAAGACTACTTCGTTACAGTCGTATGGGAGTTTGTGCGGCCGCAGTTGGAGTTTGGCATTCATACGTGGAAACCCACGACCGATAAAGACCTCTGCATCCTCGAAATAGTTCAAAGGCGTACATACAAACTCGTTAGAGGTCAGGATTATCTGCCCTACAAAACACGGTTATATGGTCCCGATCTCTTCCCTCTAAGTTACATACAGCTATGAGGCGACCTGATACAAACATTCCATAACATGCACGGTCAGGACTGCTGTTTTTTACCCAGAGACTTCTCTGAGTTTACAACCACAACGAACCTCTGAGGACATCCAATCAACCAATGTGGGACTAACGTCAGGCTGGACACACGGAAGCCCTTTTTTCCATCGGAGCGCTCTGAGCTCGGAATAGCCTGCCTGCAGGTAATGTTATGTCCACATCTGTGGAGGTTTTTAAGCCGAAGCTAACCGAGGGCACCATTGCATATCAAAACATAATGCGACTGGTGCCGTTTTGACGCTCCGTGCTAGCGGTTTATTACTTGTATGGTATTACTGTCTATGTTTTGGTAATGTTTGTACTTTAAATCTTCTTATAGTACCAACTTAATTGCGCGCGGACACTGACATATACTCCGGCTCCTGCAGATAACTGATATTTTACTACTTTTTCTACAGAAAAAGCATGCCCAGACTAATTACTGTACAATATATTTAGCCTTATTAATGTTTTTAGCACTTGGAATAATTTACTTTAGTTCAGTTTAGTTTATTTGAGCGAAAGTAGGGGTGTACTTTTGAAATTCTTATTTGTAACACGCAGAGGAAGTATAGGGAAAAAGTGCAAAGTGAGTGACACGAAAGCAATACAGGGGGAATATCAAAAACTGCACAGATGAGCACAGCATTTCATGCGTTAACAGTATTTAAATGTATACAAACTCGTTTGTCTGTACAGTTTCCATAATTTTTCTGTAGATATTTGATGTTTCCGCCTTCAAATTTTTGATGAATTTCTCCTCCTTTTAACAAATAGGGAGTTCGATTGTTCAACACATACTTCGCCCCCAAATAAACTGGATTGAGAGTCTAACCATAACGACATACCGAGACAAAGCAAAACTTATGTGCTTGGATCTGGTTTTAAAACAACCGGCGCTTCCCGGTCACGATTACTTCTCCCTTTCGAATTAGTGCAGAGCCAAATCAGTGTCAGAAACGCGAGAAAGGACATTCTTCGACGTCAAATCTTCTAACTGCTCATGTCACACCGAGAAACGTATTCGTGGCTAAGGGACAAAAGTTTCTGCTGGAGTTAAGAGCTGGCGGTGAAGTTTTTACTCGGCTTGCTGATAAAGGTTGGTCAGCCGTTGTCCACGACGCGGTAGACTACCAAATGAAAGCCCTCATATTCCTGAAAGATATGGGATCCTACGATTTCAACAACACTGCGAGTAAAAGTTTACTACTTGAGAGGGCGAACTGGAGTCTGGCTAAATTAAAGACGGATTAGATCAGTACCATTTAATCTGTTATTTGGCAAAGTCTACAGAAGCAGTTTGTCAATTTCTGATAGTTTGTAGACTAGACTTTTGCGCCTTGTCAAACTCAGTGTAGATGACGTGAATCCTACCCTTATCGGCCGATGCACGAGTTCACTGGTCCTTTGAAATCAGTAAGCTGGAAACGCAAGGGCAGCATTGTCAGAAGCCCTGCTGGAGCTCCGGGAGCAAGTGGTTGAATTGCACTAGCAGAAATGAAAGTCCTCGACTTTCATTTACGTTCTCATGAGTTTTATTACTGGTTTAGTGCTTTTTTTACTTGTTGAGCAGATCTTGGCCACACGGATAAATTCAGCGCTCTAACTGATACCTTGATTAGTCCACATCCCATTTCCGACTGACCTATGATGGCGCACTGATTGGAATATTTTTGCTTATGCCGTTTGCGCTTATTTGTGCATGTGATTTTCTTTCAGAAAACTTATTTCGTCTTTAAATTTTCTTGAAGATGAGCAAAATAATATCTGCACACGTGGGTTTTAATCAGCGTGTCTCATCACAAGTCAGATTAGAAAATGACAGTATAAACTCAACCCCTCTGAAAATCACTCCTAACCGGGCTAATCAGGAGGTTCAAAATTCGTCTTACGTCATCACCGAAGCTTTCAGAACATCAAAGAAAATTCTGCAACAAGTGAACCACCTTTGAAGCATCCAGTAGCTAAAACCAATATGTGGAGACAGTTCAACGTTAACGTCGGATTTTCCACGCTTCCCACTCAAATAAACCGAAAAGCTAATCAGAAAGGCTTTGCATTCAATATTCTTATCGTTGGCGCATCTGGACTTGGAAAATCAACGTTTCTGAATTCGCTTTTTATGACGGATATTTACAACGACGCATACGTCGTAAGAGATTGACCTTTTATTTTTTTCTTTTGACTGAATTTAGATAACTTTCTTCTTCCGATGAACGACGCAAAGATTTTCCTCCAATTACAAATATTTCTTGCAGTTTCCAAATGCTTGCAAATACACATTATACTGTCATGCTAGGACAATTGTCCCGCACATACGCAGCGTTCCGCTTTATGCTAGTACCATTAGACCACTCAGTCTGATAGAAAACGTGAAGTCGTCAGTTTGTGCCATATGTTGCAGCATGCTCTTCTTATATTTGAACCCACTATTTTGCCACTTGAAGTCATAGTCCTATTAAGAACCGTAAATAGGCATCCCTTTTAGCGTACAATACGAGTATTAACACACTGTATAACTACGCTGCGACTGAGTACCACAATGAGAAGGGAAACTGGAATAATCATTTCTGGCTACCCTGCCAACACATGGCCCCGGGGGCCAGACGGGGCTGGTGCTAGCAGGGTAACTAGCCGTTACTGGCCAGCCATACCTTAACCCACTTTGGCATGACCTGAGATCCGAACCTGCGATCTTTTGGCCATTATGTACTTAAGTCTAACCTACCACCGTCGAGCCACAGGTTCATTGCCTTTTATTTTGTGATCAGGAGCGTGTACTAGCAAAGGAAAGGGGTTCACCGATTCGGTTAAGGGACCATGTCCCGCAATCCAGTCGATGGACTCTCTTCGCATGGTAACTCTATGTCCAGTCATAGGCAGTGCGTCAAGCTTTTTGGACCTTATGGGCTTTTTAGTTGTCTTATTTCAACAATAGAACCGAAAGCTACAAGGAATCGGTCGAACAAACGCGGCCTATTTAAGGTAAGAAAATATGAGTGAATAGTCAGACCAAAATGATAAAACTGTGCCCCAATCTGCAAACTTGGGAAAATCGGCAGTGTGAAGCATGAGCCGCATCAATGCACGATTAAAATAGGGCAGTTTATGAGCATCACTGTTGATCGTAACTGCAACAAAGGCTTGTTCTCAGCCCCAAAACCTAATTGACACAACTAACTTACTAGTTCAAATGCTCTGTTCACTCATCTTGCTTTCAGTATATTTTCCAGACTTTCATAGCTGTTTATTATAATCAACATTTCATTCAGCGTCAACACTGTTGATGACCGATGTTCTAGGCCAGACGTGTGTTCAAACAACTGCAAAACACGAGGACTTAAGGGGTTCTGTTTTCGAATTTTTTGTCCATTCTTCCGTCTTTAAAGAACTTATTTGCTTTAAATTTTTTGGGCCTGATAATTGCGTAAATTGCATAAGTTGTTCGACTGCCACTTGCAAAAGGTGTTACTGTAGGGGAATTTATTAAATCCGCAATTTCCGGATTATTAGAATGGTCTCTTCTGTAAGAATGTTTAAGATTTTAGACCTCAGGCCGACGATGTTATCAGTAGTAGACACTGATGGGAGAACGAACGAAGATGTAGATATGGCGGGTGTTGTACCAAAAATAGAGTGAGCAGAAACGTTTGTTAAGACCGACAGAACGGAAGTGCTAATGACGCAAAAATTATGTTTTTCACTTACATATTACCATTTTGGCACGTTTTAGGCAAGCAGTCACAGATTTGCTGTAATAATTAAAGTGCTGCAGATTTTTTTGGATTCTCTGCATGCTTTCTCGTTGACAGTACGGGAGGACTTAAGTCATCATTACGTTTCATGAAGGACAGTGCGAACCAATATGCCCAGAAATCAACAGGTACCCCACATTCAAACGCTTTGGTGTTTTTCGCCAATGTCCATCATGCACACAAACGCCTTTTTAAGGCAGGAAACGGTCAGGGACATGCTGGGTGCAGAAACTCTTCAGAGCGAACAACGTGCCTTACAGTACTATACTTGTCTCCTGCAACAATTAGTTCTATTTGAAGTTTTTTTGGTAATATGTGCAGTACAGATAATTTCCTTTATTTTGCCCCGTTTCGCGAGGACTGGATAATGGATGTCAGTGATCGTTGCCAAATTAGAAATCTAAAATAAAAACCGGAAAGACTAGTTCTTATTTTATAGATACGGGCGCGCTCCCATGTGACCTTGATCCATTTTGTGAAAATGGAACACTTGAGATCTGTGCATAACTCCTCAAGTGACACACGCGATGGTATAACGATTGCTTATGCAAATCCTGAATGTCTGGTGGGTGTGTTTACACCTGGTTCGTTAAAACTACTTTCCCGCCGAAGCTTTTGTGAAATATGCAGTATCATCAACCTTCAAATGGGCCTCAGGTCTTGTACACTTATATGAAGATCACTTTAATCTGAACATGCTAGGAGATAACTACTTTTAGCATACTGAGAGGATGAGCAGCTAGCGGACTGCAAAGAGGACAGAGGCTCATTTCGTTTGGCTTAGTTCATTGCAGAAAACACAGTCAAACTTAATCTGTGCAGATAAGGCTAAAGCTTCGTTTTCAGACGTCTTTGGACTGCCAACTGTTCTGACAAACCCAACTGTCTCGAGACCCTAAACAAAGTTGGCTTAAATAACTGGGTTTTCTCAGAGCACCGTGCGCAATCTATATATCTGTGGGAATATTGAGTTCAAATGATCGTATTTTACGCGCATTTTAAACTTAATAAAATTGACCCCAGTAAGGTACGAGTAGGTTTTTTTAGCTTACCTCAACACAGGTCTCAGACTAATAGGTTGAACCATCCAATTTAATTTCCTACACTGTACCCAACGGACCAGGAATAGCTACCTCGGGCTGAAGTAGAATTGATTGATTTTCTCACAGAATGGACAAATACATTGATTACACCTATAAATGTCCCATTTAGAAATGTTCTCAACAAAGACGAGTAAAACTAAAATGGGCAGACAAAAGAATGCCATTCATATGTATTTTTTATATTTCCAATAGTTATCTAACTAGAGCTGGTCCAAAATTTCGTCCTCAAATGAACATCAGCTAGACGCTTTTGTGCGGGCAGTTTGGAAATGGATGGGAAAAAACTCCTCTTCGGATTTGATGCTAGTTTTCAATCTACGAATAGTTCGTTAAGACGAATTAATTCCTATGCAGCGCCTAAACTCCTTAGAAGTATTCTTCCTACGAGGCTGTTGCCTTTCATTATAAAAAAATTTGATGACTCCAGTGGACTTACAGTCAGTGGAGGCGAAGAGTTTATCCTACCGAAAAGAAGACTGCTCTTTTCATTGGATCGTCAAGTGAACAGCCTGTGCATTGTTGATGTCCGAGAGATCATTCCTCTGTTTGTCAAAGTCTGCGAACTCCAGATATAGTATACAAACTTCCGGCCTCCGAAATGCGGGCAGCCTGCGGATTTCGAAAGCTGTTGCACACTGTCCTTCCTAGTTGTCTGAGTTAACCGGTTTGTTTGCGATCTACTGCACTTACAAAGTCAGTTACACGATACCCCAGGTAATAAGTCTGCCTTTTCTACTTGTGGCCGTTGCGAAAATTTCCACCTAGCGCATTTTATCTTTGGATCAGTTGATTTCATGTAAGGTTCTCGCGTATAATCAATGTTTCTTTTGGTCTGAGCCTGAAAAAGTCTGTGTCAGAGAGTTACTTACAAGTTAGCACATTAATTTTCGAGAAGATCAAAAAACCGAAGTTGCAAAACTCTAGTATAGACCAAGAAGCACACCCGAACGCTAAGGGACACGCGAATGAGCCGAACCCCTTAGCTGCCTCAGAGAATCGAGGAAACACGTGTATGGACTAGTACCTTCCCTGCCAGTGTGGTGAGTCATGCAGTCCTCTTTTTCACACACCCCAGGGTCCGTCGATTCGATTTTATCGCGATCGAACAACAAGTCCAGTTTCATCTGCTACATTCGAACTGGTGGAAAACAACGTTTCCCTCGTAATGTCTGTCATCGATACGCCTGGTTTTGCCGAGTCGCTCGACAACTCCACCTGTTGGGAGCCCATCCTAAGCGAAATCGACCGACGAAATGCAGCATTTATGGATGCTGAGTTGACAATTAACCGCAAAATCTCAGGCTGTGGAGCTCATGGTCGTCTCGGTGTCTTCCCAGAGCAGCTCATCCACGCGTGCTTCTACTTCATTGAACCCACCGGGCATGGATTACGATTGGTGGATCTGAAGGCTATGCGTCATCTCTGCGACAAGGTTAGTTCACGGTTTCTCCATCTAAGTGGTTGCAAAGATAAGATATAACGATGACCAACTTTTTCGCTTATTATCATTCACTAAAACAAGGGACTAAGTTTCATCTTAAGTTTCCTCAAAGCCCAATGATAACAAGGGCGACGTACTCATGGCACATCTACACAATCAGGCGCCTTCCCAGAGCACCCAACTATCAATGATTGCTGGGCTCGCAATCGAGCTATCAGGCAACTAAGTACATACTTAAACTAAGGAATATAGATGATTAAGACAATAGCTGTCTCTTTCTTATTCGGGCCATAGGACGTGCGCGCACACATGAGATATGAAAAGACCCAAAATTCCTGCTGTCCAACTCGGTCATACCTTTTAGTGTCTGCGTAAATGTGCGTGCTCCACTTCTGTAGCCAATTCACTTAATCTTATCTTTAGGATTATCTTGTTGGAAGGCATTTGTGATTCACCTTATTTCCTACGAAATGGCTTCCTTAGATGACTGTGCTGTCAATATCTATCATCTCAATCATTTAAACATTCCGAAGCCGTGTCGTTTGATGTCTATTGGGAGATCATTCGCGGCTCCTAAGGTTACCGAGCCGTCCATATGATTAATTGGGCTGCAGTCCGCATATGCAAGAATCCTACTTTATTTTGTTGAAATTATCAGCCCATTGCCATGAGTAGGATTCTAGACTGATCAATGAGCACTTTAATGTTGATAGAGATAGATCTTCTGTCTCAACCTATTACTATATTCGGTTTTGTCTGGAGAGACGACGACAATTTAATGTACTTTTCTTGAAAACATCCATTTATGCTGAATAACACTACTGACAAAGAAAAGGGAGACTGGATTGGCCATTTCCGGTTTATAAGCCGTCATAAACTACCAATACGCAACCTCAGATTTTGCAGCTCCTGAGGCTCCATCCCGCGGCCTCTTGGTTAGAAGTTCAATGTCCTGGACCGTTGAGTCACGGGTTCATTGTCCTGTCGGTAACAATTGGGTGTACAAATTGGTGGAGAGGCGCTCACCGATCGCGTAACAGTACACGCTCGTCCCGTAACTTCATCGGGGAGCACCCATCTGCCATTGCAAGCATTCGTTGTCAGGCTATGGATGGTGTATAAATACTATTGGTTAACCAACCGTGTCTTACAAAAGATTCTATTTTTGTTGCTTTTTCGTCTCCTCAACCGCTAACTTTGAGAAAATCAGTTTAAATCAAGGTCTATAGGCGCAGACCGAAATTTATGTGTGAATATTTGGGCCGAAGTCCATCAGCCACAACAGGATAACCGCGTAATATTCATTATTTGCCGACAGGCAGCTAGTAGTATATATTAGCGTTAGAGGATACCATACTAACAATGCAGGTACTAGCCAAAAGCCCATACACGCGTGTTTCGCCGATATTCTGCTTCTGCGTGGCACAGCTGCTAGGGGTTCGGCTCTTCCGTGGGTCCCCCAGCATTCCCCGTGTGCTTTCAGTAACTGCCTGCCGGTCGGTTGTGCCCGGTAGGCCGTAACATTGAAAATACCCTTCCCCCTGAATTGCTGGTGCCTCATGCATCGAAGTAAAAAATCATGAGGGTACCCCTTTTAGGAAAATAGCTTGAAAAAGTTTTTCATTTCTGTTTGTCAACTTTCTTCATCGGAACAGCGTGTTTTGGTTCAATTCAGAGAGCTATAGACTGAACTCCCATTGTGAGAGACAGGGTGGCTACTCTCAAAGTGTAGGATTATCTTTGGATATGTCTATTTGCGATAATCTGATGCGTGAACTGATGCATTGCTTTCTTCGATGTACAAGGACATCCAGGAATGGGAGCTGTCCACCAACTTCCGTTTCGAAAAAGAACTTGATTTCTTGAAATATACAGTTATGGGTCGATGGCAAATGTGTAATCCACGTAGCACAGTCATAGTTCTAGGTCGACTATGAAAAGCGCCATAACTTCTTAATTCGGCATTATGGCCTCTGTCAGAAAACTGGATGTAAGTGAACGCACAGGAGTGCCTTTTAGTTGTCGGCAGCGCTGTTTGGGGAAGGAGAAGCTTGTTTCCAGACAGCGATCTAGGAGTCGGAGTAAAACATCCACAGGCACCGCGGAAGTGTAGGTTTGAGGGGAGTTCTTCGGTGCAGCGCCACGCTAAATCCAGCGGAACCGAGGTGAAGAGCGAGATTGCATTGAGTGATACCATTTTCTCGTCACCTGTAACTCTATCTCTCTTTAAATTATCTAGGAACGTCTTTTAATCTGCAATGGAGCTCCCGGATTTTTTCGTAAGTGGATGTGATTGGTAGACTAGCTACCATAGAATCTTATAGTTGCGTGCGTCGATTGGGGGGACAATCGTACGTACCAATATCGGTTTTGCGAATTTTAGGAAGGCAGTATATCTTAGCGATTTTTGGTTTATCCTGTTTTAACGAATTGGCAAGAACTACTAAGATTAACTTCCTTCCTTGTAGGCGTTTAATCGTCTTTTTAATGCACAAGTTCTGTGATTTTGTATGTCGACTCATCTTCTAAGAGTAGTGCCATCTTCTGTATGAGTCCGCTTTGTTGGGAATGGTGGTGGCACCTCCTTTGTTGACATGTAGGGTGATGATGTCTTTGTCTTTTTTGTTTCATCGTAAGATAGGGTTTAGAACATGTTTTGGTTTGTCGAGGTTTTTCACAGTGCTGTTTCGAATTGTGGATTGTTCCTCTTCTGTACGATTTGCTAATGGTGTGGTCTATTCAAAGCCGGCAAGGAGGTCTAGGTTATTAGGATCAGACGGATTGCACTTCATTCCTTTGCACAGCAGGTTTGTCTCTTTTTTTCATTAGGACCTTCGAGGATATGTGTACAACTCCCTTTGGATTTGTTGAATTATTGCAACCTTAACGAAAAGTCATCGTCCACAGTTTGTCTGAAATGTTCCTTTTTCAGTCGTTGCAATTCCGAGACATGTGTGATGGTCTCGTGTACAATTTTAAGTATGCGAATAGGTAGTTGGTCATGGCAAAGTTGCATGTGTTGTTTTTCCCGCTCTTTAAAATTACGAACTCAATGGTGCGCATCAGTTGGCCATAATTGATAGCGATTTGAAAGCCCTGAGACGACTTGGCTGTCGGTACCACCCAATTACTTACTTGTACTTGATACGGCTGCGATCATGCCTGATCTAGCCGGCCTCGATGATGTCCCGAACTGTACCTCTCCACGCGTGACGATCCGCGGCAGCATATCTGGACAACTCAACCCATTCCCTTCGCCAACGACGGAGACCGAATACCGAAGGTCCAAGAACCACCTCCATGTGTTGACGAACTGTGTCGAGCCAGGTTTTGAACTGACCCCTCCTTCGACGCCTCCAATGGGACAACGGTGCCGGATCGAGGGAAGTAACACTGAGCTCCTGGGGTGGACGACGAAGAACATGCCCGAACCACCTCAGTCGTCTTTCTCGGATGGCCTGAGTTATCCTTGAGATGTTGTCGCAGCGAGCGCGGACTGTCTCATTTGAGACGAAGTCGGTGAACTTCACTCGAAGGATGATCCTCAAGCAGTGGTGGTCAAATACCTCCAGTTTTCGCTCGTCCTCCACGCGCAAAGCCCAGCATTCACAACCGTAGAGAAGGACAGACCGGACAGATGCCCGGTACACGCGAATCTTAGTGGCGATGGAGAGGTCGCGTCGGTTCCACAGGCATTTCCGAAGGCTTGGAAAAACCCAGCGGTCAGCATCGATTCGGGAGACAATGTCGTCCTTACTCTGTCCATTAGGCAGCAGCCTCGCCCCAAGGTATTTAAAACTTTCTACTTCTTCAAGTTGACAGCCATCAATCCTGAGGGGTGCCACCCACATTCATAACTGATACGTACCATCGGCATTAAAGGGCAGACTACCGTAAGGCTTGTTGACACGAGCGTCAAACTTTGTTGTCGCTAACTTGCGTGTGCGACGATCATATTTTACGTTTCAGACAGGTCGGTAAACACTGGAATCTACGATTATAATTCCTGCGCGCAACATTTAACGTACTTGGAATAGAGGCCAGAAGAAAACCTTTAAGATTCGGCCATTCCTTTTTATATGCATATCGGGTTGAGTACTCTTACATTCGGCGCAATACTCGCATAATGTTCAAAGTCGTTAGAGGACATTAAGTCAAATGCTTAATACGAATTATAGAGGTCCACCATACTCTTAAAGCTGGTACTAACCAAAAGTCTAAACGTGATCCAATTTCGCTCACGAGTAGGCGCACACCGATCCATTGGATTCCGGAAGTAAACAAGCTTCGTATGGGTGATACGGATCGCGAACAGGCAACCACCTACCAGGCCGAATGCGGCCAAGTTAACTACAGTTCACCAACGTAGAAAATAGGTCATCCTACTAAATATTTTTAACGTCTTCTTACTCCACATGTGGAACTCCAATAATTATCCGGCAAATTGTATTTACCGTAGAGTACTTTGATAAATAGTCCCAAAGGGAGTTCACTAATCAAGAGTTAGAGAATACCACTGTCCCTTATTTGGTGTCACCAGAAATTTGGAAGATAAAACTCGTAGTTCGGTAGTAGAGCCTGAAAATTTGGTTAATTACAAACCGACAGGTTCCGATGCTGCATTCAGAGTTTACCAGTCCGAAGCTAGGGCGTGGCATAATTCATCAGCTTGCAGCATATGACGTACTATACGCCTGACCCATTTGTGTCGTTCGTATCGCCGATTAAGAGAAGTAAGTTGCAGAACTGGGTGGTTCATCCCAGATGTAGTACGCATCTTAGACAGACTTTGAACACAATTGTAATTAACTGAAAGAGTTTTTAATGTATTCTTTAAGTCCAGCAAGATAGTAACAGTGAGTTTTGTAACAACTAGTCTGAAGTTCGCAACAAAAGCCTCTCTTTATGCCAGCAGTCAAGGGAACCACATAAGGGAAATTATAAGAAAACAAGCAAGATAGTTTGTCGTGTCCAATAGCATGTCAGGGGAAAAATGCAACTTATCCTTAATGTAACTTCGGAAGTCTAGCGTTTTATTTGCTGTACGTCTCAAGGCCCTCCTTAATGGATCATTGGCAACATCGGAACTTACAGAGCGCGTTAGTTGTAAGAAAATATACGTTGAAAATTTCTTAAATATGTAAATCTCCCAGCCTCAACAACATATTCTGCAATGGTATAAACTGGTCCAATTTTCTGTTGTGCGTTTGGCGTCTACATTTACGGAAAATGACCATCTTGTTTACTGAAAACAAAAAATGCGAATTTTCGAAGTTTGCGCGTATTACTAAGCTTCCAGCAACTACTTTTCCGAGTACAGGAAATTAAGGTCAAGAGAGTAAGATAATAAGATATAGTCGCCTAAAAACTCTTTATTACGATCTGACTTCCCGGCAC
>CACRXP010000495.1:202032-228738 GCA_902702965.1 Spirometra erinaceieuropaei
TAGAGCGTTAAGTATTTTGGCCTCTGAGTAGGTGAAACATCCAGAATATTGAAGGTGGCACAGATACTGGTAATACCTTGCCCCCAAAATGAGGGAAAGATCTGCTGTTCTTATTGTAATTTAAATAAAAATACAAATACTAGAATGGATGAAGGCGACTAAAAGGCAAAGTGTACTATGGCTTCGGGCCTCTTTAATTAGAGGGGACTTCTAGTAAGTTCAAGCTTGGTTTTTGAAAGCTTATCAAGGTAGCTGTTTTTACTGAGCTTGATGTTATAACTATCTACAAAATGTCTTTTCATAAACAATCTATAGATAGTCTTTTCAACAAGAAACTATAATTCCTCATCTTCCTCAGGGATACAAACATGTAAATGTACTTTTTTAATGACAACCGTAACCTCATCTTATGAGTAATACTGAGACACGCCATGGCTAGTAGGCCTTGCCAGCTGACTGCCTAAGTCGTCGTGGTTGTACCCCATAACCTGCTTTCATATCCTTTGGTCTAGTGTCTGGAAAACATGCGGATTTTCTCCGAGCTTCTTTTGAGATAGGCAAAAGTGCCCTGTTTCCAGTTTACTGCAGTAATATCTGCTAATGGCCTACGACGCCTTCTTCCTGAGTGAATACAACAGTGTCTGCTCTTCGATAAACCAACCGAGCCTAGTTCGGTTATTAAATACTCTGATCCATGAAAATGACCTGACGACAGGCCTACAAAGAGTGATGTTTGACGCGAATAATAACCAGCATCCAATCATTCGCTGTCAGTCCGTCATACTGGCAAGAGATTACAGCACAGGCGGAACATTCTTCTGTTCAGACATGCATGCTCGAACGTATGTGAATAGTAGTTGATTCGAATTCACAGTGCGGGCTGTCGGTCCTTTTCAGCCTGGGGTTTTGAGGTCAACGACTATCTGCAAACATATTGATGAGGCTGCTGACGTTGCGGTTCCACAATCATGACAGTCAAGATGGTTAATTATATAGTAAACAGTTAATGTCGGAAAGAAAACACACGGTCCGTTCTCTTCTTAGGACCCCGTACACCTGTTTTGCAGACTAATCGAGGCAAATCTGTTTCGGGATCCAGCAATACGACTTTCGGCATTATGATATGTGTCACAAGCAACTTGCCTCACCCGTTCCACACTATACTTTCCGTGGAGCTGTCGTTTTGTTGCCTGAGGTTCAGCTACGATAGAATATACCAAGCTACAATTAATTTATATAGTCAAGAAACTACTTCGTTTACAAAACACCGAGGTTCCCCGTGCAAAGTCATGACCAGCACACTGTTTTCTTTTTTTAAAAACGCGCCGCCATATTATCCAATGGGCCGGAGTTTTTTGTCGAAGACTTTCTCCGTTACTACTGATACTGCCCCTACCTTGACTTGCCTTACTTAATAGATGTCCGTTTTCCTAAAATTCTTACCATAAAATCACGATTAACACTTCCCCCGCAGTAGCATCCACGATGACTATCGCTGGAAAATTTGGTGGCTATTGGGACTGTAATAAAAGTCAGGGAGATCATGTGAATACAGAAATGGGCTGAATTAGGTTCATAATTAGGGTTTACAGCCTTATTAGCTGTGGGCATGGCGAATGCTGCGAACAGAAGCTTGTGAGTTCTACTTTTACAAGGAGTCTAAGGACAACAACTGGACTCTATAGGGGTTACAGAAGGTGGGTACATAGACGACATTCATAATCGGTTCTGCAGTCCCACTTGCCGTTGTTGGGAGGTATAGCATAATCACCAGCACAGTAGCGTGTTTAGAGGGATATAAAGCTACCCGAGTAGTCTATCTTGACTACTCTGACTCCGGATTCGTTTCTACTCTTACCGGCTCTTCTTTCGGTGCGAATGTGGGTACTACAAGCAGGCTCGGTCTATGCAAATGAGCATTTCCTGCGTACTTCCACCGCCTCGTTAGTCTCATTCGGCCCAGGTTGGCGCGCCTGAGCACCATCAGGCTTACGAATGCGGGTAAGCCACTACCCCATCCTATCGCTACTGGAGAAATCGTTCACCGTCTTATGCAGTCGTCGACGTGTTTGTGCGTAAAGCTTAGTGTTTTTATTGTGTGAAAGCACTTGCAGATGTCTAACCAAAACGAATACGGAATTGTGTCCCCGTGCACTCATGATATTCGAGTTCTGTATCGGATTGCATTAAGTTTGAGAACGAGGAGCTCGTTCACTGTGTCTGCTACTAAGATCGGTTGAGGTCAAGATCGTCGTTTCTCGTTTTTGCCTATATTATTGCCGACTTGTCTCACATCACACAATCCTGACCCGGCAAAGCCGAACCTCTGAGTTTTGGTCAGGTGCCGTGACTCAACACCTTGTTAGACATGACCGAGCTAATTAACATAGATGAGAATGCACAGACAGATTCGAGTCTTGGACAGGGCTTTCGCGAAGAACAACCCCTTTTGAGGATCTAACTGGCTTTTCCAGGCTCTCATAGAGTTTAAAGCAATCAATTTTACGTGTATCAGTGCGCTGTTCGATTGAAAACCTGGCAACATACATTAAGAGGGTTAAATGTGCGTGTCAGCAAGAAGTTGAGGTATCTAGAAGGAGTTTCCGTCCGACTCACAACGCTTCTCTTTTTGTCTGACAGCAGTCCAGCATGTAATTAGTTGAAAAATGTAGTTTAAATTTGGATGTGCTAATTATACTTCTTCATTGGGGGGGAGGGGGGCGGAACACAGGAAAACTTTATCCGGTGTTCTAGAAGGACTGTATTCCCCGGCCTCAGAAGCAACAAAAATGTTTCCAACTTTTAATTCCCGGATGATCTAATGAAGTTTTTTAAGGCGTGTAATATGTCGAACTATCAAATAAATAACAAATGTGCACTTTATGCTCGTCTTTATTTTACTGCCCGTAAAAGTGTCTGCGAATGCACTGATGGTGACGTTCATTTGCTCTGGCTGCGCTTTTCTGCCCATGCTTGACTCACAGTCGGCCAAAAGCAGTAGCAAATAAAATAGGTATCAGTAGAACATCGATTATGAGAATGTCCTGAATAGCTGGCGGTGAAAGTAAAGCTGATTCGAGTGTTGAATCCCAATTTCTCTCGGGGTAACTAGTCTGCGTTTAGGTCCACGGCTTGGAACTGCAAATAAAACAGGAATCATGGTTTCGGGTAACCTTACGGACTTTTTTAGCCGAGCCTATTTAGAAAGTGCAAAATCTGAAATTTACTCTTGTTTTTGTTTTTGGATTATTTCAAGCACTTCTGTGAATAAGGCCAAAGTACCTCGGTTTCCAAAGTAATTTGAGGTCTCCGACGGTCTCAGGTCAATGTCAGTTCAGGCTTTAAGAATGTGCGAATATAGCAGAAAGGTCATTTACTGTATTTTTTGAAGCCTATTTCAAAATATGTTGTGCCTTTTTTCCAAAAGCGCTAACTCAGTAACTTCTGCCAAGACTTGTTAAATGTGGAGGACATTATTAACCCACTGCGTGCAAAATAAGTTTGCCACTTTATATACTTGCACTAGGGGCAACTGGAACCTGTTCTTCCCTCCAGAGTATGGTGGTAACGAAAAGTCTTGGTTTCAACTCAAAGTAGCATTTACTATATTTCTAGTCATATTAGGAGCGACTTCCATCAGTGTATCTTGACTCGCAGACACAGGACAGTGGAATCCTGTTCGCTTTAGCGCTTCGGTGAAGATTCCACACAGGCGATTGCAACAAAAAGAGTCATGTATTAAGAAATGTTACGGACAGAGGCAGGGGAGTCAGCAATGATTATTTCTATACTTTTTAATTCAAGACCTGGGTCCTATCTATTTAATTTTATCCCCTGTTCCTCACTTTAGGTCAATTTGATCCCTTTGATTGCTAAGGCCGACACAATGACCGCCGAGGAGTGTCGCGATTTCAAATCAATCGTAAAGGAACAGTTTCAACGCGAAGGCATTCACACTTATGACTTTCCGCTATCTGCGCTTACCGCGGAAAAAGCGAGGGACGCCGACGAACAGAAAAGTTCCCTGAGCGAAGTCAGAACTCTACGTCTAAGACAACCATTTGCTGTCTGTTCCGGCACCCAGGAGATACAAAAGGAGGACGGTCGTAAGGTAAACTTTTGACGAAGACTTTGTTTTCTTATCGACTCCCACTCTTTATCACTTGATCATCCTTTTGTTCCTTTGTTTGCCACGCCCTTATGATTTCTGATTTTTTTCACTGTTTTAGCTTATTTCTCTGTTAAAATACGAGAGGCTTTAGAAGTAAGACAGGAAGGCCGCCGTGGTCACCAGCTGCTGCGTCCAGTCCTATGGGTTGAGGTCTTTTATCTTCCGACGTTGGAAGGTTGTGAAGTGCGGTTTGCAGGGTCAGCTCAAGAAGTATTTTTGGAAGTTGCTGCAACCGTCGACGTGCCATTTTTCAGGGTCCCTTGTGAACCGATGAAACCAGCTATGACTATGACATTTAAAAATGTAAAGGTTATTTTATGCCGTCGTCTGCGCAAATGTTCATTTTGCGACTCCGATCTTGCTTTGGAAAACCTAAAGGGTGTCGTCGCTAGTAATCTGCCGAGCTAGATCTACTACCTCTTGCGACCCCTATTCCTCTGTGTCTTGCCTTTATAGCGGTTACTTGAATCGGGGTGATGGAATCAACCACATTTATAGTGTGACTAACCAGCTTAGAGTTAACAAACTGGAACACTTCCCTATGTTTCTGGGCACTACAGATTGCTGTCTGACGGCTGTTTGAGCTGTAGTGCGGAGAACGCTGATGTACTTTATTTTTGCGTAAGCGAGTCTTTAAAGACTTACGCGAAGTTAAATGTTTTTGTATGGGTTCAGTACAGGCAGTAGAACTAGTGACCTGGTGTTAGTTGTAATCACACTCCAGTCTATATTCGCAAATAACAGGACATGAAACACGTGGTTTAATATTAGAGCGTTGGACTTAACGTTCGGTTGCCACAAGATTTGGGTTCGAGCCCCAGATTATGCAAATTTGGAACTGGGGTACGGTTGACTGACGGCAACTACCAAAACTCTTGTTCCACCTGTGTCCTGACACATCATTGTTGTCAAGCGACCACGCTGGGGCACGTCAAATGTGGCCTGTGTTGTCGTCCTCCGATTTTTGGAGAGCATTCGTTTTTGCTTGTTTCTGCTGTTAATTCTGTCCAGGATGACAAGGGGTATGGGTCTCTGACCCGGTTAGGTGTGTCAGTCGGGGGCAAACTCGAACACCTATCTAACTATAGTCTCACTGGTTTTATCGCTGGCCCTGGCTCTCTCGAAAGCAAGGCTACGGTTCTTCTGTTGCTTGCGGTCAAAGATCAAAGCCAGTTTACCTTCGTGATTGATTACAAGTAAGTGCTCGTCTTCTGTCGAGACGTTTGCCCGTTTGATCGACATGCCTCATCGCGATTTTGACATGGTTTACTGTCGGGCGCGATTACTTTACGAGACAGGCAACGAGACCGAACAAATGAAGTTCAACAGGGGCAGTCATCTCATCGCTCAGGTAACAGAAGGAGTGAAGTTTTCGAACGCCAGTATGAATGGAATTTGATTTATGAACTCGCGCAAGCCTACAACTACTTAATGCAGACAGCTTACGCACCCAAAGGACAGAGTTTATATATTTTGATCGAAATAAGCAACCTGAAAAATCCAATGCGCCATTTGTAACGCAGTCTGTTGTGGGCAGATCAGGTGATTCGTATTCACCCGTATAAGTGATTAATAATTTGCGTGAGGGGGCGAGACCTTACATCCCAGATGACCATGCAAACTACTGGACCTATCGTTGGCATCTGCCCAACAAATTCCTCAAATTCCTGAAGACAACACGCCCTGGCAGAGCATTTATCAAAAAGGCCTATCCACTTGGATGCCACATGCAAAGTTCGCAAAAAGAAGTAGAAACGAAAACAGCACATCCTAATCTGGGTGACGGGATAGAATGGACGCATCTACCCTATCAGACGTAAGGCCAGGTTTTACCGACTGACAAGGTTGGCAATACACCGATCAACATCAGTTTCAGCTAGCCACAAGTGAACTCTCAGCGATTCTGCTGCTGTGTCATCACTGTTAATGACTAAGTTTTTACTAAGATCTCAGGATAGTACGGCTTTTCTGAATCACTATCACTTTCAAGAAGGACAAGGTAGTGTGTAGTTGCGACACTTCCGTGTAAGCGAACCCGACTGCATCTGGCTTAATGGGATGATATTTTCATCATCGGCTCTGAGCCCAGTGAACTATTTAATCTACGTGCCAATAAGGTGTAAGTCTTGTTTTCTCGAGCATCGGGGCATCGAGATCCTGAAAGTCAGACTCCGGGAAGCACGGGTTGCCATGTGAACAATCCACATCCTAGCCATTTACTCCCTTTCCCAGTGTTGTGTGAAAGAGATTTTCAAGAAAAACGAAGGCCTTTTCTGACAAATGTTGACCCGCACTTCTAAATAAAGCCATTTGCTGTGTAATCAGACACATTAGTCAGAAATTCGATAACGAAGGTAATTTGCTTTTGTGGTATCGCCACTGTTCCCATATGCTATGAAGCCTTGGACATGAGCGCTGTTCAGGGCCTTTTTGTCCATGTGTCATCTGAGCAGCTGTAGGCAAAGCAACTATGTCGGAGAAACCGGAAGGCCACTGCGAACGCGTATGGCCGAGCACGCAGTAGCAGTGAGGAAGAAATACGCTAGCTCCCAAGTCGCGGCACACTCTACAGGATCCAACTACACATTCAAGTTTGACGAAGCAGATATTCTTGCTAGAGGTGACAACCGCGTGAGCCGCGAACTCTTCGAGTCATGGTTTTTCAGTCCGCAGTCAATCAGCAAGCGTAATGACCTCCCCGCTCCATATTCGGCGCCGAGACTTTGTCTAGGAAAAGTAATTAACCGAGAGGACAGCGCGCTGATGACCACTGTTCCTAGTGTCAATATCGGCGAGCCAAATTGCCCAAGAGCTCACACGGATGACGAAATCCGGCCGTCAGCAACTCGATTGCGTGTGATGAGCGTGGGAATCGGTAGTCCTGACTGGCACACAAGCGCAGAGCAACTGCGCGGCAGCTGCATACTTCAACACCTGGTCAGTCGAGCCGCGATGCACTCGGGAGCTGCCAACTGCGATAGGCATGCAGCGGCCTGGCAACTACATCCTATAAGTACTGCAACACCTGGGCAATTTACCACCCTTATCTGACTGTGGCTCTGATGATAGATTCGAGTGAGAATCCGAAACGTCAGG
Organism: Spirometra erinaceieuropaei; assembly: GCA_902702965.1. Taxonomy (NCBI): domain Eukaryota; kingdom Metazoa; phylum Platyhelminthes; class Cestoda; order Diphyllobothriidea; family Diphyllobothriidae; genus Spirometra; species Spirometra erinaceieuropaei. The sequence goes on from CACRXP010000495.1 coordinate 209,300, forward strand.
CTAATAACGCTCTCATTCCAGCGGTCGTACCTCCTTCTTCGCGACTACTTCCTGGAACACGCCTCTTCGCTTTTATAAGTTGGTCGTCGTCTCTGCCTCCAGGCCTTGTACGTCTTCACTCCGTTGGAAAGTTTTTATCAGCATCCTCATTGTTGCGAGCGAAACTACTTTACGACTTCTATCGGTACATCCATGTATGTTCACACACTCACATTGCACCACCCTGGCTTTCTTCTGCCCATAATCTCATTTGGCTACTCTGCTCTCTATGTATCGCTTATGGAGGTCTGCCACCATTGCATATGCAAGGGGCTTCCTAAATAATGTTTCTGCAATTTCACTCTACAGAGTGTTTATAAAGTAGAAGCACACTGGAAAATCTTTAATTTACTTACATGACCAAATGTGTTCAGTGCGTACACGCTGCAGCTCCCGCCATCTTTTGGCCAGGCTAAGATTGGTTGTGGTCAGCAAATGAGCCAGAAATGGCAGTTTCAACTCACCCTGTCTTCTGGTAATACCTTATGATTATTGATTGCATTCTGATTTGTGATGGACTGAGACGGCCATAGGACGGGCCTCTATGACTTAAAATGAAAGCGCATATTCCTTCCTAGAATCTGACCAGATCGGGTAGTGGTACTTCTACGTGATCTTTAAAAATCCGGAACGCAGCTCTCACGACCGAAGCTCACCGCTCAGACAGTGATCCCTGAGCTTAATGACCAGTTGGACCCTGATTGAAATCTCTAGTCTTCCTGATATGGTGCTACTCTACAACTAGCTGGCGATTGCAAAAAATGAGGTTAGAAAAGGATGCGTTCGTTACAAAAATAATCCTTTCACCTTTGCAGTCTCTCGTAAAGGGGTGGAAATAGGATGGAATGGATGGACTTTTTTGTCTTTTAGATATTATTTACAACAGACCAAAATGTTCAGTTATAAGCCACTTAAGGATATTGACGGTGCAAATCGTTGGGCTGAAATTTACTTGTTAAAGTAGATACACGGCAGGTTTGCGTGTTTAACAAATTGAGGAGACAGCAAAGCCACCGGGCTCTTTATCGGTCCTTTCGCATCAAATGCAAAAATGAGTTGAAATTATTCAAATAGGCTTATTCGAGTTAGAGCGCGAAGAAAGAGGATGCCGAGAAATAAAGAAAAAAATAATTTTTTTATGTTTCTGAATATACCATGCATAACTGTCAGTTTCCTCTGAGCGTCATGCATCCTATTTGTGCTTAAGTTCTTCTCAGTTTATAAATTACATGAACAATCAATTGCCTGAAGGCTTCTGTGAGTACAGAGAACAAAACTCGTTGGTTAAGACTAATAAGCCAGAAATAGTTATCGCAGTCCTCTCTCTCGTTGCCGGTATTCACTCTTGATGTGAACGTTTATCCTTATTCTAGGCTTTTCCGAGTTTAAGCTACTCAGATCAGAAACGTCTTCTGCATCTGATCTTTTCTGCTTTCTAGTTTCTGCGAGATATTGCTATCAATAACAATGTGGGACTGCTGTCTTGTAAACCTAAAGACTGGAGAGCGTTCGGCTTGTTTCCAAAAGTGTACTAGACCAACTGCATAACAAAGCCCAACCACACCAGTCTGGTTCTCTGCGCCCTTATTATTGACATACGCCAGTTATTGACAGAACTGTATGCTTGAGGGCGGGGGCCAACTTTAAGGAATCGGCATCGTATCCGATGTTACCTTAAACATTGTCATTTGGGCCTCTTCCCCTTTTTAACTGTACGGGCTATCGCGTCTCTGGGGCACCGAGTCCTTCCCCACTATCTCACGTTACTCCTGATCTTACCATCTTGCGTGAACTGAATGCCATTCGTCACTTTTGAGCGGGCTTATTCGATTAATCAGTTGGTTTATCGTTGAAGATAGCGGAGGTATTTATTTGCGTTTGACCCTCGAAATGGCAAGGCTCGGAAATGCGGTCCTGCTGGGAAATCGAGAAGACTAGTCGCATCCAATACGGGAACTGCGGTAACAGGTGTTTTAAGGGTGGGACTGCAAGAAAACGGTGAAGAGTTGCGAAAACGAAAGGGTAAACGCTTGTATTATAGATAAATGTACCGGATTGTTTTAATGGATATCAAATCCCAGCGTAAGCAGCGCGCAATACAAAACTTCGTTGCAGGTAACCAGTAGAAACCAACTACACTAGGAATAATAGTGATTGGCTCCTTAGGGTAGTCGAAACTGAGCCGCCCAAGAATGTGACTAATCAAGCCTAAGCCATAGATGAAGGTTTTAGGAAGTGGGTGCCAGTTAACCTAAACCCTGACCCTAATCCCAAGTCCTAGCCCTAGCCCGAACCCTAACGTAATTGTCAGCCACAATCGCAGCAATCCGCGAGGCACCTCAAATGGAAAGTATCCGCAAGCAGCACCACGCCCGCTTAACTCAACAATAAAACGAAACATCTATGAAGAACGAAGGTGATAAAATGTTGACCACCTACTGAAATCAATAACAGTACGAAAGTGATCATTTGTTGCTTAAGCAAGACAGCGTTTCCGAACCCCACCCTCGAAATTACCGCACTTGCTGTCTGCCCGAAGAGGCTCTGGATGGGGGACGATGGGGTCCAGGACGGTCAGTCTTTATATGCAATCATTTGACTGATATCTCCGATTTCAACCAGAGATGGGGTTAGGAATAGACACAACACGTCTATCGCTATCCTAGGGGCTGTTTGCTGGGCGGTGCCAGGTATGGCGACCTCTGCGGTATTCACGTACAGGTTGACTGGACGTCACAAAGAGGTGACACACCAATGACGGCTGCACCCTTTGCCCCCCCCCCATCCCCAGCGCACCAGTTTTCACCTTTCTATTTTCGCCCGCTTCACTGTTACTCATAACTGAACAACTTTTCAGTCAGAGGGGATAATAACAACCGTTTTCTAGTGCGATAACAGTTCCCTTATGTGGCGCTGTGGAATGTTATTATTAAACGTCTTTCGGAAGGATGGAACCACTCCACCATCGTCTTTGAGAGGACCAAAAGTTTTAGCATTAGCCGTTGCCCGAGGCATTCCAAGGGGTTGGTCGCTGAGGAGCAGAACTGGAGCGTTCATGTCTCCGTAAAAATATTTGATGATGCGACGAGAAGGGCGTCGAGAGACGCAGTGAAGAAGAGTAGACATTCAACAAGTTATTTTACAGCAAACTAAAACCTGACCAAATTTGGTTTTGCGAATGATTGTCTCTTTACTTTATATTACCAAAACTCCCACCACACGTGGTGCCGCCATGATCCAGCGGTATATTGCTTACGAGATGCCCGTCCACTCTGACCGTCATCTGAAAGGTAAGTTGGAAATGCAGAGCGGAGAGCTTCCCTTTAACCGTTGAGACATGAAGGACTTGAGACATATGATTGCTTGATTCAGTCGTTGCGGCATGTATTAACTCTTTAACGGCATTAAAAATCATCCCGAAGTTTCGCAGTGTTTTTAATTTTTTTCGATCTAATGTGTTTTCAAGGACGAGGGGGTTTGCCATTTAAAATGCGTTCACCTTGGACGTACGTCACGTTCATCTCCAGATTTCTTCGTGAATATTTTTATGTTAGGTTTCTCTTTCTGCTCGTCCTTTTTTAGGGAGTTTTACCAGATGCTTGTGTGTGCCTTTTTCAGGTAAGGTGCCGAGTCTATCCCTGGGGCATAGTAGAAACGGACAGCCTAGAGCACAACGATTTCCGTGCACTCAAGACACTCCTAATGTGCTATCACATGCAGGCAAGTCGCACTTTAGTGAAGATTTCGTCAAGACACGTTTTGCAGATTTGGTTTTTGTTTCGCGGAATGCCGTCACAGGCGCGGTAGCTTCAAATTTCTCCGCCTATTGCGGGTGGGTTAAGTAGTTGATCACGCCTGTCGCTTTTCAGCAACATGAGGTATTGCCTAAAAAGCTCATTTTCCTGGAAATCCGCACTTAATTTGGTCTATGACTCTTACTATACTTTCTTGCCAAACAAATGCCTACCGCTAACAAATTGCTCATCTCTTTTCTCTGGAGTTGTTTCTATCTCAAAATTTCTCCCTATTCCTGACTGTTAGTCCTATAACCTACGGCTGCAGATCAATCTGGAACAATTTTTTCTTCTTAAATTTGCAAACGGAATTTTTATACATTGATCAGCGTTTCCTATCCTTTCGTATTCTGGTTGGAAATTGTATCAGGTGCATTTTTCTCACCTCATTCGGTAATAATATTTCCCGCCAATCTGTGCGGTTCAGGAGGCTGGCTAACTTCCAAGACATGACTGTTCGTGCGTGTTTTTTTTAGAGAAAGAGGAACTTAGCACTGGATACTAACTGGATTAGCCCCGCTTCCCCCTTTCCCCGCATACGCCTTTGGCTTTACCGAATCAAGCTTACTGAAAATGACTTTGAACACAGTGGCCGACCTGACGCAGGCTCCATTTAACACAGGTTCGGGTTGTACGGAAGCAAGAGGAGAACACAGTTATCCTTCTGACTGGTGATTTTCAAAGCCATGACATTTGGTACGCCGTGATAGGGTCGGGCTTGTCAAATTCATTATAATGAGGAATGCGCCTGTTTTCGACGAGAAGGGGTACCTCATTGTCAGTCTCATTTTCTCATTCCCCTTCCATGGGCCAACGGTTTTTACCAGTCTGTCGGCTGATTGACGACGTGCTTAGGCGCATTAGTTAAAGCAGCATAAGTACCCACTTAGTGTGCGCCACACGGATGAGTGGCGATAGTTAAGCATTTACGCATGCTTGGAACAGCCTAGCGAATGCATACCATGAGCTGGTGTGCCCGTCGTCATTGACGGCCAACAGTAGCACAGCCTGTTTCGAGGGCCTTCGGATAGATCTATGAACGTAACACTAGCATGACCTTCCTGATGTACACGGGAGGCCAGTTTCCGAGATAAACATGGAGATGACGGCCGAGTAATCCAAGTGGCGAGGTGTATGAAGTTGTGCCAAGCAGCGTCCCCCACACCGCACATATTTCCGTCAGATACCACCTGCAGGAACCCACACTAAGCTTGATAGAAGGCACCTTTCACCCGGGAACTATTAACGCAGACTGTAAAAGCACCAACTGACAGGTAACCATGCACCAAATTATTGCCTTCGCTGCGAGGGTCATGGCTTGCCCAAGCATGACGCAACAATTATACTATCCCTAAAACCTCCGAGGGTGAACCAGAAACGCCTAGCCGAAACCAGCACCCTTCATAGGCGGAGTAACCAGTCGGCTGAGAAGTACAATCTACGTCCAATTTACATAGACGTACAGTTTGAACGTCGCCAGACGGTCGTAAGTGGGCTTCGGGGCAGTGACTGACAAGTCCTAACGACCTGCCTACGCGTTCCATACACGAGGTGGTCCTCAAATCCACGTGTATATGACTGAAATGAGAAGTCTTTGATCTCAATTAGGTAATAATACCACTGGGAGGGCACCAAAGGGAGCCCTGACCCTCACTCTTGAGAAGAACAAGCCTACCTCCCCATTTGGCAACCTTCCAAACCATGACATCTAACTCGTCGTCGTAGATGAATACGCGTAAGTTTTATGGTAGTGAGGAACGCGCTGATTCGCCATGGGGATGGGGTTCTTGACATCAGCCTCACTTTTTCTTCACTTTCTCATGCACCAGTTGCCTGTCCAGGTCAAGTGAAACGGAAATGAAATTGTGCGCAGTCCCTGATGCGACGTGAAGTCACCGCCCATCGCGTGCCACATACGTGTTGTTTACATGAATGACGCGTGATGCGTTATTGATAGTTGTCGCGTATACTTTGCGACCAAGTAGGTCCATGGGCAACTTAAGTGTGTTTGAACGCGCGGTTATGGGGGGTCGCACTGGGTTGTTTTATTAGGTCTTTGTGCATGCAAATATGGCCTAGTAGACCCATGTAGTGGCTGAAAGTGTGTATAATGTGGGCAGAAAAGGTGAGTATGGAGCGTACAGGTCGTGGCCCCAGACAGTGCGTTTATTGTCATCTTGCGATGAATTCGCGTATGTCCGGCCAGACCAATATGCGATTGGAATGTGTGGTTGCGATCAAAACGGACTGGAACTCCATCTAAGTTCTTGCCGTATTCCTTCCCCAAATATATTACTGGTGCTGTAGATGTAGTTGCAAAGCGCATCGTCACGACCAGTCCGCATAACTTGCTCGGCTGACGCCCTACGGTCTGTCTACATCGCTGGCGCTGGTGATGGTTATGGTAGTTGTGGCGCTAGTGGTCGCTGTGTTTGGGCAGAGGTGAGCGCGTTCGTCCCTTACGGCGGAGGAGGGTTCTCGTTGTTATTGGGGCGACAATGTCCAACCACGACGAGCCAGGACTAAGACACGTTGTTGCGTCGACGAGAGATACTGGGGACAACTTCCATGACGTTGCTGGCGGTGGCGACGTTTTACGCCGGAAGGTTTGATTTGATCGCGATGTAATGACGATGGATGCAGGGCTTTCCGACAAGTCCAACCCGTGTCCCAAATAACAGTTCTCCATGTCGGTATGTTAGCAGGGCTTAGGCGTTTGCAGCGTTTACAACATGCGAAGTTCATGATTATCTCGTCTTGCCTTATTCTTTACTGTTAGTTTAGTTTCGAAGATGACTGCTCGGGCTGATTTGCAGATGCTTGAGAGAGGTCCTCAGGGTGTCCTTATGCTGTCGCTCTTGTCTGCCTTGTCTGTTAGCATCCGCAACGCCGTGAACATAAAACAGTCGCTTGGACTTGCGCTCATATCGCATCCTTATTGCGTGGCCACTCCAACACAGTCGCAGCTACTTCAGCATGACGCTACTTTGAAAGCCGATTCTTTCCAAGATCCCGGTGTCTGGAATCCTTTCTTGCTGCTTCACCTTCAGCATTCGACGAAGGCAGCCGAAATGAAAGTGACTGATTTCCCTTGCTTAGCTTTCATAGGCAACCCATGTATCCTTCGTTAAAAGACGTCTTGCACGTCCTCCGTTTCCTGTTTAGGCGGAGGCCGCTTTAACCGACTGAAGACCTGGCTAACTTTGGAGACACGATTAAAACATCCTTCGACGATCTTAATGCTTCCTGAGAGTGCACATCCCAGTTACATAAATTTGTCCACAGATGCAAGGCTATCTTCAGTGTCATTGGTCCTCAATTAGTTGTAGTGATCAGATGCTGATGGCTGATGCACAACCACTGCATCCTCCGTGCTAACAGCCAGACCGAAGTTTATATTGCGCTCCGCTGCATGCCCTCCTCGCTTGTAGTATTTAGCTCGTAGTTTTCCGTGAATAAGAGGCCATGGACACTGACCCTGGCCATTATCGTAATGGTCTTCATGAATCAGATGTTGGGCAGCTGTCCCTCAGTCCGGTAGTTAATGTTGATTTCCGGCTGCTCCTCTCGACAAGCGTTCAGCAGCATGACGGAGATCATGAGACTGAATAAGGTGGAGTGAGTACACAACGGCGCTTCTCCCCATTTGGCACGGCGAATGTTGCCGAGAATGCTTTACCATTTGCATAAATCGTCGTGAGCACATAAAATCCATCATGATCCTGCAGAATCCATGGTAGCTGAACTTGTCGAAGGCGTTTGTCAGGTTCATAAAGGTAATGTAAACTTGTCTTTGTTTCTACGTCTCTAAAATAAGTGATATGAGGTTATCCATGAGTCCAAGAATGCCATGTTTTTGAATTTTAGTCGGGATTGAGTTGATGCTCAGGGCTCCGCAGCTGAGCATTTGTTGTTCAGCTCTAATGGTCATGTGTAGGGAGAGTGGACGGTCAAAGTCTGCATTTGGGACGCTGTCGATGACCAGATACTGTGGGTGGTCGATTGAGGACTCCTGAAGTGTCTGACCTAACGCTCCAGAATTTGTGATTTTTCTATCTTGAGGGTCGTTCCATTGGAATTGGGCAGCGATGCGGTTCCCATAGATTAGGAACTGCAGACTGTCCTTATATCCGCGAAAGTGTTTTTTGTCTCTCTGTCATCTTCGTATTCTTGGGTTTCTCTAGCTTTGTAAGTCATCCAAGCATTTTGAATTCCCGTCAGCCTCTGCTATACTAGACTTTGGCATAGAAAGAATGCTGCTTTGCTGACGTCCGTCCTGTTTACGATGCAGATCTTACATAATCTTTTCTTCTCGGGTAACGGATGCCATGTTTGCTTGTTGTCATTTAACCGGTCCCGATGCTGTCGACGTGTGCTACCAAGAGGTCCCAGAACAGTTGCATGGATGGCTTCCCGTAGTCTCTTCCACGGCGTTGCAACATTAGTTTTTCCCTCCAGCGCTGTCAGTTGCTCTCATTTATGAATCATTTTATTACTGAAATCCAGACGGTCTCCATTCGTGTCTAGCAATGGACATCTAACTTTCCTGATATATAACCTACCTTGCGATCACCTGCGAGATGAGACTTGCAGTCTCGTCCTCCACACGATTAGGCGGTAGTCAGTCCAGAATTCAGCGCCACACATCGCCCTCGTCATTAGCTTACCACGCCTTCCGGAGAAGACGTAGTTCAGCAGTTTTCAGTGTCGGGAACAAGAGTATGTCCGCGTTGCCCTCCTATTGCTTGTAAGCAGAAGAGTGTGTTGACAGCACAAAGGTCGAATTTGGTATAGGCTAACAGGAGTAGAGGAGCCCATTGTCGTCGCGGCTGTCAATTTCGTATTGACCCAACACTTCCCACCAGGCAGCGTGATCTGTCGCGACGGAGACATTGGAGTCGTTAAGAGGTTCTAAGTTGTTCACCCACGGTGCAAACACTACGAGGATGTACAGGTCTTCGTATAATTTGCCTTTTGCTTTGTCGGGACTGGTCAGTGGGATGGAGACGTGGACGCTGACGACGGTGACGAATTTGTCCTGACAGAGGCGCAGGTGCAGGATCATAAAGCGATCGTTTTTTCCCTGTGGGAGGCAGGACAGTCATTCCGCGATATCATTGCTGACGACAAATGTGACTCGAGTTCCCGCCATGCGGTCTTTGGGCGGTCGGTCCAGAAGTACGTGTGACCGACATCGGCATCATTCAATTGTCGTTGATCGCAGAGCCAGGTCTCGCTATGAGCTGTGTTGTCTACCATGTAGCAGGCCAGTTTATGGACGACCAGTAGTGTCCTCATTTTCAGCCTTTACTCGTTGGACTATTTAAATAAGAACGAGAGTGAGGAATGTAACTCGGGTGGTCAGTTGAGTGACGCAGGTGTGGTTATTTATCGTTTAGATCGTATATTTTACGTTTACAAGTCCACTTTAACTTGCCGACAATGTGTTGCACCAATAACTTTTCCAGGAACCCTTTCTAAGCACGCCCCCGAGAGTAAGGAATGTTACTTCTAAATAGGGCTCCTAAGTCATCCCAGGCGCCTGCAGAATTTTACCATGGGCCACGACTTTTATTTAGTGGGAATTAACCTAGGCCGCCCACGGGATTGCATGTTGTCCTCTCCGTAGGACTTTTTGTTTGGGGGCCACCGGTTGTTAAGACGCACACACGCCGAACACCCTTATCGGGTTTAGCCCGTCGGGCAAAGATGGTTACCTGGGCGTGATCACTGTGCTGAACGTGCCGTCGTGGAGCCACACATGAGAGCTGGGTGCCGTGGCAGGGTGGAACAGAAGTATCTACCAGGTCCATAGATGTGTTCAACTGAGACTGTCAGTGTATTGTTGGCAGGTACTTGTTGCCACCCCAGTTGTGTTTGCACTGTCAGGCCATGCTGGTTCCATCTGTGCTGCAACTTCGTATATGGTAGTTACCGGAAATGCATGTCTGGGAGGATATACTCGTTAGTAAGGTGGTACAACTTTCGTCCAACCGCATCGGCCAACCTGGACTAGCCGTACAACTACAATGTGGGCCCCCGCCCACGGCACCCCATACAGCCCATCAGTTTACATGCATATTGAAACAGGAAACTTAGTGATTCCAAAATATGCAGCTCTTTTCTGAAATCCACATACTTCAGATTTTCAAATTTTGGTTTTCAGAGGATGTACTTTCACAGACATTATTTGTGAAAAATAAATCCTCAGTCAATTCTGCGAAAAATAACTTTCGTTATGTAGAATCAAAGGTCTTGAATGTTTTACTCTAAACTGGATTCCCTTGTGTGGAATGGGACTGTCTTCTGTGGGTAGTGAGCATGCAGTTATGTGTTAAATACCCTAAGATATTATTCCACACTTATTGGTACCACAACTCAGTTTAAGTTATCTTTTCTATTGACGAGTACATATATGTCATGAGGTCCGATGAATGTTGTATTTGTGATGACAAGTGAAAACTCGCCGGAAAATTTAGTCCAAATTGTTTTGCATAAATTTATTTCTAACAAGAAGCACATCTTTTTTCTTTCTAAACCACTCAGGACCTAATCGACGTCACCTACACAAATCACTACACCAATTACCGGCTTAATCGGCTCACTGAGGCCATGGACGCTGCGGGCTTCAGCACACAGGACGGTCGCGATCCTCTTACACAGTTAGAGGCCGAAAAGAGGGCACATCAGGCGAGGTTGGATAAATTAGTGCAAGAGATGGACACTGTCTACGTGGAAAAGGTGAGCCGTCTCCTCTGACGGGCAGCCGGTCGAAATCCGCTAATACATTACATGGATAAGTGTGGTTCAAACTGATGTTTCATACACTCCGCTCGGGGGTCGATGGGATAACGAATAGGAAAACTTCTTTTTGTTTCTAACGCGCAAAAATGAACTGTGACAGCAAAAGAAGGGAAGGCGTTTACCGGGAGAGGTTTATTAAACGTCTGACATCTTTAGTAGTTGCTTCGTTAACCAATCTTCAGAGACTGGGAAGTCATGCGCACAGCTCTCCTTATATGGCGCACTTTGATGCGTGCCCCTCCCCCCACTAATGCCGCCTGCGTGGCTGCATCCGACCCGCATGTCACCGTGACCTAAAGCACTCCCGCCCTCGTCGGCCGCGGAGATAGTTGACGGTCCCGATCGTCCCGCGCCGTGACTGTCCCCCGTTAAGGTTTGTAAAGTCAGATAGGGGGGTGAGGCAAATTGATGTGGCGGTTGGCAGAGCAATCGATGGACATCCAGGCTTCTTACACCTGCTTTGACGTATGATCATCGCCCCGGCCCACAATCTCAACGGCCTCAAAATTAAGGATGTGCCCCATTTTCGCGTCATGGTTCGCTACCTCCGACTTTGGGTCCAACCCTCTCACGGCCAACTTATGCTCGTGCATTCGCGTTTGCAGCCGTCGGCCGGTTCCCCAACGTATTTGCACATCCCGCAGCTGCACTGAAGTCGGTAGATAACGGCCGACATTTGCTCAGGGATCGGGTCTTTTGGCCGCATCACTTGCCGGCGGATTGTTGAGCCAGGCCTGTGGGCATCTCCTATTATGAGTGGCGCGAGAGATCTAGTCACCTTTTGACGGAAATCGAGTGTGGGAGCTTATGAATTTGTGTTCTTAATATCTGGAGCTTGGAATGTCCGGTATAATATCCCTGCGATCGTAAAAATAGATTAAACCGTCTGATATTTTCATACTTGTTATCTGTACACTCAAAAGCCCCCCCCCTTCTATCTTTTGACATAAGGTTCGTGAACGCGAAAACCGCCTCAAGGACACAGAACGTGACATGTCTGAACGCATTGAAATCATGCGACAACAGTTGGAGGCCGAGGCAGAGGACCTTGCGAGGGAGCGGCAACGGTTCAACGATGAACGTCTCAGCTGGGAACTCGATAACCGCGACTATGCCGATGTAAGCTGACACTTTGGGTCGCAGTCACCTTTTACTCTCTTACAGCAATGGCCTTCTTTTATCTGAAATGGAGGACTGACAGGTACCGTTTTTAGAAGTCTATCAAGAGATGAAATTATTGGGCAAGAAACGTTGATCTAAAATTTAAGACAGAATAAAGAATGCTCGATTTTTTATGACAGCGGTCAAACTACGTATTGCATGCATATAGGGAACGCAGGTTTACTTTCAGCTGACTGCAGTCGGGGCTAGTCAGAATCACGTGGGTTGAAATTTGATTTTTCTCTGAGCCAATTTTAGGTCAGAGCTTATTAGCTCGGACCACAAACTGAGATCGCGGAGGCCTGCTGCCTGAAGTCAAGTCGAATTAACGCTGTCGCATCATTATTAAAAACAAAACCGGCCGCACAGGTCTTCTGAATCATATATAGAAAACTAACGATGTAACATAGCTGGATCGCTGTCATACCTCACGCTGACCCTATCAGCGAACCATTGCCCTATGATCATCCAAAAGGCAAGTCGTGGCTCGCTGCACAGTGGCCGCGTGGAGTGGCTTGATAAAATTATAGTTTCTTAAGTTTCCCGGTCCATAAGTTAACATTTTCATCCACCCTTCCGGCACCCCAATTTAAAGTTCTAAGGTTATGCCGGACAACAGGTGAAAACTTAATTACTTTGCAGGTAACAATTACCGTTTCGTAATGCTGCTACGGCTTGGGATGTTTTTATTAACAGCCGACTTATTACAACGGTATCTAACTGCCCTCTAAGGTACTGACTTTCATTTTGCGTGACTGCTTATTTGTATATTTTGGTCGCCGGTTTATTTCGCAGGGACCTTTGCTGAAGTCTGTCTATCTGTCACTTTTTGATACGTCCATTAGTCGGACGTTAGGCTAACAGGTGGACTTTGACATCCTGGGTTTCCTGTCGTCTCCGACTTTCACTGTAGACTGGTCAGGAGATCAATGTCCTGACTCAAACGCCCTTCGATTTGGTTTCAAGACAAATATTTTTTAATGCGGTCTTCATTCTTCAAAACTCGACAGCAACTTAGGCTTACGTATGAATATTGCGTGATATTTCAGGTAGCCTGACTTTTTCAATGGAGCAGACAATGCCGGTTCGCCTACGCTTGTCGTCTTTGCGGTTTCACCGCGAGCCATAATGGGTGGAGCATGCGTTAGAGGGACAGTTACGCTTGGATCCAATCACGCTGCTTCCAACCACAATTTTCACTACTTTGCCGCCCAACACAACCTAGGTCTTACAGCTGTCGTTTCCGCCTGCCGTCAATTTATCCTCCGTTTACCCACAATAGTTGTCGCCTACCTAGCAACGACACGAGCAACTTTCAAAACTATCCTCCATTTCAGCACACTTAAAACTAAGGAGGTACTAATCATTGAGAAGGTCGACGTTCACCACTGCCTTGGCGACTGGGCATCGATTCCTTGCGCGGCATTTAGCACACAATCACTCCCCATACCCTCCATATCCCTGCAGCAAGGAGAGGTAAAGAAGATCAGATATGAGTTTGGACACGATGGTTAACGAAAGTAGACAACAAGTCTACGCTTGCCACACATGGCATGGTCCCCAAATCCACATGTGCCAGCCCCCAATGAAAGCTCTGGAACCTTACGCAGATGAGTATGCGATAGAGGCCACATTAGGAAGAGCCCATTGCTGTCTTTCCTCGTCCCTAAGGAAAACTAGAGTGTCCGGTTACTTGACAACCTTTGAAGCAACGACTGTTAAAGATGGTCATCGTTACTTACAATGGGCTATCTACCATAAAAAGGTAGTCTCCGAGATATATTTTAGTAAGGAAGACAACCAGAAAGTGAATAATAATAGACCACACAAAAGGCTGTAGACACTTCCCTCCCAACTTTTAAATGCGATCGGTCTTTGTCCTAGGCAGCAACTATGAAAGCGTAATTCGCCGCTAGTTCCTGAGTATATGAAAAAACCTGTAGGCAGTCTCCTGACGAGATAGACCACAGTACTCTATGTTTAATGTCTGAAAGCAAAGCATCGATGACTTACTGTGTCACAGAGAAGGAGTTAGACAAATTTAGCTATCCCTTGTGGTTGAAATGTCATCCTCAGTCATTCAGTGAGAAGTGCGTTGGACGAAATTTGGAAGACTCCACTAACCGTTCTAAATAGCTTTTTATAGTAATTGCTGGTATAACTCCCTGACGCTGTACTAATAGAGCACTTAGTACAATAAACCACTTTCAATTTTGATCGTGAAATACGGTATATATGGGACGCAAAAATTGCACTTTGGTGCGAAATGTGGATGCATCAACCAGACCACTTGGACGTCGAAGAGTAAACTGAGGTTATTAAAGTGCACCACTAACTGACCTATTATGCATCAACTTGTTTTCTATTTGATTTTGGACCTTTTGGACGGTTAGCGACAGTGACAAGGATGCTCGGAGGAAGATTTTTCCAATTTGTCCGGCGTACTCTGTGTCACCATGGTTTTTGAAGATGTGGGATTGTCATTTGTGCACAGATCAAAACTCAGGCTTAAATCTCACCCGGACTCTGGTTAACTCTGAATATGACCGGTCAAACCAGCACACCGCTGAAGATAAGCACAAATGTGTCTGGGACAGAGTCCCATCGGAGTCGGGTTCGTACGAATTGAAGTCCCCTGTGCTTTTAGCGTTTCTTGAAGTAATCTGTGTTAGAACTGTATGAAAGCCAACGGGGACGTGTTAAATCCACATTTAATTAGCGGATGCTCCCCGCACTGGAAGTGAACGGTCCATTTTCACATTTCATAGAGGTTGAAATGGTTTCCTTTTTCTTTCTGTTTGTTTTTTGTCGGTTTTGATGGCTGTATTGTCTTCAGTCAGTCTTTTAGGAGATTACTCATAACTCATCTCAGCACACACAATGGGAGACTTTGTTTTTACTACGCGGTGACTAACACGGGCAAAATGTGTTTCACGTTTCTGACCATCCAGTTTATGTATTCCTAACTGATAGTTTTTGGGTTGGTTTTATACAAACACTTCATTTTGCAAATTCTCACTATGAAACATCGAACTTGTGAAGCGAACCGGTTGCACGGGAAACAGCGTGTGTGAAAGGGAAGAAAATGTGCGCTTTGTTTCAAAAAATAGCTGCTAAAGGCTTACGGATCATTTCTGTGATGATGTTTTATAATAAACCACGGTAAGATGGCAGATTCACTAAGTGCAAAACTGAAACTGTATAGTAATTAGTGGTATCTAAGAGCACTTTAGAACACTCTACGCCATGGGAGAATTGTATTTCTTTTAGGGCAATTAGTATTAAAATTAATCGGGCAGGCGCTCCAACCGATCAGTCGATCAGATAATGACAAGTAAGTTAAACAAAGCTGCATGCGATTAGTAACTGATTTTCTCGTGTAGACAATGCCAATTAATAACTCACGCCGCCGGAAAAGTGTGTTCTGGACAGACTAGCGCGGCAGACCTCTCAAATTCGCGATGAATATTCTTTTGGTTTACCAGCGTGTGTCCGCCGGCCGTGCCGAACTACAATGCAATACTGGAGTGCCACTCTAGCGCTCAGTAAAAGATTTCGAAGATAATCCAGAACACTACCAAATTGAAATTCGAAAGATAATGAAACCTCACCATGGCAGCGAGGCACACCTACAGAGTTCGGCAGCATTGGCATGCCCGTACTAAGCTTAACATTAAACTTCATTGTTGTATTCACTGTTTAGGAAGTTAACAGGCCACTTTGAGCAGCAGAAAAATGCTCGTCTTATAAGACTTCGAATACTTGCAATTAACAGTTTTATATGGACAGAATGATATTATTGACAAAGACAAGGGAGACTGGAATGGCCATTTCTGGCTTATTAGCCGTCGTCAGCCAGCCATACCCAAGCCCGAAGTGTGGAACACCCGAGCCTCGAACTCGCGACCTGTTGGTTTAGAAGTCAACGCCTCTACAGTTTTATATGGACCGACAGAGATATGGGATCATTTCTTACCTGTACGGTAGGGAGACTAATCCATGGTTCAAAGGACCTGGCACAACGTCCGGAGATCGGTAGTTCGTTCCGTATAATTAGGCGAATCTTGGTGGCTGAATGATTTCCCCTTTCTATAGCCCAGATTAAAAATAACCCATGCTTGTTGAAGCATCTTGGCATGCTTTACTGAGTACGGAACCAACTGTGTGCTCAATTACTTGATTGAAATGTTATTGGCTTTTTCTCTTACTAGTTTGAGTATTTACACACCTCTGTCTATCCCAGTATGCATGCCCTTTCTAATGAAATGTTGAGTCCAAAAGCAGTGAGGTATTATTGATAATTACCGAGTGCAGTCGAGATTCGACACGACCATCTGCTGCCTCTCAGCCGTTGTAAAGAAATACCCATAGCTTGTACTAGTCCTCATTTATAATTGGTAGTCATTTTCTTCTGTATGCAAATTACAAGAGACAGAAAATATCTCACGGCCAAACATTTGTCCAGCAGTTCAGATGAAAAATGTGACTCGAATTGCATGAGGCTCACTTCACGAAGCAAAGATAGGGTCAAATTAGAAGCTCGAGCATTTGAGAGGGACGTCAGCTGTAAGTTGAATGGAGAGTATTCTACGCGAAATGAGGTCGGTAACCTAACCTTTCTCGCAAAACGCGCTTTCTGGCTGCGCGAGCTGTCATATTTCCTACGGTTTACACGAAAAAAGACAGCTGTTTTCACCTTTATTCCTTGGTTAGACAGCATACTAATTTTGGAACCACCTCTGTTTGCATACAATCTTTACTTTTTGAATTTTTTTTCTTGGTAGACCCCGACAAAGCCGTTATCACGTTAGGTTGGCGTGTGACACCGATTATGATCATATTCAAAATGCTTAAATAAACCAGGTCATACGTTTGTGAGGAATTGGGATAAGCACACCTAGATAAGTGAAACGATCCAGTAATTCTACCAATACTGATAATCGGAATTTTGCGTCGAGACTACCCTTCTAACTTAGCGCGATTGCGACCTCGAACACGATCTCCTCAGGCGGCATCACCTATTAGTACTGCGGCAAAAATGGCGACCAGGCGTTCTTCAAACAGGTGTTTACTTTTGTCAGGTAATTTGCGTCTCGCTACCATACTGGCTGCGTATCTGACTAGAACGTTTCGTTTTATTATTTTTTATTCAAACTAGTAAGAATAAACACAGAGATTATATTAACATTGAAGTCAAAATTTGAGGTTATTCTGCACTAGCTTCGCGTCGTTTATTTACAAGTTTTTTCTTTCCCCTCTCTCAAAACAGTCGATCCTTGGTTCATATGACAAGCTGGAGAAGATAAAGAAACGCAGGGGACTTTTTTAACCAGCCTGCAAAATGGCATCATCCATATCCTCTTTTCTCGACCCATCACTTTCAAAGGTGTTTCTGGCGTTCTCAAAGTCTTCCATCTAACAGCCTCTCTTCTCACTTCTTGCGCACGCACTGAATTATATTTCAATTGGAGAAACAATCTCGGTTTTCGCCGTCACTGTGATTTCCCTCTAAAACTTCCGCCTACACTGGGCATTCTTCACATTTACACACTGAGAGGACTTTTCCGTCTGCCCTTTGCAAAAAAGTTCACTCATTATGTAATCCAGTCCCGGCTAGCCAGTGATTATTTTCATTCAGTCCACTGTTTTATTTCCTTTTAAACTTTCGATATCCATACCTCCTTATATTAATTTGCAACAGTTTGGCACTTTTGAATGTGTGTTCTGCAAGCGTTTGAAAATATTCATACTACCTGAAGTCGAAAGCACTGTCCTTGTTCGTATGTAGATAAATGACATTTTAGTGACAGTAGTGTGTAGACAGGGGGTAGTAGAGCACGTCGGGGTCATCCCTTCGGGTTGACTTCCTTCTTGGTCGAGCTGCTCGATTGAATTGTATGTCATTCTAATGCAAATTTTTCGGAGGCCAGTTTTCGGTGCAAAACTCAGCATACAATTTTCGACTACGTTGTGATTCCAGATCCTGCAGTTTCCTGAAACGTACGCAGTGTCCAATCAAAGGGTACTGTGGAACGTCTGCAAATCATTTACAAAATGTGGAGTAATCTTGTTGACGTCTCGATGCTGGAGATAAAGAAAGTGACACTTATGAAACATGTGACGGAACTTGGTATATATACTGTTTTTTATGACTTCGTGTTTGGGGTAATGCGCTTGGTACATCCGCCACTAGACGCTATGGGGTTTCATTTTCCGTCGAGTCTTGGAAGGACAATCATTGTGGCGAATGCTTTGAATCCCGATCTTTCTTTTCGTTTTCGTTTGATCTACTTAACATGAGCTGTCCAATGCTCATTCTACAACTGACCTCTTTCTTACGTTGTTTTCATTTTTTGCCCATTTGCTCCAATTTTTCATACAGTCCGATGTGGTCCCATAATAATAATAACAACTGTGGGCAAAACAGTTATTTAGGCGGATCGGCTTAGCAGCACCCTGTCTTATTAAAATGCTTAGTCAGCGACCGATCTCACGAAATGCTAACCATAATCCTGCAATGCATTGTCTACTAGGGAGGATTACAAAAACCGCACTCGGTAAAAATGAATACTTAAGTAGTATGTGTTCCATTGATTTTCGGCGCCCTTTTAACGTCAAATATACTGTGCAGAGAACGTGCATAGAGACACCTCTCTTGTGCTCGTTCGTTGTCAAGTCACATATTCTTTGGATTTTATGCTGAAATGAAAGGTATATTTCGGTTTTAAAAAGTTTCTAATTACGAGATTTTTTAAAACCGTGCAATGTTTGTCCAGATTGCATCGTAGCTCTCCACTTATTCATGTTCCTCAAGAAGTATGCGACGTAGTCCATGTCCATTGAAACACTTTAAGCCCTATATGTTATCGTAATGCCTTTGTTTGCACGGAAGTTGCCTAGCTTGTAGACTAAAGATCCTGAAGCGCAAATGCAACGGACGAGCGGATTCAAGATTATTCTGTCACTGGAAACTTTTTGGGACCTAGATATATCTTTTTGAGCAAAAAATGTGGAAAAGATGTGATTTTCTAACAAATGACAACAAGAAAGGATATTTTTCTGCATGTTTTCCCTAAAATATGTTTGACTTTATAGGGAGATGGAAAATCAATAGAGAAAGTGCATACCATTTTAGTAGTCATTTTCACCAAGTGCGGATCCTGCAGACAACCGAAAAGAAGTGCATTCGGAAACCAACATCCTGATGTATCTGACGCCGTACGATAATAAATTTAACAATTCCGCCCAATTATTCACGAAAACGGATTTCAGGCTTTCGCTTATCGACTGCAGGAGCTTAATATCACTAGTCCATATGCTAATGTTATTGACGTTTTTTAACCTTTGCAACGGATTTTTGCCAAACACTTCGATATTGCACACGAGGCGAAGTAGGGCAAACCGTTTCCACTCACTGGTTGACGTGAGAACGGATCCATGCAAATGCGATTGCTGTTCGCCTATATTATAAATGTGGAAATTTCATAAATGACATTGCCTAATTATTTCAAGTTCTATTACGTCTTAATTGTATGCTTGGGGGTAACCTGCTGAGCCCTGGTTTTCTGTTGTATCGAGACATTTGTATCAATAGTAGTGAAAATCCGATTCCCAGGTGGCATATCAAAAGAAGAGTGGGCG
>CACRXP010000495.1:228810-248522 GCA_902702965.1 Spirometra erinaceieuropaei
TCTCAGTCCCTGAAGATGGGTAGACGAGTAAACTACCCGAAACGTCGGAGACATTTGTGTTACTGCTGCTTTTATTATTACTTTGAGTTGTCATAGTGACAGATTCCTATTTTATTCCTTCCACTGTTAACTGTTACTTGCATATTTTTCAGTCGTGATTTTTACGGTCGAAATTATACTGTAAATTTTGGATTTGGTTTTGCTTATCTGTAGGTATTAAAAGTTTTGGCAATTGATGAGCACCGACTTTATCTATTCACAATTATATAATCGTGCATTAAAATGAGTCGTAGGTAGGGAGTGTTGCCGACGTTGAGGATATTGAGACAGTTTTTTCTGGCTTATTTCCAGTTTCTGCCTACCCAGATGCCAACTTCAGGCTGGGTGTACCCGAGAATTTAACCCAGACTTATCTGTCCATTGGGTGAGCAATTTGCAACTTAAGGTGTGTCTCATGCTCGATCGGCTTCGCTTGAGAACTTTAGAGCCACTTTTGACCTTTGCTTCAGTGAACGATGGCGCGCCGGGCCCAATTCCCTTTTCTGCCCTTTTTGGGTATGAGAAGGGGTTTAATGAAAATAACAATCAAACTGGAAATAGCAATCAATAACACCTATCCAACACTGATTATTGGTAACTGCGTAACTGAGTAGGGGGTTTCCATATTGGAGTTCCATGGTAGAAAGCCACATTCCTTATTCGCCCTGAAATCAGAATGGTGAATGCCTCTCAGAATACGTTTGGTCAAATTGTGTTACCAAAGCTAAAATGCAAATGACTTGCAAAATGACGCTCGATAATCTGCCCTGCCTGCATTCCGAAATAAAATAGCCTCAATTGTTTCCGTAGGCGACCGCATAACAGAGCAACCAGTGGTTAATAGGCTTTTATCGACAAGAGCGAAATATGAGAACTACTGATTTGCTTATCCTCCGGCCGACTTATTAGCCAGCTGTCCTCCAAACCGGCAGGATTGTAATTGAGTTCTCTCCGGTTGAAGCTGACACGAAGCGAGTACTAGGGGAGAGGGGACGTTCACCGATCGTTTTTGCGGAACTCACTCGTCCCGTTGTGCCTTAAGCCTCTTAAGCCTAACAGCGGCGCATCATATAGTCAGAATGTTATTACCGACAAAGACAAGGGAGACTGAGATGGCCATTTCTGACTTATTAGCCGTCATCAGCCCGCCATGCCCGACCCCGAGGTGTGGAACACCTGGTGCTCGATCTCACGACAGTTGGTTGGAAGTCCAACGCCCTAACCACTGAGCCACGGGCTCGTCCTGCCAGTTTCGATCGGGAATATACAATGGTAGAGGGGCGCTCACCGAACAAGTACTTAACACCAGTCAGTTTGCCTTTTTGATATACCGGTAACAAGTATTTGTCGGGACTACAGGTGGCCGGATAAAAAATAACAAGTCAGAGACAACTATCGCCTCAGTCTTCTCTGTTTATCATTGTTATGGTTTAATAGGTCGTTTGGCGGTAAAGAGTTGACCGCCTGTTCACGATTGTCTCCCCTAGATTCAACACTTACCTCTAGAAAATCAAGCAGATTGATTTAAACCTTTGTAGATAAACTGGCATTATATTCCGTGGGACCGATCTACGGACAACTTCCTAAGTGATAAGGTCGATCGATCGGTTAGACCGCAGCTCTGAACCGTGTTTTTTATGTGCATACATATACGTTTACGGCCGATTGTAGATTTTGGTCGTGGGCCTGACCGAATTAAATCTTTGTTGACTGCTTTCGCGTCTCCAACCCTCCCCGTACCGTTCTGCCTCTGATTTTAGTCAAACATTTTATAAATGTTCCATTCCAAATGAACTACAGTTCTTGATTTTTTTGTGGCACATACATTGGTAACTGTAAACATCTTTCATTACGGGTTAAGCTTATATTCGATTATGGGGGGAGGGTTCTCGACTGGTACACA
Organism: Spirometra erinaceieuropaei; assembly: GCA_902702965.1. Taxonomy (NCBI): domain Eukaryota; kingdom Metazoa; phylum Platyhelminthes; class Cestoda; order Diphyllobothriidea; family Diphyllobothriidae; genus Spirometra; species Spirometra erinaceieuropaei. The sequence continues at coordinate 230,753 of CACRXP010000495.1, forward strand.
GGGGCAACCTGAGTAGATCGGTAAACATCGTGACTGGGCATTCTTGAGTGCAGTCGGTTGAGAATGTACCTGCGATCTATCCTGTGAAGCAACTGGCTTAAGTGCTCAATAAGCAACTGACTCAGGCTCAAAAAGAAATCATAAATCTGACATAGACGGAAACTTTGCGGCTCCATAAACTAAATTTTGAGAAGAAATAATAGGAATATAGTAAACCTGCTCTTTTGTGCAACAGAGAGAAACCCAATGGAAAATGCACTTTAATTACAACATAGCATGCAAACTGGAATATATTTGAGCTCGGTTTAGTCTTAACTTGAGTTCTTTTTAACGAAAATATATAATAAGTGGTTTCAAAACCTTCGGAAGATGAAACTACAATCTTTGGAAAGAAATCAAAAATTGGTAACCCTTTTCATCACCAGAATACTTTCCTTCTTTGAATATTTACCTCCTGGGCGACCTAATTGTCTTCAAAATGAACACGATGAATGAGTATTATGTTCATCCTTTATGTCCAATATGAATTTTAAACAATCGTCGAAAATCTATTGGAAAAATTAACATAAGTGATTAAGAATTCGTCCACTCATTAATCCAAAAAGCAGGTAGAAAGGTGATCAACCATAAACCAGTATTTCAACGTCTACTATCTAGATAACTTAGGCTCCAGACTAGTCTTTATTACAATACCGCTCAGCTTCCTCTGTCATATTGTCCGCTTCTGCTTCTATAGGAAAGCATATGTGGGCAATTCAGAGAGGGGCAGAATAGCGGTTGTGGGTATAAAGCGATCTATATCTTAGCCAGACCAGTGCTTTTAGCCAACCCAGGGGGTGGAGAAAATGGCTCGTCTTACTCCGTTTTATATCCTGGATCTTTTGATGCCTCATTCCTAGTGTTTTCGTTTTTCCAACCACTGGCGCTACGAGGACGGCGACTGTAATACGCAAATGACGCTCAGGCCACATCACCGACATTTACCTTCGTGTCTCGACGCACTCGCGACTCCTCCCCACCGGGGCAGGCTTGGCTGCTGCTGCTGCTGCACTAGGCAATGGGGAGTTATTTGCGAAGAAGTAGGAAAAGTTCATGACAGAACAAATATTCGTTGTTGGCATTTGCGATTTGCGGGCAGTTTCGGTATTTGTGTGAAAGTGTATGTACGTATTATTTAGGGTAGAGGTTACAAGGGAAGGATGGTACGTAGATGGCCTGTTTTCGGATGGGGCTGGGGACTAAATGTTTGTACTTGTAGGCAAGCTATATGTAGCAGCAGTCTAACCGCCACATACAGTGGACATTTCAACATCGTGATAAACCGCATAAGAACTGTAATTCTGATCATGTTCAGTCTGAAGTTAACGGAAGAACTACATAATGCATGAAAAGTGCATGATAAACCCTTCAACTAAAACATTCACAAAAGATTATTCAGCAGCGGTAGGATGAAGGACCCCAAGTAGCTGTCGGTATACTGTGGATCAAATAATACTAGAATAGTGGTGATTGGGGGATTACGGGTGGGGCAGCTGACTGAATCCAGGGAAGCACAAAAGACGGTCCGTGGCACAAACGATACTTTCGAGTAAAGTGATAACTGTATGTAGATACGGTATCCAGCTGGACATTCCATGGCGTTCCATCTTGAAAGAGTGCCTGGCCATCGAAAAACTGGGCCTATCCTCTGGCAGACATTTCTGTTATCCCTTAATTCGTGCTCATTTGATCTCACTTTTTGTTTCTTCACTCTGGGGTACAACTTCCAGTCGTCAGTACTTAACTGAGTTTTGCAAGTACATACATAAGCACACGATGCACAGCTTACTGACAGCCAATTGGGATCCTTACCTTACCATTGCCTAGTATTCATCTCTGACCCTACCAGAGATCGCAGTGGTAAATACAAAGCGATCTAGGAAGGAGATATTCTGAATAACTGACGTGGTGTGCATTCCGAGGTGATATAATGAAAAAGGGAAGGCTCTTCGGAAAATCGAGTTGTACTCGTAACTTTTCAAGTCGGTGACACGGACCCCTCGTCAGACGAAATGAACAGAGAAGAAAGTGAGAAGATATTCCAGAAAACCATGAACAATTAACAAAAATATGAGTGTGATTGCACAAAGGATTTGTGGTGGTGGCATGATGGGACATGCCATCAACCAGTGAAAAACCAGCTTGTTCTTCGCATCGATTTTAGTTACAAAAATCTTATTATCTATGGAGTACCAAATGTTTATAAGGTAACATAGGAGATTTTAAATTAAATAACCCTCTGCGATGTAGTTGTTTTATGATGCTTTAGGAAATTTCGACTCCAAAAGGTTCTTTTATCTAAGTTTTACATTCGTGGCTGCTTTATTTTTTTTCTACTGTTTTCTTTGTCGCCTTTACTCATTTTACTTGTGAAATCGTTAAGTGATGCACTTGAGAGCAACAAGTAACTGTATACGCTTTTCGATTTCGAATGCATGACAGCAGCGAACTGATACATAGACATCTATTTAAAAAAAATATTCATCAAAACTAGCATTAATCTTTTCAAGTCGCAAGCTCGGAGTCAGTAACAAGGCAGTAACTAAAGTTTCAAAAGCTTTTGGGGAGTCAAAGATTACTGTGAATAGCACACAATATGTTCATTATTTTCGCAGCTACAGAGCACAACATTTTCTGAAATTGATCACCGCAAACCTGCCTGCAAATGTCGGCTGGTTCAAAAATAACAGGAGGACGTCTATGATATGAAATAGCAGTTTTACCATAGAATGAAGTCGGGGGTCACAAAATAATGTGCATTTAATTACGGGTTGGCATTTTCATGTGAAACAGCCTGTCATGACTCCGCTTTAGTCAATTGCCACAACTATCGAAAAAGGTGAAGATCTAGGAGATATCTGAATACTCGGTGAATTCTACGAAATGTTATGTCGTGCGCAGTCAGGAAGCCGCTCGTCATATTTACTTCGTCGTTTGACAAAAGCAATTAATAATGAATGTTATCTGGTAATGCGGTAAAATTTCTCCAATGAAAAATTACGAATACAATCTTTAAATAACACATATTCCCCAGAACTCTATCAACGACAAAGACACGGGAGACTGGAATGGCCATTTCTGACTTATTAGCCGTCGTCAACCAGTCATACACAACCCAAAGGGTTCAAAACCTGGGGCTCGATCTCGCTATCTGTTTGTTAGAAGTCCAACGTCTCTAACCACTGAGCCACGGGCTCGTTGTCCTGTCGGTTTCGATTGGGAATGTACAATGGTAGAGGGCGCGCTCACCGATCGTTCTTACGGAACTCACTCGTTCCGTTGTGCCTCACGGGCTCTTTCTCGAGCCCAACCAGCAGCCGCACAGCGGCGTATGGTTTAGGCATTCTGTGTCCTCTGGAACAATGCTGACACTCCTATTCGTTTGTTGTCGTTTAAAGTGAGTCGTACGCCCTTGTGTTATTAATAGTAACCGTTCAAAATAGAAGTATTATTGAATCCCGAAAACCTGCCTCGAAATTTTACGGAATACTTTCGTTGAAAGAAATAATATGATGTTCCTGGAAAGTTAGATTTTGCCTTAATTTTTCCCTGCATCCAATAAGCGATCAATCTTTTGTACTTTATTGAAAATGTCGGCAAAAGCATTACCGCTTACAATGTCGAGAAAAATAGTCTTAAATAAGTCGTTCCGGTGCATCGGCTGTCGAATGCTTCGATGGATATTTTTAAGGCAGCAGGTCTTATTCCAAAATTTAGTTTATTGGATATTTGTAAGGGTTTTTCTGCTCTGGAAAAGGGGTATCTTAACTGGCCTCAACCCTAATTCGTTGCATTGTCAACAGTTACTTTGGTGTTTTCCGAAATCCCATCCAGTTGTGATAATGAAGATTTGTCACAGAAAATGAATTTAGAGGGCAACGATTACCAGCCTGTGGAGGATAGTTTGTTGTTCTCAAAGAAGACAAATATAGTTAATTGATGTTGCAGATTCAGAAAGTTCAACTGGCCAAAATCTGCCCATTTATTTAAAGATGGCTTTTGTCCCAGATGTTTGAACTGACTGTTATAAAGCTGGAATCCTTGTTGTGCGACTAACAGGGTTATCCATCTCGTGAACGCGGTTCGCACTAAGTAACCGCCAGATCTCACTGAATCCTTGCTCCCCTGCAATACTCATGGACAAGACACGACCCGTTTAGCGCTTATAATTGGCTGAGCAGTCGTAGCAACATGCAGCGGACCACGATCGGTTGCTCACTTGGGGAGGGATTATAGCAAAAAGATGTGCTCGACGTAGTACGTAGGCTTCATTCGGTGTTTGTTTTAAGTGACAGGATAGCTTAGCATCAAAAAAGTAAAGGTAAGATAACAGAAATGACATTTTCTGGCCTCATTGCCGCCATTAATCAGCCCTATCTCAGACGCCGAAAAGCCGGTAATTCAGTAATTCATCGTCAGGCCAATACGATTACATTAATAATGAACTTGTGAATTATGGACACGATTTAACCGTGTCCCCGGCGGCAGGGTTAGTCAAACGCCTTGTTCCCGCGCCGCCTGTATGACGGAGTCAACGTGTGGAGGACGGTAGAGCGGAGGTGAGGCGGGGGAGGGAGGAGGTTCAGGCTAGGTTGTGAGCGCCGTCTGTGTGTCAAATACGCGGAATACGTGTGACTGTTCTCAGGGCGTTGGCGGGGTGTGAGATCACCATATGGAGTCGGCTAGGAAGACAGCCTGTGTCAGCGTATTCTGACATCAAAGCGCTGGATCCGTTAATCGAATAGCCACTGCCTCAGCTGTTGCTGGCACCCGTTTGCGTAGGCCGTTAGAGTAGTGTTTTGGCACCCGGTAGTATCTTGAAAGGCTTCTTTGTCGTCAACTTGGTGGTTCATATCGACTAGATGTGCTAGAATTGAACTTGAAATCGATGTTCCACATGGATGTGTATTTATTCACACACCTGCTCCTGTGGCACGGGATACATTGACCGTACGAGGCCCACACTAGGCACCCACAACCTAACCCGAACCCCCGCTCCACCGTCCTCCACACGCTGACTCCGTCATGCAGGCGGCGCGGGAACAAGGCGTTTGACTAACCCTGCCACCTGGGACACATTTAAATCTTGTCCATAGTTCACAAGTTCATTATCCATGTAATCGTATTGGCCTGACGATGAATTACTGAAAATATATGTTTGCCAACTGACTTTCCAATAGTGGTATGGGAATTTTCGCAAAATTTCGGACATTATTGAGATCGGAACGAAATCAGTGACAGAATACAGCGCCCGTCTTCCATTCCGTAAACCCGCCAAACCGACAAAACCCACTCCCATGTGCATTGGCGGAAATACGATTTAATACTTAATTCCAAACATGACATATTTTAAAAAACATGGGCAGTGAATATGAGATAACAATCGTGAATCACGACCGGAACGGACCTTTTTGACCGACATGTACCTTTAGTTAGGGTCGTCGAAAAATCCGACCGTTTAAAGTAAAAGCTGGTGAAGGTTCTATTTACGTTTGATACGAGTTGTCTACTCTGACTCCCATATTAGTGTATTCAGTCTTAATCCACAGTCTTAGCGTTCAATATAATGGAGAAAACGCTTAAGTTCGGTTTCATTAGCGAAACTCCGCGGAAGTTCAAACGTAGATAACTCTTTTTCCTCATTTTCTCCATAAATATTTCATTGTTAACAGCGTAGGTACAGACTCATAAAGCGGTGAAAACAGTTTTTAAGTATGCATTTACTGGGAAAGTGTCACTTAAGTTAAGGATCGGCGCTTATTACCAGGGAAAATACCCCTCAATTAATTATTATGTGATAACATGGTATGCGTTGGACACATGTAGAATGAAATCATTGCATACATAATGTGCATTTTCGCCATTGATTTTCAGTGCAAAGAAACCGTATTAAAGAAAGGAGGATCAAAGAATTCCATTCGTCATTTGCGACTTCGATGATCAAAAAAGCGATTATTTTTATCTTAAGATTTTCACAATCATTAAAGTCTTCGAGATGTCTGCATATGTAGTGATGTTCATTACTGCCTTAAACTCTGCTGGCGCTGCTAGCGGAGTCACACTATTTTAACGTCATCGTTATTTTTATTCCGTTACTCCATTTTATTTTATGCGACTTTAGACATTTGTCCAGGGACATGTTAACTTATGAACATTTACTCCAGAGAAAATATTGCATGCGATTTTGGGAATGGAAGAACTAAGGAAAACAAAAATTGCGTATTCAAATATGTGGTTTTTAGTAAACAGAGGGCATTTTTAACGACTCGCATTTTTGGAAGAAATCGTCGGGCAACGGCTCAGTTGTCCTCATACAGAGATTAGAGACAAAACTCAAAAGACAACGGTTTTTCTGAAATCTTATTTACATCCGTTTACTCAGTTTTTTTTACTTCTCGCAGTTGATGGAGAAGAAACGAACCTTAGGCAATGGATAGTTTATAAACACTTGAGGTGATTCCACAGAAGTCATTTGGTTAACTGAAACTTTTTCGATAAGAGTCCTTTAAAGCCACTGCGAAAGCAATGCTTGTATGTACTTTTCGTGTCTTTAGTATTACCCACATAGTATGTATTCCTGTTTGAGAATTTGCGAGCCCATTGTTGATGTATTTTCTTCCTGTTATTAATGTAAATAAGGTTAAAAGCAAGCAGATGAGGCACGAGTCAGTGACACCACCATATGATTTGACAGTAATGAAGTTCAAAAGACCCTCGAGTATGCATTCTAGGGAAGACACGATAGGCAAAACGGTTTAAAACGGTTAAGCATGACAGGAGCTAATCAGCATGAACTTCCTGTCGGATATGCGACTGACTTGGCAAGAAAGGGTGTGTGTTCTGCAATTCAGCACAGAACGCCCTAAGAGAAAGATGATGAATGACATAAAATGGCAATCGTGCATGCAAGAAGACGTGAATAGAACGAGAGGAGAAAAGGGATTTATGTGCATCAGCCGACCCCCAAGGTGGCGCAGTGCTGGTCAGACGATTCAGCCTACCGTTAGTCAACTTTTCTTCGTTTCGATTAGCATGGAACACTGCATCCCACTGAAGTGCTTGCCAATGGTGCTAGGAGACAAATTGATCAGCTTTTCTTATGCCTTTTGTTAGTTCCGTGAGCAGCACACAACGGTTGAATGACTCTTTTAGATTGAAAAATTTTGAATGTACTTTGATTTAAGTAATTTGTAATGTCCATCCTCAGTGGAAAATCGGAAACATTAGATGACAGGTGCTTTAGATGAAGGAGAGCAGCACTGAATGATCAAATTTCAGACGATTCGTCCTCGGACAGTATCGGTAGAACAGTGGGCTTCGAAGCGACTGCCTTGAGCTTAAGGATACAGTTTTCTCAACCTCCGGTCGAGGTGTATCATCTCGATGATCGTACATATATTAAAAATAATCATTTCGATTTCGTTGTCCGGGTAGCAGAGGAGTTAAGAATATGTTGCCAGCTCAGATCTCCTTCATGTGCATTTGCTCCTTTACCTGCTCCTGTGGAACAGGTTATATTGGTCGGACTAGTCTGCTCTTGTCTAGAAAAATAAAGTACTACCCCGCATGACTGAGAAAAGGAGGCATCGGGAACGTAAGCAGCATCCCTCTAGCACATATTGTTGATTCTGGACATCATATGGATCCAAAAGAAGACTTCTGCGTGATTAAAAAGTTATTCATACTAGCCTAAACTACTGGGTCAGCGTCTGTTAACAACAGTAGAAACGACTGCCATCAGGCTACCTAAGCTGATCTTATGCGCACAGAAGAATCTCGTGCAAGGTCTGCAACTAACATGGCCAAAGGCAGGTTGACCGCATGTAATTTTCCGCCCCTCCTTCTCCTCCTAACCCTCACTATCTTCTAATTTGCTTTTTCTTGTTGTCCTCACTCTCCAATTTCCATATCCACTTGTGTGAAAATGCAGGCTTTAGACGACTTCTTTACCACTCACATGTACCAATATAAATGTATTCTGCTTTGGAATTGATTGTCGCGAAATGGGGATGTACGGTTTTTAGCTTTTAAACCTAGTTGTCGGAAACGGTTTATAGAAAAGGGACGATTCTATGACAGTGGCAGCGCAAATTATCCCAAGGAATTGGAAACAACAATTAGATAACGTTTTAGGTGTCTGTAGCGAATTTTCTCAACCTAATGGTCAGGTCATCTATAAACAGGATGGCCGGCATTTAGGAAAATCCGGCCCAAATCAGACGTTAATTTTATCGACATTTAAAAATTGATTAACGGGCGCCAAACTCCCAAAATTGGAATTTGCATGCTGACGTGCTTGCTTTGGGAAGGCATTTTTCCATCCATCTGTACAATTTACACTTGAGCAAAAGCACTAAGTACTGAGCGCACTTCTTCACTTGCTTCTTTGATTCTACGAGATTCATCTATAGGCCTTAACAAGGCACAATAATTCCCTCCTTATATTACTATTTAGGTGACTGGCGTTTTCATTAAATTTTTCTCGATGGGAGAGGACATTTAAGATGTTAAAAAAGTTTTGGTTTTGGTTTTGGAATTTTTGGAACGCTGATATGGTCGTTTGCGCAAAGCAATATTTTTGACTTTATTATTCCTGCTCAAAATATACAATTTGGTCCACTCATAGTGGGATTATTTATGAAAACCATGGAAGAGAAGACATGTGAGGTTAAATGAAATTTAGTTAGAAAACGCATAACACGTAGCTGAGCAAAATTAAAAGCAATTAAAATCGCTACTGTTTTCAGAAATCTGAATGGACAATTAAAAATGTTAGGGCCAAGACCTCCTCCTGCTTCATATAAAATATTTTGACAGTTACCTCAAAATATAAGGTAAACAATTAGCATTGTTGTTTTTCAAGGTTAGTTCCCTTTTTTCGGACTATTCTGCTGATTGATGTAATCCACATTTTATTAGAAATGTCGCAGACAAAGTATTGTTAGGTTACACTTTTTGTGAAGGAAATCCTTTAACTAATTTTTGCCAGTACAACTGACTGTAACCTACTTAAGTTGAAAAAAGATGAAAGGATTGCGTATCCCTTGACAAACCCTGTACTGTTGGAAGTTCGTACAACCTCCGGTTTCTGATAATCACATTAAGCACAGCGTCATCCCTTTCTTAACGACGTAAATTTTTCTTTCCAATTTGCACGAACGGCTTTTCACAGCTTACGGTTTTACTTCATATTATATAGGAAATCAGACAAATCGCACTTTAAATAGCACAGGAACCAAAAGAAAGCGTTTATCGACCCATTACCTTCCAACAAAACTTTTGACATAAACTGTTTCCAGAACTGATGAAATAGACAGAATAAAGTGTCATGTATGAATAAATTGACCATTTGATACTCAATTAATCGATGATATCACATTGCCTGTTCACTAAAATGTCTATCACAGACTTCCTATAATTTTTTTCTAATTTGGTAATTGGTGCTTTTCTATAAAAATCATTCTGATGGTTGTAGTTCTATCTTATGATTTATAAATAGACCCATATTTTGATTTACTTGTCGCTGCGGTCATCTAAGTAGGCAAAACCAAAGACTTGATATTTGCATCAGGTGAATGCATTTCCATGCAAATGTTACACACCATTTACATTTGCCGACTTACATATAAACCATATGTAAGGTCGAGAAATAGAAACGATGACGGTCAATACTGATCAAAAAAGAGAATACCGACGTTTGCATTTTGCCTCAGCGATCTACTTGAGAGCCCATGCAGAGGGTCATATAACGACGAAAAATAATACCGGAGTATCAGTCACAAAAATAAGGGTTGGTTGAGTGGCGATTTACGGCTTACTTCTCGTCGCTGAACCAGCTGACATTTACACAAAGAATGCATGGACATTTTCAATTTAGAAACATACTGGCGAGTGCACTGCAAGAATGTTTACGTCTAATTTTTGTGGAGTCGTTTGCGCCGACTCACATGACTACCATGCGTATAGCAATTTATATTATCCACAGGGAACTATGTTTATGATCAGTAATAGTGGCAATACTACCGCACCTTCTGTCTTATAGAGTCAAGTTTAGTTCAGCTTTGCTATGGGAGAGATGGGGGAACTTCCTATTGGTTACGGAAATGTCGTAAAAACACCGTTGAAAAAGACGTTGTTTGCGTAATTGTAGTCTCCTTTCCAACGTTCTTTGTGCATCGGTGTTTTTCTTTGACACAGTTCATGCCTTTTCTGATCGGTGCAGAGACAGGGTGGTCTGGTTCGTGAATAGTTTCTCTCTGTTTTATATAACTCACAAGCAAGTCAACTCGGAATTCGCAAATTTTCGAAATTGCAAAAGCGCGCTTGTGGTGTGTTCGGGTGGGCTAAACCAAGCTCTGCACACGCACACACAAGCATGTGTGTGTGTGGGAGTGTCTGCTTCCCATGTGGTGCCACATATCGTTCGGTCATTGGCTGGTTAATGCCCTGTCCCATGCCTGTGCCATACTTCATTGGCAACCATTTCTTTATCGGACTCGATCGTTAACTAGCACAAAGGACCCATAGTAAGCTGTGAACGGGCACACGCATAACTGTCATGAGACGAAAAACGCTCTTACCCATATCGCAAATGTACGGAAAAATAGGTCTGTGGGGATGTATGACCTAACAATGAATTGCAACAGGCGTCTGTGTAATCACACAAGTACAGACACGCCTCTGTCCACACCCACATGCCCGCGACAAGGGCAAGCATGCACGTGTGGGTTTGTGTACGCCCCTAACTTCGATTCAAGTCCAGACCACTGAAAGTAACGCACAAAGTACCAGCTGCGGACTAGGTTGTTCCCGGACAAGCTACGCGCAAGCAATTGAAGCATCGACACTTTCCATGAAACTTTCCAAGTAGACTTATGTCACAGGCAAATAATCGGGTTATACAAGTCGGTGGCCTCGATGAATACCATTCGTTATCGCTGAAGAAAGTGGAGGCGGATAAGGGTGGTGATTGGGGCCATTGCAAAACTGGCCTATTTTGTGAAATGCAGACGGGTTCTCTCGCCCGCAGGGGCACCACCAGGAGTCCAAGTCTTCCATCCGAAACACTGAGACACTACGGAAATCGCGTGTTCGAGTTCCCAGTCCACAACAAGCCGCGTAACGCACCATTTGTCCAGGCACCTCACAAATGTGACGATGACTGCAACGGCGGTTATAGCACTAAGACAGGGATGTCACGACCGGCAGGCTGCTGCGCCAGCTGGGCCAGTGTCGAGCGCCCTCGTCTGGCTCCCTCAGAGATCAAGTGGGCTGATGAACTAGAGAAGCAGACAAGAGGAGGCATTTGCCGATCCGCCACCCTGGAGACGAATATACTTACTGCGCGGAGCGGAATTGGACGTCACCGGCTTATCTTTTCAGGACGTTTTCCCAGGAGACTTCGCTTGAGTTTACGGGCAAAAAGAAGTACAACACAACGCGACTCCAGTAAGTCGACAGATGTCCCATACAGGCCATATACTTGGAATATTTCCGAAATTAAGTGGAAGGTATAGGTGCCAGACGTTCTGATAGGTTAATGTTTTTATCGTGTGCAGTAAAACGTTCATTAAAATTGACGGCCGGGGAATATTTGATGAGAAATATCGTTTCGATTGGACACAAAAACAGCTTGCCAATTGGATACACGACTAAAAAGTACAGGTAAATCGACTGCCACAGGGTGATGTATACCAGCTACGTATTAGAAACCTGGCCGTAGACTACAGTTATGCATGAACTGAGCGCTACCCGAAAATTTCGTTGTGCACATGCAAAATTTTAGACCCCTAGAAGCGTGCTTAATTAGTCAAAAATCACAAAATTGAACGGACAGTGCAGTTGGCGTTTTGGTAATACACAACGTCATGCATACAAATATAAAGATGACACGAATAAGTGTAAAGGAATGTGGCCGGGAAGATTTACAAGTAAGTCTCTAGAACTAATGCCGTCACAGTTTTGATGCCAGCAAGTAGGCATGCTTGTTGTCCATTAGCAAAGAGACTGAACAGACAAACCAAAAGCTGCTCTGTAAAAGTTCGCTGATTAGATTTCGATTCTTGGGTAAAGGTCTGATTCAGATAATGGAGGCAAACTCGATTGCGAGAGTTATATCAACGCTCATCACACTTTCCCGAGTCATATAGGAGCTCATCATTTAAACCAAGGACGGGAGAGGTAGACGGATATGGTTGCTGCACAATCACATAACTACTGATAATCGGGCCGTTCTCGAGAAATTACTGCGGGAAATGAAATCACGGGTTATGAGAACCCGGCGACCTGCGAGTCTATAGCGTGGCGCTAATATATAGGAATGCTGTTGTACTTTTCTGCGTTTAGCTGCTACAGTCTCTGTTGCCAATATTTACTATGTACCTGAAGTGCTTGAAGAATACCCTAGTTTTAGCAACCGAGTCTATTTCTCCATTCGCCTGTCTTCGTCAGTTAAAAGTAAATGGGAGATAAGTCAATTCGGCAGATTCCCAGGGAAATGATTAACGAAACTGTAGGGGAGTAATTTAGAATTAATTAATAATAAATTCGTTATGAGGATTTCTTCTAGGGTATGGCAGATTCTCTTCGAGGAGATGGGTATAAGTACATACGTTTGTGCGCCTACGAGTAAATGAAACACTAAAGAACTTAGTTATGTTAAAGTACCTTAAAAGTGTACCCCGAATTTAATAAAATTTAACACAAGCCCATATGACATATATCTGCTTTCAGCACCGATTTCCGGTTCCACACTCTCAGTGAAGTACAAAATTCCCACATGCTCCCAGTTACGCAGGTTTGCTAACTTTGCACGTCTGAATTATATATCAATTTTACTGAACAAAATCTCTGTTTCGCTGGCATTTTTTCTCTTAAAAACCACGTATAGACTGACTTATCAAATCATATGCCTGGTAAGACATTTGTGGACTCAGAAGAGGATGTTTGCACTCACGAAGAATTTGTTCCTGTCTCCAAAACATTCTGTGATGGTGTAAAATGATGTTAGAAATCGATCGAACGATGCCAGCATTTAACCAGTACCATTATGAGTGTCTTCAAAAGCTATATTTTTCACCTTTAATCGGCGAAGGACTTACTTTCCAGTCTAATGTATAGAAAAGAAGCGAATGGCGGGATTATATGGTAGATGAAATACACTTAAGTTTCGGGCAAATATCAGGAAGACATGCTCATTCGATTTTGTGTTAGAGTTTTAATCTAGAACCCACGGGACCGTTGCATTTTGCTTTGAAATCCGATCTCTTGCCTTCGAAGGCGCTTGCATGACAACAATCGAATGGACACTTTTACTTATATGTCGTCATTAGTCGACCAGTCCTCGAATTCAAATGAACTTAGTGCTGTGCAATTCGAACCAAGGACTCAAACCCAGCCAGCTGCGATTCTAAATATTCCAAAATACGAGACTTTGGCGTTCACTGATCTAATCTGGTTGCAGGATGAAGTACGATCTTTCGCTTAGCTTTGAGGCTACGGTAGGGACGGATCGCTTCCCATAACCTGCTTACTGTTTGGTGGCTTTGTTTGCGGCTTAGTAACAGAGGCTTTCTTGGTCCAGTGTTAGCATCTGTGCTTTAGGCAGGTATAGGCATCAGCACGCCATTTACAGGGATAGCAAATTTATTCTGCAAATTTTATACGTGATCAACATGGTTATGTCCTTCCGTGTGCTGAGGGCACACTGTGCTGCTCAATTATTTAGGCAGCCAGGCTTTACTAATAAAATTCAGCATTTGATCGTGTCCGTGCGTTAGCGATCTTGCGAAAAAATATAAAAACTTGCCAGTGTGTCCGCACAGAGTTACGCGTAGCTGTACCTGCTGATATCCAGACTTCCAGCAGCGAGAGGTTGAGCGATAACAGTTTACATGTCAAGTGACTAAGACTCTACGAATACACCGCCATCATGTGCTGGCGTACACGACACTCCAATGAACTGGGGCTTGATGTGTGACGGTGCATGTCTGTTGGCCTGTGTATACATGTACGTGGGTGCGTTTGAAATAAACAGAAAGCGTGGACCAGCTGCCACTTCCAGCACTGTCAAGACAGATGTCGAGAAAGGACAGAACGGGTAAATCTGGGTTTTATGGGAAATTTTACCTTTAAGCTGTCGTGTTTCCTTGTAAAAAAACTTCACAAGTCGTTTGGTGCTATTTAAGCTTATCCTGAGATACACCGCCTGGAGTAATGATGATAGCGCGGTTACGTGTGATGATTTTGGCAGTTTTATGAAGCAAAATAGCGGTTGCTACTAATCTTTTTTTCTGAACGCCATGCGGTTCAGAAAGGGCGAAATTCGTCTGCCTAACCATCTAAGTTTGTTGCCGAATCGGGGCCATTTCGTCAAACAGTTACTCTGTTAGTGCTATCGAGTACCAGTCAATGCTCGTGGAAATCTTCAAAATTTTCAAGGTTTTTTTAAATCGTCATGTATTAGATAAGAGAGAGGAATTTTACTACTTATTATTGAGCTCCTATAATGCTGCTAGTAAAAAACCAAGAAGTGTTTACACGGTGTATGTGCATTTATATAAAAATGCTCCAGTACGGTCTGCCTAACAAGGCATTTACAGCTCCAGCCACGTTCAGTACAGTAACAAATCCTGGAATTTGCATTATTTAGCAAGTTTGTATCGGTGTTTTTATTTAATTTAAAATTAAAATATTGTACTTCAGTTACTTGAGACTCATGCCTGTTCTGGGACATGAAAGGGGCTGATCTACGCTCAAACACCTTCTTTTGAAATATTTTTCGTCCGCAAAATTAGGTGATGAGAAATGTTTTCTAGCCAACTATAAAGCGGCTAGACTTTTGCTCATTCCAATTTATACCTATTTGTTGGGTAAGAAAAGTTCCCACACTTCCTGTCACGTACGTCTTTTGCCGGGAAGGCGAATTCCAGTTCCCCAAAGTCTGTTGGTGGCAGTTTTGATTATTGATCACACGTTACTATATGGCAGTCAGAACCAGCCGAGACAAAAAAACGAATCGGGGGGCCCATTTTCGTCCTACAACCGGGGTATGTTAGTGAATTTGCAGTCTCGGTGTCAGCTGGCAACACTCGAGGTCGGAAGTTCAAATAGATAGCACGTTCGACGTAAATGCTCAATGCCCCACTGGATTCGATTTCATAGTGTGGTTGAGCCACACCTGCACTTAATTTATCAGAGGCTGGAGAAGCGACTTAGTTTGGACTTTTTGGAGGATTTTCATCATTAAGTACAGACCAGCGCTTCTATGACGAGAGACCTAGTACTTTCTGCCGACTAAAACTGGGTAGTGTGTTTAGCCGTCGCATGTACTTCCCTTTTTGGCGACTTTACGCAGACTCTACTTCGATCATAGCCTGCTGTAACCAAAATAGAGAACTTACAACAACAGCAATCACAATTCGAGAGCCCGGACTCGTTATGGGGAGAAACAGGGGACGGCGGTAGACGTTTATTTGCGCAGAAGTTGAAGAAGAACGTAAAAAACACTGCGGGTTGACTACCAAGCAAAGAACTGCAGGAGCCAAATAGACCCAGATCACGTTAATGGGCTGGTGCTGATGATGCTACTAACAAGGGTGAAAAACCCATTCTGCAAATTCAGTAATATCAGCATGCATCTCTCCCCATCCGCCAAAATAGTCAATGGCGATCTCCTTACCGGGATACCACGTCCTTCTTCATCTATGCCAATGAAAGTCCACACGTTCGACACGCTCCGCAGTCTATCTATATTTGGAGTCCAGGCAACGATGAAACTCCACACAGTCAGATTTATCCAAATAACATGAAATACTTTGGACACGCTCTTGGATCTCATGCTAATATGCTAACTCATTGGCACACGTTGCTGTGATCAAGTTAGCACACTAAGCTACGTCTCATGCCGAGGACGGTGTTATTTTCTTGATTCTTACTGTATTCAGTAGTTTTTCTGCCTCTTTGCTAAATGCCGAATCAGAGGCGGGCGGGGTGTTCAACAGGTCGTTCCTAGACAAGTTCTTTTTCCGAACATCAATAACGAGTACATCCACATATGAGATCATGTAGAAAATAGCATAAGACTCGCATATCCATCTTTGCTTTGAGTGGAAGGGAGATAAAAACACCGTTAGTAAAGTCGAAATATTTCTGCCCGTCTTCTTACTTTGGATATACACCGAAAGCCGTGAAAAGGGAGCGTAAGACGGCCGGCAAAACTGTTGGAAACCTTACCAAGTTTTCAAATATTAGATGAATTGGTATTATATGACACCTAAAATATTGTTTCTGGCTAACACTACCTTAACAGTAATAGACGTACGATTCCATGGCGACACGTTAAAAGAATGGGAGGCCTTAATTGGAGGAAACTTATCTTTGATTTGACACTTAGATCAGGACTGTACACTGACCAGCTTCAAAGATTGGAGGATTGGGCACACAGCACTTATTATATGGTAGATGGGTTACTTGCGCATTTTTCCTGATGCGCGAACAGCCAGCGCCGCCTGTAGATGTGAAGCGGCCTCCCACTCAAAGGTTAGATTCAAAGTCTTAGGCAGCAACTTATTCCGCGCCGGCAGGACACATCTTCAGCTTAAACGCCATTGTGATTTTGGGTTGATGGGTTGATCGCACATGAAGGCGTGTATAGAAAATCTGGATATCAACCGACTGCTCAGAAAACCGCCACATAAAGTTGCCTCCATCCTTTCTGTTTGACTCAGGAAAGTGGCGGGTTGGGACAGTCGAGATCGTCAATTATCACTGCGATCAACTAGGGTGGAGGAACTGAAACAAGCCACAACGGAATATGGGTCCCGTTCACATCCCTAGTCAGCAGTGGCGATTTTTTGACAAGGAAAAATGCGCATGTAGTAAAAAACTTGCCCACGATTCTTCAGTCTCCGAAGTTGGCTAACCACAGTAGCTGCGCAAAGTTCTCGAACAAAATAAACCACTCCCGCTGAATGCCTTTCCTACTCTTGACGTCAACTTATTGGGGTGTCCCAGCAGGTTGCTCGAATTTCGGATTAGGGTGGGAAAGTAACTACTTTTGCACACAAGTGTGCTTTCTAAGACAACCGAATGGCTTTCACAACCTTCGTCATTGTTCTAATGGCGAGTAATACGAGTATTCAAACCAGCGTGGCGAGCTTTCCACAACTAAATACCTACGCTCTTCTCCCCCCACCTTCATGCATCTGGACGAGCTGTTGGTTGGCCCCAGGCGATCACCTCTGTCCAGAGAGTAGCTGTTGATAGAGCTTTTAAGTGACCACAGTTAGACCCAGAACACCGTTCAAGTCCAAAGAGTAGTGGTAGGGGAGAGAATGGGAGCCACGTACGAGTGAAAGGGATTAGTTCGAAGAAGCAAACCACGGGTGGACCTAGTTAATGGTTTAAACGCCCACGCAAACGTGTGCATTAAATATCGCACGCCATCAAAAGTCTAATGAAGCTCTTGGAATTCTGGGATGTGCGCTTGATAGTCTTGGCAGTAGATCCACAATCCTATAAACCGGGTCTTCAGCAGAGATTGGTGACAAACCCTTTACATACAGTCCTATCCAAAAAGTCATCATGGATCTTTATTGTATTGTATTGTATTGTATTTTAGGGTAATAGGCAATGCCCTTGATGACCCTATTGAAAACGGTACATAAAATATAAATGTTAAATGTACATCTTACTAAAATTTTGTCAGTAACATATTTGTTCACGGGAAACT
>CACRXP010000495.1:249267-262465 GCA_902702965.1 Spirometra erinaceieuropaei
CCAAGACTGAGCCCTGCGGAACGCCGCTTTTTACTGGCACCCATTCGGATGTAGTGGCACCAACGATGACTTTTTGGAGCCTGCATGACAGGAAACTTTTAATCCAATTAAAAATGCTGCCCTGTATTCCACACTCCCAAATCTTCTGTAGCAGTCGTCCATGAGGAACGCTATCAAACGCCTTCTTAAAGTCAAAGAAGATGACGTCCACTGGACGGCCCTGGTCTGTGGCTCTTGTCCACTTTTCCTGAGAATAAAGACTGCTTGTAAGACAGGAGTGACCACGACGAAATCCGTGCTGAGCAGCACATAACAGGTCCCTCTGCTCCAGATACGACATTAAATGCCCTTTAATAAGTCGTTCCATTACCTTGCATAGAATGCAGGTTAAACTAATAGGACGGTAGTTTTCGGGTTCCAGTCTGGATCCTCCTTTATAGATTGGAGAAATATGGGCCGTTTTCCACTCCTCCGGCAGTTCGCCTTCTTCCATGGACTTCCGAAATATCATGGACACCGGCTCACTGAGTACATCAGCTAATTCTCGGAGGACAAGTGGATGAATTCCATCTGGACCAGGTGATTTGGCAGGTTTCAGCCGGCGTAGTTCGGTCCTTATCAACGTAGGTGAGAAGAAAAGATTGTCTTCCAATGCAGGACAAGAGGGATATTGTCGTTGGTCTACATATGGCATGGCAGGAGGGTTTGTGTCATGAGTGAATACCGACTGAAAGAAATTGGAGAAGGCTGATGCTTTCAGGTGGTCATCCGTCTCAATTACTCCGTTTTGGGATCTTAGCGCTGGAATCGGTTCACGACTGCTCTGTCCCTTACGTATGTAACTATAGAGGATTTTAGGATGCTCCAAGGAATTTTGTAATATGCACAGCTCATAGTTGCTTCGAAGTCTATGAGCCTCGCGTTTACACGCATTCCGCTGTCGCTTGTATTCCGTCAGGTCTTCAGGACTTTCTGTTTGTCGATAGCGTCTCCACACTTTATTTCTCCTCTTAAACGCGGTTTGAAGTTTCCGGTTTATCCACGGCGGACGGTTGCTAGTTTTCTTTCGTCTGAGTGGACAGTTCAGATCAACGATTCTTTTGACCAGTGAGCTGAACGTGCTCCAATAGTCATTAACTGTTCCTTGTAATGTGGTTGTCCACGGTATTGCTGAGGCTTGCGTTCGCATGCTAGAAAAATCCCCCTTCCAGATATTTGCCTGTAATTGTTTAGGTGAATTAGGCTGGGAGAACATGGAATACTCGAAGAGCATCACAATATGATCACTAGCACCAATTGGCGGGAGATCTTGTATATCCAGCACACTCTCCTCATCTCGAGTGAGCACCAGATCGAGGCAATTTGAACGTTGCCCTTCCCTAACACGTGTTCCGAGAGTTACATTCTGGAAAAGTAGTTTTTCTGCTGCCAATTCAAGCAAATGTTGCCCGAATGTGTTCGATGGACCCGCAACCGTCCAAGCTTGCCAGTCGATATTGGGGGCGTTAAAGTCCCCTACAATAAGGACGTCTCTGTTCGAGCAGGTCTTGCTCAGTTCCCTTAGGAGAAGGCTATCGTGTTCGGAAATCTGGTTTGGGGGACGATACACAACTGCAAACGCCAGCGGCCTGGCATATTTGGTGGAGATAGTTAAAGATAGGAATTCGACTTCCGCTGTTGTTGTTGGATTATGCTCGGGGACCGCGGTTAGGTTGTAGCTAACATAGACAGCGACCCCTCCTCCTCGGCTTCTCCTATCTCTTCTGAACAGTTGGTAGCCTCTGAGGGATACCTCATGGTCTCCAATAGCTTCAGAAAGCCATGTTTCTGTCAAGGCGATGATATCTGGCGTGTGCTCGTCGATCAGAGTCCTGAGTTCATCCATCTTGTTAAACAGGCTCTGCACATTCGAATACAGCACCTTTAGTGTCCCTCTTCTCGGGGGGAACTGGCCCTGATTACAAAGCGGGTTAGCCACAGGAGCGATCGTTTGATCTGTATTATCTTGCCTTCCTTTATTTTCAACCCCTTCTCCCCCTCTTCTGTCCTTCTTTTCAGTTCTGTCCAGAGCTCCCTCATCTTTAGTTAAGGTAAAGCTAGAATTGACTTTTAATTAAGTTGTATTAGGTCCTCTGATCCTAAATTAAGAAAGTAACTGATGCTTATTACGATGTTATCCGCGGAGTAATCTCAAAATTCCTCAGAAATCCATACAAGAGGGATTTTCGTGCGTCTGGCTTTATAGCAGAAAAGAATATGGTCATTGCGTCTGGCTTTTAGCTCCGGTATAAAACGTTCACGGGTCGCCGCATAATTGATTGAAATCATTAATCAAGGACTATCACCAGCAAAGACGTGATAGAACATAGTGGCTGCTTAACTTCCAGGTCTGGGTTACCTTGGATCTAAAATAAAGTTCAGACTCTTGTTGGACTTAAGGTTCAGTAAGCGAAGCCATCGGCATACCCTTTAAAATGGCTGCTTTGGTCTGCTGTTTAAGTTAAATCTCTCCAGTGTCCCTCTATTTCGCACTGAAACCGCAAAGGCATGAGTTTTGATGTTTATGCAGGCAAGTGGTTACGCAAAGGTAACTATGAGGGATAGGAATCGCATAATTCAGTATGCCGTCGGGAAGAATCTTCTGACACTAATAATTAGGATAGACGTCAGTTCGCTCGAAAGATAGCGAAAGAAATAAGTCATAATTCATATTGACCCAACTGTGAAAAACTTGGCGCCTCAGTGGGATTCGAATCCACGCAGTAAGGGGAAGACTTTAGTACAGCCAACGCTCTTACCAATTGAGCTACGAGGCCCCGCCGGACGACGATCAAGTGGTTAGAGCGTTGGCTGTACTAAAGCCTTCCCCTTACTGCGTGGGTTCGAATCCCACGGAGGCGCCGAGTTTTTCACAGTTGGGTCAATATGAATTATTCTAAATCTGCCAAAATATATATGAAAGAAATACGTGTTCAGAGGAAGTTAAAATTTGAGTTCATGTTAATCTGTCCATGACCTTTGCTCGTGCACATTTTGGAGTACCACCGGAACGCAACATGCAATGGCAAAAGGCAGTATATGTCCAAAAGCATTCTAAATCTGGCCAAAGGCATGGGTTATGTTATGCAAATAGCACTGCTGACCGGTCAAACGAGATATGAGAAGTAGACAACTTCTAGTGGATTATATTCGAAACCAAACAGACAATCTGTATCATTTTCATATGAGAAGCTAATCTGCGAGATAAGGACCTCGCGGACCCGTGTCCTGTTATATATTCACATCGCAGTTCGACCATCGTTGGCGATGATGCCCACCGTGTGCTCCTCAACAAAATGGAAGAGGGACGGTGACTTGTACGTGAATTAGTTTATAGGGAATGTAAACTTGCACAACATCTACCGCGCCCTCTCCTCCCCCACCAATTGATGAATTCCTTGTCTGAGTGCACTGCCTCCAGGAGTCCAGATCCATTCCTTATGGAGCAGACGCCAAAAGTGCGAGTGTTCTCCCACGCAAATTTCTGCCCAGTGTCCAGTGTTGCATGGCCATCTGGGGTAGATAATTTATTCTCTTCACCGTTAACTGGTGTTCGTGCATACGGTTTGGGACAGGTTTCCCAGATTGGCTACAGTAAGCGGCATCACAACTGGTATGCGGTATTTTGTAAACAACCTTTCCTTTGAGGTAGCCAACCCTGCCCTTTAGGTGTACAAAATGAGCTCGTAAGGTGGTTTCCGGCTGGTGCGCTGCGTGTTTCTGATGTTTCCGATTGTATTTTGACAAGTCCGGATATATTTATTTTTCACGTATGGGAGTTTGACAGGTTACTATTTTTTAGTACCTGGGCGATTGTAACTTGGAAATAGTCTCCGTCTTGAACTCCCGATGCTTCATGCACTGAAGTACATAGCCAGGGTCAAACTCCTTTTGGGCAAATAGTTTAAAATAATTCCTTGATCAGACCAGGGCGTTTTTTTGCTCGATTTAGAAGGCTGTAGACTGAACTCCAATTTTGAGAGACAGGGTGAATACCCTCAAAACGTAGAGTTACCTCTAAGTATTCTGCCTTACGATAATCTGATGCGCGAACTGGTGCATTATTGTTTGATGTAAAAGGACAGCCAGGAAGGGGAACTATTCATTAACCACCGTTTCGAAGGGGAACTTGATTTCTTGAAATATAGAACTATGAGCCGAGTGGGGTATGTCTAATTGGTCTTTCTTGACGATAATAGATGCGTCATCTACATTTCATAGCAACAGTTTTGGGTCAACTTTGGGAAGAGCCATATCTTTTGATTTCCGCATTTTGACGTCTGTTAGAAAATCGGATATGCCTGAACGAATAGCAGCGAATTTCGGTTGCTGGTAGCATTGATGAGGGATGCTAAAGTTTGTAACTAAACAAATGTATAGGATTTGGAATGAATCGTCCGCAGGAACATTATAACTATCGATCTAAAGGAGTTCCTCGGTCCAATGGTCTGCTAAATTTTGCAGAATCGAGGTGAACACAGAGACCATACGGCCTCGTCGCCTGTAACTCTGACTCCCTCTAAATTGTTTAGGAACGATTTTTGACCGTCAGTAGAGTTCTTGGAGTTCTTTGTAAGTGGACATAGTCGGTGAAGTGGCCAACTTGAAATCTTATGGTTGGGTGCACCGATTACGGAGACTATCAGTCATAGTGGTAGACCCGTTTTCTGAACTTTGGGAAGCCTTTTTTGGCAATTTTGAAATAATTCACGAGGTCAATTTACTTTCTGCAAAGAGTTTCAGCGTTTTTTAATACATGAGATCTGTAATTTTTTAGGATCGGGTATTCCTAGTTTCGTATATGGACTCGTCTTTTAACAGTGACATCATCATGCATCAGAAGTATGCATATTTTAAAGAGTATAAAACATCACATCTTGCTCTTCGTGTTTTGAATTTCAAGTCACAACCAGTCGCTTGCAGGTGGCTCCCTGGTGGGTTCAATAGGCTGCCCATATTGTAGATGCCCTTCTAATTGATTAGCTTTTAAACGAATTTAAACACTTGTCTCTACCTCTGTTCCCATCGACTATCATGTTCTAGCTCTCTCACTTCTTCTTCCTCTTCACTTATTCTTTATTGCTGTCCTCCATATCTTAGTGTGCGCTGTTCCCTTTTATCCTCTATGGTGTTTTTATCCTGCTTCCCCTTCATTGACCGCCCCGTCTATGTATCTGCTTCTGTGAATTTACTTTTCTTCAGTTTTTGTGCCTTTCGTTTTCTCTGCATGTTCAGGGATTTGTGTGAAAGTAGGGATCACTAAGCTGACCCGATCTAAAAGTGAAATATGGAGATTTTATTTTGTTCGCGCGTTGCACTCTAGAACCAACGCCGACGTCGCATAGACAGGAGAAATAAGTAGTTGAGAGGCATCAGAGACCGAGGGGAAGGATATTACATTGCAATTTTGGCCGCCTTTCGCCATCGTCATTAGAAATTCAGACCCAGGCAACTGTGATCGACGGAGAGCAAGTTCCAGTTGGGCGCTAAGCTGACTACTTAATTTGATTTAGTTTAAGATGCCAGGTCTAATAAAGCGAAAGCCTCGAAGGATATTCAAATGGATAGGGTCCATATTCAGCAATCAACTTCATCCCCTCTGAGTAATATCTTCGTTCCCATAATCACTCTTATAATTCCAGATTATGACTCTAATTTTTTTGCTTGCAGCGGGCCTGGTGTCATAGGATGGATGCGTGAGTGTAACTTTTCTAGTGCCTCGTCACCTCTTAGTGAGGGACGGTTGCACTGGACTGAACAAAAATCGGTAGTCCGTTCACCTTCACTCGCGGTATTTGACCGTGTACAAGACCGCATACGACGTTTCTGGCCTTCGTCTGATGAGTTCTATTGAAGAGGTAGGGAGTCAAGGCCTTTTTAAAATCTCTATCAGCTAAAGCTAACTAAAAGCAGAAATGATTGCTGAAAATTCTTCAGGGAATTGTAACTTATCTAAACAAGCAGTTAGCACAATGTAAATGCATCAAACAAATAAGAGTCCTGGGAAGTTCGTACATCTGCACATCTTTAGCATGCATGAAATCTGAGTGGTCTCATGCCTCGGGTTTAGATTTGTTTTAATTTTTTGCGTGCTTAGGACTTCAATACTGAATAGATGGGGAAATCAACTTCCTTAAAGTAGGGTACAAGTCTTTCAAGTAAGCTCAGTTTTGCTAGTTTTCTTCTGGCTACTTCGTTGGTTTTAGATTTGGGTCCCACTCAATATACATTAACCCCCTCTGACTACGTTGTACTGCTGTTTTGAAACGAAGCAGACTATAGACCAAAATCGCATTATCTATAGCAGGATCCAGTGTTATAGACGTTGCTTCCACCCCGAAATTGGCTAACTGACATCTAAAAGCGAGATCTGTTCAGCTCTTAGAGCACCTTCTGAAGTTTTTAACGTTATGAAATCTCAATCTGGTCATCACTTTACTAAAATGCGGTCCAACAAGTGTCTTCGGATATGACACCGAATTTGGGAAGGAGGGGAGACACAACGATTTCCACTCAAGCTCTCCGCTTTACATAAAAATATAAACGGCAGAAAAGAGGATAGTGGGGATTATTTCTGGAATTGTCCTTTACGCTTTTATCATGTGTCGTCCGAAAGTTGGAGAGAATGAAGAACGCACTCGTCAGCTGCCGACTTGCATGAACTCGTCTATTAACGGCTCAGGCAACCCAACTCCTACCTGCCTGGAACGTGCGACTTTGTGGCAAACAAATACTTGGTAGGTTTTAGTATACACGATGACATCTTGAATATGGCTGACACTTTAGTAAGCCAAGAGGTATTTGACCGAAGCTCGTAAAACACTAATCTTACTTTTAAACTGTGCCTTCCGATAGAAAAGCCTATTTGTTTGGGACTTCAATATTAATGGGTATGAAACACAACTGCACGTATGTCAGCAAGCAGGCTTTTAGTTGGACGTTATTTATTAACTGAGCCCAATTGCATTCAAAAATATTGCCCGCTTAATTATAGCGCCCTTTTCCATAAATTCTCATTCCGAAACCAGTTCAGTCATACCTCATGTAAATGATTCAAAACGTTTTAATTGTCTGCACTTGTTTTTGAAGAAATTGCAGAAATAGAAAAAGATACCTCCATTTTACGTGTGACCATGCACTAAATTATAAGGGTGATTAGGGTTAAAGTCGGGATTAGGATTAGAGTTAGGTTTGGGACACAGGAATAGGTACCCCACTGGAATTTAATACAAGGCTACCTGTAATGCGGGGGGTACCTATTGCTCCGTTCAACCTAAACTGAATTTTTATTGCATTTTTAAGTGAAAGCTGACTTCTTTCAGTCTCAAAACGTTTCTTATTAGAAAATTGTTTAAGATGCTTACATGAATATTCATTCGCTTCATTTTCAAATCAAATCAAATCTGTGTATGTGGATTAAATGGCTGAAGCCCTTGAAATCTCCATTTAAAAACAAGTCTACGCGAAAAGCGGTTAAGTTGCAGGTTAAGTTACGCAGGAGTAATAAAAATTAGCAAAGTTTACAAAACGATCCGTAGATAATAGAGTATTTTAGCACTACAAGACCTGCTCACGGATATGTCAAAAAATGAGTGAACTTCCCCAAAGAAAGTGCCTCGTGCGTAGCTTCGAAACACGTGTGCGTAAAAGTTAATTTTAGTCGGAAATTTTGTGAAAATCCCGAACATTTTCGAAAAGAAAATAGTTGGTAGACATTAACTATGAGGACGTATGAATGCTTTTAAAACGAGTATGAAAGGAGGATTTTTATGATTTTTTTTCTGTGACGTATGAGAATTCGACCGTCGCAAACGACGATGTCCACCGCATGATCAACGTTGTGGGCGCAGCACCAGTGAATTGAGCATGGATTAGTTTATAGTGAGGCAGAATTCCACTGCATCTACCGCACTCTCTCCCCCTCACCCATTTTGTTTCGACGGCAAGACAGTGTCAAGACGACCGGAGGTTAGCTCGGGTGCAATGGGCAACGAGGCCTCAGAGCCGGTTTATGCGTGCTACACGACAGTTCAACCGTCGCTCTCGACGATGTCAACCGTGGGTTTCACAACAAGGTGCGAGCAGGGACGGCAACATGCGTGTGATATCGTTTATGGCGATAGCTGACTGGAGCGACATCTACCGCGCTATCTTCTCCTCCCCCAACCTGGACCCAGTGTCATGAGCAAATTATAAAGACCAGTGGCGGCAGAGGACCCAGGTGGCTGGCATGGCGAAAACCTGCATCTAGAGGTACCACCAAACTCCCTGGTCCACAACAAACACATAACCAGAATTTTCAACAACAAATATGGAGACGACGTCAGAGATCCCAATCGGGGCGGCGGGAGTCTGCAGCTGTGCTTGCCACCGCATCCCGAATGTTGGCACTTTTGTTGTGGGTGCGCATTCCCGATAAAGTCAGACAGAATTCGATGTTTGCCCAGCGCATCTACCGCGTGGCTCGTTTTAGGGACACAACGCATGCCACACCCAACCTGGTCCACGCACAGCGTACTAGGTCTTCACGGGGAAAATATGAGCGGCTTGGAGTTCCGCTCATGAGAGTGCCATAGAAGCCACAGTGGATAGAGTCATTGTGCCTCACTTCCAGTTCTCGAGCCAGTCACCCCATACACACACAGACATAGCACCGACCACGAGAACCGAGTTATCTGGCCAGCTAACAGCCTTCCAAGCCACACATTCTGGTGCATCGTGGTAATTCCAAAGTATGTCAAATCTATTATGGTGAGGAATGCGCTGAGGAACCGTGGGGATGAGATCGTCAGTGCGACCTCACTTTCAACTCCTTCCATCGGATATCAGTTGAGCGTTCGAACCTGTCAAATATCTGATGGTTGGATTAGGCGCGGTAGCTGACGGGGCTAGGGCAGGCCATCGACCTGGGTCCCACACGACCTGGTCACCATGTCATGTACAAATATCAGCACAGAACATGGTTTATTTGCGTGAGAGTTGTATGCTCTTCAAAGTAATGGCTGGCTCTGATCTAACATACAAGAGCGCAACAATGAAAAAGGGCCACTGAGCCTGAACCTTGGTCCGCCAGCCAGTCACCCCATGTGCATACTGAGGACTGACCACGCAAACCGAGATATAACTAAACTATAACAAGCTTGTATAATCGATTGAAAATTGTACACCGCCTAAGTAGTAAGTTTATCTGAGACAGTGAATTTTAGGCTGAAGGTGTACCTTAGTGTTGAGATGCTCGCTTGTGTGAAGAAGTTTGCGTTTTCATCAAATTTTACTGGGTATGGACTGTCACTTAAGCGATGATTTTTTACTTCGACACATATGTTATAACTGCTGTCCGTGGTACACGAGTTTCCACATAGTAGGAAGTGACAATAACTTTCAAGGACCCCGAAATTCACTCTTGATGAGTTACCACGAAAAATTATGTTACTCGAACTTGACTTCTTCACTTTACCCCAATCACTATGCTTTCGATTGGTTGTCTGATGAAAAAGGAGGAATTATGCCACTAGTAAGACCTTTTTATAAATTCGTCCGCGTGTTTGGGCTGGGACGTATGGCTGCGTCAAACAGATCAAATTGAAAACCAGCCTTGGGTATTATGGATTCTCGAAAATTGAACAACAATTTTGCGGTCTTGCTTTGCATCTGCTTGGTCATTTATGACCCTGACTAGCATTTTGGTCGGACTCGGCCTGACAACTGCATCTTTTCGAAACTTGTCTGCCTCAGGAAACCAATGAATCGACGTGTACACTCTCGTATGAGCACCATCTTTTATCTAATAATTTCTAGTCGATCATCAAGTTTGATACTTCTATTAATCTACTCGGTCTTCGGCAACACGACTGTTACAGGTTTTAAACGCCTGACTCTCGAGTGACTGAATTAATTCTTAGGGTCCCTCGCTTAAACTATGTTTTGTCTTCTGCTTTCCCACGTAAAGCACTCCCAAGATCGAGAAGCGCCGACCTAAAACCTCGGCCACCATTACACCAATCCCCAGTGAATCATGAAGCCACAAATGAGTTCAAATTGAAAGTCGGCGTAAGTCGTTTGCGCGACTTATTTGAACAACAAACAACAAGTCCCAGTCCGACTCGAGCTAACGCGCCGGCTTACACCACTGTTGTAAAGATGCCAACCAGAAGTAAACCCTCTAATTGGGTTATGAGTGGCGGAGGCCAGGAAGAGTGTGACTACGAAACTCCTGAGAAGATCCTCCATCGCCTGACTGGGGAGAGAAAGCAGGTGGGGGTTGACGGCTCGGCAACAACCCAGCGACCGACAGTCTTGCCAATCTCCAGCAAGTCAATTGCTGGAACTCAGCTCCAGGCCTTCAGCGGAGAGGTAGAAATTTTAGAGAGACGACGGAAACTTGTAACGGCAGACAAGGTAGATTTCATATTTAATTACTTTTGACATCTGGATGCTGCACGAAATCAGGGCGTTGGTAGTATGCCTATATGTTTGGTTTTGCATATATTCAGCATTAAAGAACAGGAACCTATTCGCCGCAGTCCCTCTGCGACAGCGGCACATGCCTGCGTCCCAGGATTTATTTACGGAGGAAACAGAAGACGAAAGAGTCACCACAAGTCTGATTTTTTGCTTCCAACTCAACCAGATGAAACAAGTAACTGAACCAGAGGTGTTTTGGCAGATTTCATATAAGTCACTTTGACCCAACCGTTACAATCGGGAGATGGCACCCAAAAAATCCACCTAACCAAAGCAGCCTCTCTTACGGGACAGGTGGTAATAGGGGTTTTATGGGTGGTGGCTGGTCGGGATGTAGGATACTAGCTGACAGAAAGCCTTATTTGAACAGCCGAATGATCGAAGTTGGCCCGCTCTCCGTTGCGTTATTACAAAATGGGTCGCCAAAGGCAGTATAGTGGTAACAGACGAGTGGAAGGCGTATAATCGTCTTCCCTCAGAAGGTTATCTACATTTCTCTGTTAACCACTCAAAGAACTTCAAGGTACCTACCACCAGACGGCACACCAATGCCATTGAGGCATACTGGGGTAGACTGAAAAGGAAACTCCACGAGGGAAGCCCTGTATGTGGTCGAGCTGTGTGGGTTTACATAGACGAAGTACAGTATCGTCTTTGGTTTGGCCTCAATGCCATGTCTTTGACAGATGCCTGGGAACTGTTCCTGTCCCATGTTGTGCAGACTTATCCTATTTAAAAGTGTTTTGTTTTGTAATAAACTGCCATAATGCGAATGTATTCCGTATATTCAGGTGTACGTGTGTAACGATGGCGAAGGTTGGGTAACAGCGACCATTGTCCATGTAACCTCCCGCGACGTTCGTTTGGCCAGCCCATATTAGGCCGTCGCGGAAAGTCCAAGTAGTGCGTGAAAGTAGGCCTGCAACCGCTGATATAGCCTGAGGGCGTTTGAGTCCACTGTTAAAGGTATTATTTCTAGGTAACCGATTTTTTGGGTGCCATCTCCCGATTGTTACCGACCCAACTGCAAAAACCTCGGTGTATCGGTGGGATTCGAACCCACGACAGCAAGGGGAGGCTTTACTACAGCCAACGCTCTAACCATCTGAGCTACGAGGCCCCACCGGACAACGCGAGTTTCAATCACATTTGGGTCAACTTGACCCGCCAACCTACAGCAACGTCTGGAATCCACCAAATATGATACAGTAGTAGTCATCTGGTAGATTCTGTATGAGTTACTTAGGAAATCCTGCTTGGACAGTCAGCTTTCTGTATGGTATTTGGTAGATTCCAGACGTGCAGTAGGTTGGGCGTGTAAACTTGACACCAATGTGATTAAAACTCGCGTCGTCCGGTGGGGCCTCGTAGCTCAGATGGTTAGAGAGTTGGCTGTACTAAAGTCTCCCTTTACTGTCGTGGTTTCGAATCTCACCAAGTCACCGTGTTTTTCACAGTTGGTTCAAAGTGACTTGAACCAGAAGTCAGAAGAGACTCCAGTTGATCCCCAGCTGACTTCCTTAGCATTCGAAACTGTTGCCGTGCCGATCGCTGCCGTAAACTGCCGGTGATGGGCGTTGGGCATCACACGGGGTCAAACTAAATGTAATACCTCAGACGACCGGGCATCTGGAGTGGCTGTAAATCGTCAGAGTTACCAGCCCTCCCTGGGCACCCCATGCACCTGACAATGGTACACAGGAAGGCGACGAATATTTCTTTACCTTTCAAAGTCCAAAGTAATCACCCAACGTTAATTTGGTGGATCTTTGCAGTCATACTCAGTGCAGCGGTCGGGAAGTCTAGATGTTTGAAGTTGATTATCTCTGTAAGTGTAATTTATTTGTATTTTATACACGAAAGCCTTGACGATCCGCTATCTCTAAGTCTATCCTACGGTAATTCCAGGTCGATAAGTGGTTTACGGTATAATGTGTCCCCCCTATATCCGTTTTGTTTTGGGACCAGTAGAAAGCATTGACGAGGGCAGAAGTCCCTCAGATAGCCCAGCAGCTCAAAACCATGGCAAGCAGTTGTAGTATGAAAATCGAAGGGGAACTGTTTCTTGATGGACAAGCTAGGGCACTCATGTAAGTTTTATGTCTAACGTGAGCCCGCAAATGCGTAGTCAATAACTGATGAAAAGCAGCTTCATGTGTACTGATCATGTGTTTGGGGAACACGCTGGCTCATGAGGCCCTCCATAAACTGAACTACAACTTAAAATCAGTATTTCAACTTTACTCCTGACTGGGACAATAGGAAATGTCGAGAAATTTGAACCGGACTTTTTAATTTTCATTATATGAGGAATCTTGTCGATCAAAGCTGAGGAGTAAAATATACAGGAAACTAACTCACCGAGCAAGCGATGGGAAACACTTTAGGCCCCGTGGAGGAGGCCCCATCAAGCCAGTGCCATATGCTTCATCGGAGCTAACTTCTTTGTAGCTTCGGCCGACGTACTATTCCTGGGCTACGCTGTTCTGAGTATTTAGTTCGAGGAATTCTACATGACCCCTGGATCAAAGTCCCATGGATATTTTATTGGATTATTGGGTGTCACCTGATAAGTAATTTGTAATTACCTGAAATTACGCTCTGTTGTGGCAAGCTTTTATTCATTATTTACCGCTCATCCTAAAAAGGTCGATCAAACTATTTTCCCCAATAAATTACAATTTTTACTTTATTT
>CACRXP010000495.1:266577-311907 GCA_902702965.1 Spirometra erinaceieuropaei
GTTCGACTGAGCCTTGACTTTATCACATTTGAACTACGTTTCCCACTGAACATATGGAATCTACCAATTCTACTACAGTAAACCTCCCCTTATGAAATGTCCAGAGATGAGATGGCTGGTGAACGAGGAGGGTATTCTGTGAAACCCCTTTGTCCAATCCACCTGATAGGCAAAATTTCATTAAGGTAGGATCTCATATGACGATGAAGTGAAGGTGTCAAATGTTGCTCATAATGAAACTTCTGATCTTTAAAGACCTCTCTCGCGTCTGACATGACAGACTACCACACCAAGGTCAAGTGAATGGAATCAGTCATATTGGTATCATGAGAAAATAGTCCACCTAATCTTATTGATGATGAGCCACATCGTATTGCAATTCTTGGCGAATTGCGATGATGTTCTACCATAGTAAGAAGGTCCTCACATCCCCAGCATGTGCAGTTATGACGGTTAACTGAACTGTTTGACATAAATGTAAACTAATTTCTCCATGAAATTTTTGTTGAAATGTGGGCATCTTCTTCGTAGTTTGCTAAGTGCCGATTGTATTACTCCACGCTTCTGTCGGTATTATATTCATTGGTAGAGAGAAATAGTTTTGGGATGTAGATTTTCGATCCCATCGCTTAATGTTACAAGGTACGGACGGTTTTACATCTTGTGTATCACGGCCCCCTTTTAACACAAGTTTCCTTTGAATTTGGTAATATTCCTCCTGTAGCCTTCCTTGATTTGTGATGCTCGCTGAAGTCTGCGGCCTTCTGGGAGTCTCCTGTGGATATCTTGAGAAGTTCCTCTTGTGTTAAACTTACCTATAACTCTATCGACTGCAAGTCACACATGTGGATCACTTAGAAATCCCTTATCTATTATCGTCGTATTTCGACTGGGTTTTCGAAATTCAAGTGACACTTTAGGAAGAAATCCATATATTCGAAGCTCGGATGGCAGCCACTATTAATTCCAGTGAGTTAGGCCTAAGAAAAAGTAAATACTAGTCGACTTATCAGGTGTTGCGTTCTGTATGACCTTCTTGGGGCGTCTTGCTATATTTTTGTGGTAGATTTACAAAAGGCAATTTAAAATGTCGATGAACATTGCTACAAACCCTTAATAAATAAGTTTGCAATTTTGAAGGGCGAAATGATGTTCGGTAACCGCGTCACCAGTACGAGATTTTCATGTCGTTGCCTGCTTTTTTGTACTAAAAAGCAAAATTGACCGATGAAGGATGGTGTTTTCTGCTGACATTTCCCCTCATAAACTCACTTATGCAATTTTAAGTAAACAAAGGCAAAAATCATGTTTCCTATACGAAGATATGGCCTAATTGCCGTCTACTTGATTTGGCGACGGATTTTCGGACCCATTTTCTTTTGAAAGGTTTTACATATGGCTTCATCGAAAGTCGGTCGCTACCGAATCGAGGCCTGCCTTTCCGTCGGTGCATGTCCACATCTCTTCGCAGGTAATCGTGTCCCATGCATGACGTAATATTTTAACGGCCAATTTAAACGGTTATTTACGGTTTCAGGCGTTAACATTATCTTTACAACTACTGGCCGCACGGGTCCGGGGATGTAAACACGACCTGTGACAAGAAATATGCACAATACAGACGAGGGTTTTATGCCCTGATATCCCCGAGGCCGCCTTCATCGACGGGGGTGACGGGAAAAAATATATGCATTGCAGCAACAAAAATTACCACTCAGGTGCAGCCCACACAGACAGCCTCAGAAACGGCTGAATGCCAGCACAGGCTACACCTTTCAAGTAATGTTAGGCACTGTGCCAAACTTACAACCTGCAATGGAATCGTGTTTACATAAAACCCAAGGTTTTAGTGATCGATTTTAATTTTGGGTTGCTAGCTTTGATTGCATCCCTCTGACCGCGTTTCTCCTCGTCTGCTGGAGTAGTAGTTGAGGCAACAGTATTGATGACTGCGCCCTCGTCGGGCCCGATTTGCGGTGTGGCTACGTGCAGGTCCGTCGTAGGTTCTCCCGTGTTTGAATTCATGTCTGGCCTTACTTCGCGATTGTTCTTTTTTTCGTTGAGCTGCGACCGGATCGCTTGGTAGGCTGCCGGAAGGGCGACACAACTGTTTCTCGAGGTAGTCTCCGTGTGCCGGGCCTCGATGGTTCCCCTGGCTACGCGATTATTGCTTCGACCCAGAATTTTGGCGTTCTGGAAGGCGAAAGTGTGTCCAGAGTCCGCGCATTGTTCCGCCACCACAGACAATGGGTCCATTCTCCTCACTGCCCGCACGTGTTCGTTAACGCGGCTTTGTAACCGTCCACCTGTCTCTCCGACGTAGTTAGCTTCGCAAGAGTTACATTGGACCCGGTAGATGGCATGTGTCGTCTCACCTCGTGTCAGGGGGCCTTCGGTCTCAACCAAATGTCGAATGGTTGAGTCTGGTCGATGAGCGATCCCGATCCCCAAGGGTCTTCGGAGGCGGGAAACTGCCTCAGAGACGCCGTCGATGTATGGCAGTGCACGCCAGACTTTTGGCTGTTCTGTCACCCGATTTTGGCCTGGTTCAGACTGCCTGCTGCGTTCGATGAAGTTACGGGGGTGTCCGTTGATCATGAAAAGGCGCTGAAGGTAGCGGAGTTCTGGCCTTCTGTCATCCGGTTCGCTGCAGTGTGTTTCTGCTCTACTGTAGAGAGTTCGCACACAGCTGCGTTTGTGACATAACGGGTGTTTACTGTGATAGCTTAGGATTTGGCGTGTGTTGGTAGCCTTCCTGTACACGGTCGTTTTTATGTGCCCGTTGGGTTTTCGATGGACAAGAACCTCCAGAAACGGCAACTGGTTGCTGGTTTCCGCCTTAATCGTGAATTGGATGTCCGGAAAGACGGAATTCAGGACACTGTGAAATTCCTCGATCATTTCTCGCTTGATGATGACAAAGGTGTCGTCGACATACCGAGTCCAAACTTTTGGCCTGTGAGTTGTGAGAACCAGGCTCTCTAGTTTTTGAAGAACTGCCTCAGCGATGAAGCCGGAGAGAGGCGATCCCATCGGCGTCCCTTTAATCTGTTCATACATGGTCCCCTCGAAGGTGAAGTACGTCTTCAGGCAGAATTTTAAGAGTTGGGCTAGATGTCTCCTCTTCACTGACTCGTCCGTCTCGTCATATTGCCTCTCGAGCAATTCGGTGACCGTTTCGATGGCCAGGTCCTGAGGGATTGAAGTGAAGAGAGAGGTGACGTCAAATAACACCATGACCTCGTCTGCAGTGAGTCGCGTTCACCTGAGCCGTTCCAGAAACTGAGTAGCTGAACAGATCGTTGTGGTTGCGCCTGAGGTGAGAGGCCTCAGGTGTCGGAAAAGCCATTTAGCCAGATTGAATGTTGGCGCGCCGCGCAGTGACACGATTGGTCAGAGGGGGACATCGACCTTGTGCACTTTGGGTAGTCCGTAGAACTTTGGTGCGGTTGCGCCTGTTGGTTTAACGGCCAGTCGTACCGACTTGCTTATTACTTCGTTTGTTTGCATCTCAGCGAGCGTTTTGTCCAACGGCGTCAACAGCTTCCTCATTGGCTCATCATCACATCGAAGGTAGACCTGTCGATCATCCAGCAGGTTGTTAGCTTTCTGAATGTAGTCGGTCTTGTCCAAGACAACTGTGGAACGCCCTTTGTCTCCTGGCAGTACCACACTGTTCGTGTCGGCCTTCAGTTTCTTGAGAGCATCCTGTTCGGCTCTGGTGATAGTTGCGCGTGGTTTGTGTGCCATCACTAAGGCCGTTACCTTTTGTCGAACGAGATGTTTTGTTTCGTCGAATTCTTCGGTCTGTTCTAGAATTAATTCCACTGTTGCCACGAGGTTGACCGGATGGGCGTCTGTGGTATTGAAGCAGGCCTCGTGACTCAGCACTTTTAAGTGTTCAGGAGTCAGCTCTTTGGAGGATAGATTGTGGACTAGGACGTCGTTCACCTCCTGAAACAACTTATACATATATATGTCTGAAATAGGCAAAGTTTATTTGTAACAAAGCTACTATTGTCATGTTAACCCTCGCAACCATTTTCGCATCTCGTCGCCGAACGAATATGTACTGTGAAGAAATGTTCAACTTTCAAATGCGTCTAACAAAAGATTCTGTATTTGGCTGAAGTATGTGCCAATAGGCATCTAAAATATTGTGTCACTCAGTCGGAATTAATTGTGTCCGTAGCAACTTCTCCTTGACAAGTTTGTGCGCGGCTTATAAATTAATAGGCCTATAGCAGCATGCCTCGGCAGTGTTTACCTCTAGTAGTTGACTATCGTTTGACAGGCGCAAGCAATCCGAGTTTTCTGCCATGCAAATGTATGTCTTTTGTTGAGTTTGTATAAGGCTATCTGTCAAAATCGATCTCGTCTCCCTAAACTTATTTAGTATTCATACATAAGAGCGGGGCAGATTTTTCGGTTTACACCATAGTAAGCTGCATTAAAACTGATACATGGAACTGTACAGGCAGTTCATTTCCTACCTAAATTACCAGCCCTACCGTTGGGCCATACAAACTGGGTGCGCAAAGTGGCATTTGCGTTACCTGTATTTGATGCTATTTCACCCGTTTTTCGACGCGCTCAAACGCGTTTTTTCATGAGAGAGAGTTTTCCGGGTTCGTGATTTTAGCTTTTGGGTATCGGTAAAATTTGCCCAATTTTGCCATCTAATGAAGTTAGCGCGTGCGTCAACGCACAGAATCAAGATAACATCCCTCCCTGAAAATTAATTTAGAACTTACTTTATCTCTGCCAGATAAACTGCTTCGTTCATACCATAAGTTCTGGCTTAATTTAGGGAACTGTAAACGGGGTTACGTTTGTATGACCATGAACGGTTACTCTTCTAGCCAAAATGGCCTCAAAGTGTATGTCTTTATGATTAGTTCACAACACGTCATAATTCCTTCAATGTGCGGAAATACCTTGGAGGTAAAGTTCTCCCGCAGTCTTAATTTCCAAATGAAGTCGAAATGCTGGAAAGGTGGACTTGAGATTAGTGTGAAATACGTCAAAATGTTCTGTTCCGACGATGACAGATGTATCAGCTACTTGGCGCAGGCACAAGTTTCAGTTAACTTCGGTGGGAGTTGCAGCTATCAATTGCTGTATTATAAACTCAGCCAGGAAGCTGCATTTATACTAGTAAATTCATGGGTGTGCCTTCCTGTTCTATAATATTGTTTCGTAAAAGGACAATTTACTAAAGGAGAAAGATCGAGGAGCTGAAGGCGTTCACAGGCACATCATTAGCGTAGATCTAACAAAGTTTCTTAGCCTAGCGCTACGCTAAGTCAAGAGGAATCTACGTGAATAGGCAAATCACGTCACTTATATCACCAGTATTTGGCCATCTGTTCAGACCTACACGTCCACCTGTATACATGACTAGTACCAGAGCACGCTCATGCGTATTTGTTATCAGTTATCTATCGATTATTCCACGGTGGTTGGCCAGACAGTCCAGGTCGTTGGTGCGATTAATGATTAGGTATTCGGTCCTTTTGCTGCATGAGTAAGCGATGATTGGTCATCTAAGACCGGTATCTTAGGCCCACGTTTAGAGTCCTTAAAACGCATTCTCTTGTTCCAAAAACGTCTCTCATGGAGGGTAAAAGAGGGATATTTTGGGGGTTTTCGTTTTTCTCTGCCTTTCGGTCTTTGCGTATTTTACGTCCAGGCACCTAGTTATAAAAGTTCAGGATACACACTGAAGATGAAAGGATTTCCTCACAATGGTTGGCCTCTGATATGACGAGTATGTCTGGACGCAACTGTTTTTGACAAGAGGTAATTTCTATTGTGGGGATGGATTTTCATTGTGCTCATTGCTCTTCTAAAGACATCTGTCCGGAACTTCCCATCTTCCTGCCTTGATGCCCAAAAATCCAGGGCAGAGGTCCCTCCAGCACTGTCATCCTTTATTGTAAATTGAACTTGAGGATAAAAATGAGTTCAGCTATTCTCTGGTAATATCTTTCACTTCTTGGCGTAGAGTAGCAAAAGCTCCATGTTAGCGCTTTGAACTTCCGCAAAATCACCTCAGTAAGGTAATCGGAGATATAAGATCTAATTGTGGCTTTTTGAATTTAATCGCAGATTTCTCAAGTTAACGTAATTCTTCATATCTACCACATACTTTTGGACTCTTCTTCTGTATATTGTGTTTCTCCTCCAACAGGTCATTGACATCTCTCATACCTAATTCTTTTAAGATGGATATTAACAGAGACAGGAGGTCAACTGATGCCGTAATATCGTCGAAACATGTTTTAAGAGCACTGACTAGAACCGACTTCGGCCGGAAGTTCGTCAGAAGCCGTAGTCGAAGCCTTTTAAGAACTCTGACTAACGAATGGCAAATTCGCCTGAAAAACACCAAATGGGAATCGTAAGAAAGGTGGCAGCATGTTTTCCATGCCTTAAAATAGAAAGAGTTGGAAATTTATGGAGCGGAATAAAAAGATGGCAAGAAATTGTTAACCTGAAGCAAGCACAATCTACGCTTCCTGAGCCATCATCAGACTACAAGCAATTATCAAAACAACTGATTGGCGAGTAGGTGAAAGCGCTCCAACACGAGTCCTGCCATACCACCGAAGACGGGCATCTAGCTGATTTAAATGCTGTCCAGGAAACAGCACGCAAAGACACAGATAACAGGATATTCCAAGTACTGAACGTACCAATTCAAAGTTGGTTTAAAGGTATATTTCATGGCTTGATCGGCATCCAATCATTGTCTCAATTCCTCCCCTTTGCCATTTCGACTTTTCTTTACAGAAGATTCTCCAGGAAAGCACATCAACAAAGAAATAAGACTGGAATGGTCATTCCCCGTTTATTAACTGTTGCCAGCCAGTCACACCCAACCTCAGGTTTTGGAGACCTGGGAGTCGAACTCGGATCCTTTGGTTGTCGAGCCTTTATAAGTCCGACTTCCTACCTTAGAGCCACGAGAATGTTGTCCCGTCGGTTGCGATTGGGATTGCTTTTTCACTGTTTCCCATATTAAGGGACTTGCGCTGAGCGCGAGGCAAGGACGTTTTTGCCCACTTGCGGAGAGAACGAGAAAGTGATTAGTGTTTTTTTCTCAGGCAATTATCAAGGATCGCGCTGCAACCTAGCGCGCAGACGTCCAAAGACCAATTCTCGAGAGCTTTGCATAATATTCCTTCTGTTTGATAACCGCGCCTATCACTATGGAAATCACCTTTGGTCGTTTTGCGGGGAGGAGAATACATAGAAGAGCCAATTTGATCTTATATGTCGCCGTCAGTTTACCATTAATTACATCCACATAGGGATGACCCAGAATTCGAATACAGGTTCCAAGTAAGAACATGAAGCTCACATTTTGTCTAACAATTCGATCAGCCCAGTAAACGTCACGCCTTCTCTAGGCGTTTCCCTGCAAGGTTCTCACGATTATCTACAAAAAGTAGTCAGTAGTCATATGTGGGCTCAGTTCTGCTGTCTCGGGGTTACGATACCGCTGCATTGCATGGCTTGGGGAAGTTTTCGAGGTAAGGGTGAGTGTTGAACGAATTACCAGACAGTCAAGTAAGTTAAATTTGGATCAGCCAGTTCCCGAGACGTTTGGTATTTTTGAGTGACACTGAAGTGTCAGGTCTCTGGCTGACATGTTTTTTGTGGATTTTTTGAGGCAGGGGGTACTTGAAGGGTTTTCTGCCAATCCTGCTTAAGTTAGAAGTGTAGATTTATGTTTCGGCCTCAGATATTTTTAGGGTAATGAAGCTCGAAAGATGTAAGTAAATGCCCCCAAATACCTTATACAAACTCAAGTTGCCATGGCGACCTCGCGCCGGCCGACAGGCGCCTGTACTCTCACCTCAGGTACAGAAGGAACATTCGGTATTTGGTCATGACATCTTTTTGGCGTCGCCCTCTAAGTAACGGACTCCTACGAAGGCCTGCGTGCTCCGATGGATAAATTCGGGGCACCTATGCATGTGCAAACCTCTTCACCAATTTAACTGTCTGTGTCCTCCGTTTCAAAAGACTTTACACCATGTGCGAGTGAGTGTGCCAATTAGTGCTATTTTTAAGGTCATTGCGTTGTTTTTTTTAAGAGAAGTTCTAAAAATATTCCCTCAAGCGCCGATTTTTGGTCCTCAATTTTTTCCCTAGCTTCCAAGTTCCTGGGTTTTAACTGCGAGCAGGCATATAAAAACATGGCCAATACCTGTTTATATTTACTATTTAGGTTTTTGTTGCTATATTTAATGTTTTCAACATGGAGCTATTTAATCGTTGTTTTAGGAAAGATTACGGTTCGGCCAACGATTTAAACGTCCGTGTCAGGTCTCCTGTCGTGAACGAAGTATGCCCCGTTGACGCAAAAGGACCTGAGAAGTCAATCATTTCCCATTCGGCTGATTCATTTCCCGCAGTAAATGTCCCATTGACTTTCCGAAAATTTTAGCGTTTTTCCTTCGTCAATATGGACTCGCTTTAGTAAGATTTTATTTAAAACTCACCCAAATATTGGGTCACTGTTTTGTTTTAATAATTGCTCAGATTCTGGAGTATTCTAATATTTTTATTTGACAGGAAGTTCTTTGGAAATTCTCATTTAATAACGAGAAGCAAATGACTCACTTTTGTTATAAACACAATTCCTTCAAGATTACTAACAGACTATCGAGACTGTCGACACTCTGAGACATTAGTGAAAAATGTCTGGTTTGCTAGGAAATATTCGGCGATACAACCCGCTGTCCGACATCTTAGGCTCACTAAGTTCCTAGAATTATTAGTAAGGCATGTCTTATTTCACAATTTAATCCTTTAAACTACGACTGACAAACGAAAAAATGCAATAAATTGCTTCTTCTCAGAATCAACAGAAGGTTTAAAAATGTCTTTTGCCAATCGTCCTCAAGATTCCGAAGTTATTTTTCGTTAATTTAATTTTTCTCCAAAAATTACTATTTCTCACCAGAAATCGATTTTTATGCAGTTTATGCATTTCAAATCCCCGAAGGTTTTCTGCCCATAAGACAGTAAGCTTACTGAAGAAACATCTGAGCAAATTTCTGCAATAATGCTCTATGACTTTCCGCGAAAATTCAGTTTTTTAAGGCAGTGTTAGATCAACAAACATAAAAAGGCATTATACTGACATTCAAACGTTTACCCAATTTAAACATATTCTTGAGAACTCACAAGGAATCCGGGGTTGGTTAAAAATTTGTGTCAGTGGGAGTCCAATGAATTCCCTTAACCGGCAGCGATTCGTTGCGTCCGTCCCCGCGTGTCTTTGACAATTTTGTGTGCAGCATAAAAATTGATATGCTTGCCCGAATATATTGCTTCTAGGAGTTCGCGGATTATGTTTGTTAGACAGGCACCAGCAATGCAAGTTTTCTCCCATACAAATGCGCTTTCGGTGTCCCGTTGCTGCATGGTTTCTTAGGGTAGATGGTCTCGTTTTCTCATGATTAACTGACGTCCATGCTGACATGTTCAAATAGTTTTCTCGCTTTGACTCCAAATAACTGCATTACAATAAATATACAGAATGTTGTAGGCGGTTTTGTTTGTCGAAATGATGAAGATTACCTTAAGGGTGTACAAACTGGATGCGCAAAGTAGCTGTAGGTTTATATGCTACATGAATATGATGTTTCTTAGCTGTCTTTCGAGGAATGCAGGCACTTTTCTCACGCATCGATTAGTTCCCAGATTGCTGTTTTTGGCTTCTAGGTGGCCCCAAGATAGGAAATACCCCTTTCTTTGGGCTCTTGATGACCCTTGCATAGACGCCCATAGTGAAGAAGGCAGTCATTTTGGGAGGCTAATTTGAATAGGACCTCTATTTCTGCCTGAGGGCTCTCTTCGGTTCAATTTTTGCGCGATTTAGCTCGCTGCTAGCTGAAATATGTTTGTGGACATACAACATTAACGGTTGGATTTGATATGAACTACAGAGATCCTTTGCCTCTACTCCAAGGCTAAGGCGTTGCACAAACAAGCAGGCCCCAAACTTCAAGAAGCAATGCACTCAGATAAAGTTTGTATCAATAAGCATATAGATTCATATGCTGCATGCAAAACGGGGACAGGCGCAAACAATCCCGACCGGATAAGGGAACGCATTGGACGCCTATCGACGCAAATTAGAGCCGACCACCGAATCCTTTGCTAGGCGCGGCGGAAATGTCCACTCTTTTTGTACGTTGTCTATAAGTTTGGGCAAACAGTTACGGAGATCTAAACGATGGGCATTGTTCGGTTCCCAAAGAACAGTCTATTTCTGAATGAATCGTTAGATATGCTTGCTTTTTTATTTTGGAGCCGTATGGCAACCTTCGCAGCCCATTCCACGAATAATTGCGTTCAGTGTAAAATCGATTTTTTAGCCTGAGTATAAAACGTTTACCACCTCTCTTCCAGGATATGCTAATTGTTTGCTGGAAAGATT
This sequence comes from Spirometra erinaceieuropaei, assembly GCA_902702965.1. Classification (NCBI taxonomy): domain Eukaryota; kingdom Metazoa; phylum Platyhelminthes; class Cestoda; order Diphyllobothriidea; family Diphyllobothriidae; genus Spirometra; species Spirometra erinaceieuropaei. The sequence goes on from CACRXP010000495.1 coordinate 277,037, forward strand.
GCCTACGTAAGAGTATATATATAGAAATGAATGGCATCGAATTAGGCGTAAATATTTTGCGTCCAGAACAACCTTCAAACATGTTTTACTCATTTTTGGAAACGTTCTTCAATTCGTATGAATGCATTTTAGATCCAGATCTAGGACTCGCTGTCTGAAGTTTCTTATAAATGTTTCTTGCTTGTTCCGCCAAAAGCATTGCACGACCACATATGACAACTGGAATTTTTTTACTGCACTCCTAGCACAAGTACTAATTAAATCCCAGACAACTGTTTCACTGGTTTACTTCAGCCGCGAGGAGTGTGACTAAAGAAGGTGGTTTCAGATATACTACAGCTTTAACCGTGAACTGGTGCTTTCTTTCGAATTCAGGGAACGACATTAGATTTAAATCCGTGCGACTGAACTTGCCAGATGGGGGATTCCAAAACAGGTGTGAAATTCAGGAAACTGGAGTGCTTTACAGCCAGTAGTCAAAAAAGTGCTGTATAAATTGGAAATTTATCCAAAGCTACGTGTTCGACACTTTTGAACATTGTATTCCAAGAAAACTGCAATTTTACACCTTTATATAAGACGATTTCACAACTGTCCCAAAAAGGCATTAATAATCACGATTCAATCGGTCGCTTTTGGGCGTTATTACCCCCAGCAAGACCTAATGTCTCCGACGAAACGACACACGGATTGGTTTGAAATTATGAGCGAATGCCTAAATGGCTAGAAACTTCCTTTTAGATGTACTGTGTTACTTTTTTATAACGGATTGAGATTTTGGTCGCTAATGTATCTAAAGGCTTACCTTTGTTTTTCCATTACTACTCGCACTTTATCACGGAAGTGGACTGTTTCGCTATATAGAAAATAGAGGAGTGGTGCTAAGGTTTACAAAAAGTGGCTTTAATGCAGGCTCCGAAGCGAAGACTATGAAGACTGATACTGATGTACCATTGGGGCGAAATAGCCAACGAACTAGTAGTTTATGATACAGAAACATTTGGTTGGCGTAGTAATTAATGAGTAAATGTGACCGAAAAACTCTTCAGGCTTCAGTTTGTTGGAAAAAGCCGTTGATGCGTACTGCGTTTGGCTAACATACACCATCGTTGCATGGTTTGCCAAGCATTTTGGGAATTATCATCATACTAGTACAAACCTCCCGAACAGTCAACAATTTACGAATTATTTACCCAGTTTTTCATTGATTTACCGGTATGCAAACCTGTTACATTGTAGTACAAGTATGGCGAAAATCTACCTGTTGAATGCATTGCCTTTGACTTTAAAACAATAACACAAATTAATATGCTTTGACGAAACTAGCTTGCTTTGATCGCATTGACACTTCAGAACAAACGGGCTCCGTACTTTTGTGCTAAAAGTTACAGCATGCAACTGTCGCTAGATCGTCCAACGGGCAAGTTGATTTACCATTGATCATGCTTTACATGCATAAGCGGAGTACCACTGACGATGCCAACGTTTTCATCTTACTTAGTAAATGCGGCATTGCCAGTGTACGTATGTTTAGGGAATCCTCCAAAGTAATTCGATTGGTGCGAAATGTTTTTGCAGTTTTCATAAAACCTATTCTGTTCATAAAATGGCGACTTGGTCACGCAGGAGACGGGAAAATATGCATACAACATCCATTTTCCCGTCGTCTTAAACGATGTATACCGTGTGCCTGGTAGCAGGGTGGACACAGGGACGGTGACAGGCGCGTGAATGGGTTTGTGATTGTAACAGACTGGCACTGGGTCTACCGCAATCTTTCCTTCTCACCATCTGTGTTCGGTGTCGAGACAGAGACAAGAAGACCGGCGGCGGGATCGGGCGCGACGTAGACCCGCATATAGACGTGCCACCACATTCCTGATTCACGAACTTGTAAGTAGACCCACTCTAGCAGCCTGTGACGCGGGGCGAGTGGATGGAAACATGGGTTCTTATTTGTTTGATCGCTTCAACACTGAGTTGTACATCTGCGAGCCGCGGCCTGGGTGCATATGACGGGATTCTAGTTGTTGCTTCTGTCACCTATTCTGGCCGCCTCCTCCACGTGGGTGTAGGCGATGTTGTACCTAGATAAGGCTGCCTAGAGATCCCAGACGGCTGGCTAACTCTACCATGGGTCACCGCTAGGTTTAATGTGGTTTTGAAGTGGAAAGGGAGTAGGGGGGAAAATGGGAGCGGGAGTTATCAGATGTGGAGACATATCCAACATCGGAGCACCCTCATCTATTTTGGCCCGCTGGCCAAGGCGGTTATCGGGGTGTGGCTGCTAGGCAAAGCCAAGCTTTCGGGAGCCACTTGCGATAGTTTTGTGCCAGTTAAGAACTATGCAGAGCACTAAGTATTTTCAAGATGCAACTTACCACATCTACACGGTTTATTCTCTAACTTGGCACTCCTACGCCACAGAAGATATGAATAACTAGCTGGACCCCGCCACGCGTTGCTGTGGCTCAGTCTGATGAAATGTAATGGAAAAAAGAGAGGAAGGGGACACGTTTCTTATATGCTTAAGTGCATAATGGTTGTGGATATAAGATATTGTTGTCGTTGCGTTGTCGGCGCAGACACAAATATTGTCTAGTTTGCCGACTGGGGAACACGCAACCTATAACTGGTTATTTGAGAAGCAATCCGTTTGCAGATCCAAAACCGCACAATTCTAAGGACTGGCCCTGAGCTTTGCTGATCGTGAATGCAAACGCCCGTCGAATGGGGAAATGCAGTATCCTAAATCGAAATGGCATGTCAGTTGGAATCAGTGGAATGCAAGGAATAAGGATATTCTCTCCATTACAAGGTCCTGTCGAGATATTGGATCCTCGTACGTTGTTCACTAATGGGTTTACTGCGAGCCACGTGCCGTTGTCAAGCTTCGGCTGGTTGATTTCTCGCAGCATTATAACCGGCACACCGATTTTCAATCACAGTAACCGCGCCATCGTCCCTGGCAGATTAAGCGAATTCAAAATTTCTGTGACAATTAAATACCTCGCCTGGTTCCACAACGGTGTCGACGGACGTGCATGGGAACTGCCCCGCTTTGTACCTTAGACTGAATAGTATGGTTAAGCAGGTAGACTTCTTGGTTCTTGGCCGCAAGAATAGCTCGTCCGCTCAGGCAATCATGATTCGTATAATTGGTTTGAATATTGGAAAAACCCTTTTCAACCAAGTCTTCTTCTGACGACACTAAATTTCCGAAGGTAGGATGTAGTGAAATGCGTCCTTAAGTCGGATCAACCGGCACCGATCCGTTCCCAATTGCCGGCAATTGGTGTGAGAATATCTCAGCTGTTCAGTCGTTTTGCAGCTGGACACGCATATCCGTTGTTAATTTTAACGTCTGGAGGTGGCGCACAACGTAGAGTATTTCAGGCAGGCATTTATTTCGTCGGTTGGTGTCGATCGATGAACTACAGGCAGTGTTTGCCCGAGTCTCCTGCAAACAGTAGCAATGCGCCTCCAAATGGTTTGCTGTCACCATGCAAATCTTGCAATGATCGGTCAAGGACCTCCAGCATTTTTGTGTGCCATTGTGCATTCGTCCCAAACAATAACTTAGCATTTCTGCAGTAGTTTTCCCATGCCGGATGTCTCGGAAATGTCGCACGTGGAGTTCCAATGAATTGCACGTTCAACGTCGATTGTAAAGCTGAATGAACAGTTCTTCCACCGGGTAGCAAGTTCGCAGCTATTCCGGATGACAGAAGAGCTAAGGCTATTTCAATTTTGGACCGAAGTGCTGCCAGGATCAGTAGTAGGAACGTTTTTGCCAGTCCCTTTTTGGCGCATCCAAAAAGATTCCTCCAACCCCCACTATTGACAGTCCGCATTATTTGATCGTAAATACCACCCTGCTCCAGTGTTAGCTTAGGAATGCCTGATTGCAGATACGACAGAAGATCAACCCTGTGATAGGTTTGCTCACGTCGCAAATCCACGTCTAACGAGGTAGCAGCAGGTCGCTTTTGGTGATGGCTTTCCCATTTGATTGAGAACTTTGTTCGTGATTTCTACGTACACATCCTCACTCATTATTAACATCTCGTTGTAGATTTTCTACTGTGAAATCATCATTTTATTTGTCCTTGCGTATTCGACGGTAGATGCCTTCTACACGCATTCCCTGTGTAATACTTAGGCACTTCCGAATGCAGCAGTGTTTTTGCAAACGCGTTTTTTTGGCTTAGCGTGAAGAACGCAGTTAATGTTGTGGCCGGTGGATCTAAGGCAACCTGTTGCACATTTGCAGCTGTAAAGTAAACGCATTGCCCATTCTCTAACTGTACGGCTTGATTTCATCCAGTTGTATGTCCACATCCCTCCCCCTCCTTTCGTGTTGCAGACCGAAAACGGCTATGTCGCTGCCTTTATTCACGTACTTACAAAGTTACCTAATTCATTTCTCGGAATTGCGGTTTTCCACGTTTATGTGAGCTTCGCTTGCTTTTAAAAGCAAAGGCGAATAAGAAACGACCCAGCGGTTACCGACTTGTACGTCACCGATTCGCATTTGTACGGTTGTCAACTTGCCGACGTCTTTCCCTGATCGTTGTCATCGCCGCGACTGCGTGCAAATCATTGTCGACGTCGGCGTCAGACAATTCAGTTCATATTTCATCTGCGATTGCGTTGAAAGTGATCTTGTTGTATAGCCAGATCCAGGCATGTGCGTGGGGCAGTGCCCATCTTTTGCCATTCCTCATAATACATCCAGCAGCTCACAGACCCAAACACCTCGTGTTTCACCATGAAGTTCATCAGCGATTTCAGTTTCTTCTTAAAAACACGTGCTGTGATGTTATACCTATTCACCGGCGATAGCCCAGGAAGTAAGAGCTGATAAATATCCCCCAAACTGGATTGCATGTGAATGAAATGAGTAGGTCTGGACACCCGTACTGACAAACATAAGCAATTACACCTCGAGCGTACCCGAGCATATGACGTGGACTGTCTGTGTATGTGGAGGACAAAATCAGTAGCCCTACAACGTTAGTTGTATTACTATCGTTTACAACTGCATCATGCAAAGGAATATATTCTTTAGAGCGCAGCTCGGTCTGATTCAAGCGAATGAAAAGCAGGCGTCCTGTTTCGATTTTTGCACACATATCCACAATGCAGTGAGGAAGCAATTGGCAGCATTTCAAAAGGGGATTACTTACATTCTGTCGAATCATAAGTCGGCAGGAGTAGTAGTTCATTGCGCTGAATTTATGTGCGTTTCCTCGTCACTGACTGGATTTATCATCCTAACGTTGAGGTGATATCCATCGGCACCATCCCGAAAAGTAAATGGATACTGCGTTGAAATCGGTCTCCGACTGCCGGTATATGTTGGATGGCAAAATCGTTAGTCTTCCAACGGGTTTTGCCGTACCGTCGTTCACAACAGCATCACGCAAATGAATGTGTTCTCCAGAGCGCAGCGTGAATGCTGAGCACGGAGTCGTGTTTGACGCTCGTCTGCTGTTCCTCGCTGGCGCCATTCGGCCACTCTCAGCTGGTATTGCTCATTCTGTTGTGAACTAAGCATACCTGAAGCTGCAGAACGCTGTCGCCGTGACCGCAACCGGGCTTCCGCAAGCCGAGCTGCACTACACTGAGCTGACACTGGGTGACAGCCCTATTATATGGGTTATGCGGGGGGGGGGGTGGGGCTGGTGCTAACTGCATCCAGTCCTCATCCTCGAGTATTCCCGAGCAAGCGGTGGCGGCCCTATTATGTGGGCTGTGGGACAATTTTAAGTGGCGTCCAAGTGTGGCATGGTTTTTTGCCCCCGGGGTGGTTTGCTCTGGCGGCCCATATTACATCGGCCCAGAGGGGGGGAAAGCTGTTTAATTATCTGCGGGGGGTGGTGTGAGCGCGGCCGTCGGGCGGAGCACGTGCGTTTGAGCGAATGTCGGTAAAGTGGCCGCAGTCTGGGCGCACATGTGTCCGCGCGCGATGTAGGTCAAGTGGCCGCAGCTGGTGACGTTGTTATGGTGGAAAAATTCCAGTTTTTTACCCATCACAGACATACCATCGGCATAATTACACAACTGACCAGCCAAAAACCCGGCCCTATGCGCGGGTCGGGTTGTGTCCAAATTTCAGCGCAATCGGTGCAGTACTTTCGGAGATTAGATATAACACAGAAAAAAAATCCTTCCATTTTTATATATATAGATTTCTACCCACTAACTTACGCTCTTAATTGTTTCTAATCTCTCCCTCATTTCCATTTCCATTGTGCAATCAAGGCAGGTAACTTGTTGTCACTTCTATGCGACTTTGCATGTTATTGATCTTGGTCGACAAAAGGTAACCATGTCGAACCTGGGCGTCCAATAACCCATTGAACCCGACCCCAAAATCTGGTTTTGTCTGCATCCTGTGTTGGTTTCCTCGGGCTGACGACGACAAGTAGTAGGCGCAAGTATTAGCAATTGGTTACTCACAGCTACGCTGCAGTTAAAAAGTGTCTAGATTCGGAATTCCGAAGCAAAGCTGGACGATGATTCCCGTCTTGCAATCAGAATATGTCAGTGGACTCTGCGCTTATGCAAAAATTATTTGAAACACTGGCCATAAAAATCACAAGAGCCATTACTGTCAAACCTGTAATCAATTTACTAAAACGCTTTATCTAAATAAGATAACATAGACTGATTCGGTAATATAGCGGTCTTTTACTTCTTCGTGGTGAAAATGAGTATTTCAAAATAATTGACATTGCTTAATCTCACGTATAAAGATAGTTGGAACGGAAGAATACAATTTGAGACGAGGAATTGTATGTTGAAATTTACTATGGCTCACTTACACCATTTTATAAATAATATAGGCGTACGGCCTTCGCGTTGAATATATTACCAATGGTTTTCTAATCGCCTTATTCTTTCTTATTCAGAGTAGGTGTTGTAAAGTCGCATCACGTGATCAAGGTGGACTGGTATCGGGCAGTTTTTCATTAGTAATTTGAATAGCATTCCTCGTTAACTTATTTCAGCGCAATCAAACCTGATGTACTAAAGCGTTTTACAATTACATTTCCAAGTGCCGAAAAAGAAAAATAAAAAAATTCGCACAATCGCCAGACTTGTGTCCCCTACCTAGGACTTACAAGGCTAACTCAAGGTAGCCTGGATTGAATGTCGAACATAGTCAAAAAGCAAAACCGCTTACACGTATGGTTAGAAAGCGTGTTGTCCACAGTTCTACAGCAGAGCCCTCGGTATGAACCTGGGGGAGGTCGACAATTAGAATCAATCCGGAGAAACAGGTATTATCGTTGTATCAGTTCCTTAATTCCAACATTCTACCATCAACTACCTGTTGATCCAGTAAACATGACGACGTTGTTTAATAACTGTCCTGTCTCTGCTGAATGAGCATGATAAGTATATGGGGATCGCTGTCGACTTTTAGAAGAGAAATCCGACACACTTTTCAAGCTTTGTCTGGTGGGATGACCAGTGTCGCCCGATGCTTGTAACTCGGCATTCAACAGTCGAGGATTTGGGCTTCTATACCTACTTATTTTGTCACATGAGAGACAGTCCACACAGCATGAAAGGTTTGCTTGTTTATATGGCCATCTTAATTGCTCCCTAATATCCTATTAGTAGACATAATGTGAAGCTGGAAATAATGGTCTAAAAATTGCAACTTCATCGTTATTTCTATCTTTTTACTCGACAGAATAACAAAAGGAACTCGAAAGGGGAAAGTAGTGACTCCGACGAGAGTAGCACAGATGTCGTCGTTCGACGGCTTCGTCCAGAAGACTCAGAGTGCTGGTATCCAATCCCCAAGGCAGGGAGTCCAAGCACGAGAGGCGAACTCTCGCAAGCTGACTTGCAGGACAATGGTTACCCTAATTCACGTAAGTACTGCAAAAGCGTAGTCGTTCGGGCAGATACTTATCTGCGCCTTTAGCATTTGAAAAAATGACGATATAAGTGACATGAACATAGATCGCTCCTATCCACTAGGTAGTCATCCAACATTTCGGAATGGTAAAAACATTTCGGAAGGATTTCAAACTGCGACCTGGACTTCAAGAATTGCAAATCAAATCAATTGGCAGAATGTCAAGTTATATGGTCTATAGAACACAATTTTAAAGCAAAATAATGCTGAATGCAATCGAAATCTGAGGGTTCATGTAGTGCATTCGAATCCCCATCTTCAGAGACTGTGTGCAGCCTTTATTAAAAGGTACGCTGGGTACGCACGTATACTGCCCAGCTTGCAGACTGTCAGTGAGGACTGCGGATGCGAGACAGCCTCCCGCTCGGCCGTGGTCCGCACCACTCCGGTTTTCGTTAGCCGTGGAGATGCTTAATATTTCTCAAGCTCGCGAGGTCACTAGCGACTCGTCCACAGAATGAAACCTATCTAACAGCTATCTCATAAAAAGTGCGATCAACGGTCCAATAAGGTGAATCGACTTGAAAAATGTTAAAAAGGGTCAGTGAATGCGTAAGGTGGGTAGCTGCTTATCTTCTAAGTGCAATCAAGTGAGGACACGGGGTCGCAAGATGAGTAGACGGACAGTGGCGATGTCCAACAAGCAAAAGTACTTGAACAGCAATCGTTTTGGCTTAATCTAACTCTGAGCAGTCTGTTCTATCCTTGACAAACACTAGTGCCCAGAAACGCGCTATCTTCTTTACGCTTTGGAAATTGTTTAGAGAAACGTCCATCTGGTAGATCAACAACATCAAAGAACTAGAACTCCACCAGTGTCTCCCATCGCAGTCGCTCATAAAGTATGTATATATGGATCTAAAAGCCGGAGAGTTCGTGCTGTCCAATGCCTTCTAAAATTTTTAGGGTTCGCATGTTAAACCCAAAAAGCGGCGCTTAGGTAATGGATGCAGACAGATTTCATTAAAGGCCAGGCACAGCGTGACGTCCCGATGCAACTAAGACTGTAAGCAAGAGAACTATTTTACGGCTTCACACCTAGGTTAAATGTGTCGAGAAAATTCGATAGACTGCCCTTCATCTTCCGTTTGACATCCATAATATGTAAGCAAAATTCGAGACAGTCTTGAATAGAAGGAATTTTACGACAAAGCGAGTATATCAGAGTACTAAAACATCTGCTCGGCCTGGACAGAAAACAATAAAACTTTTTTAACTTCATATTCACCTGGTGGCAACTGTTATCTACTTGACCGGGTGGAAGGATTCTCATATCACGTCTGTTATTCGTGTTTATTTTCGAATGTGAAATAAGTCGGTATGCAGCATTGCTAACTTCGCATACAAATAATGCCACAACTGCGTCGCTGACCGAAATGGTAAGACCATTATGTAAAAAGGTAATCATTATGAAACAACTATTTAGAGAAACGGGAAGAATGTAGAACACTGTGAAATTTGTAGATGATGCTCGGATTTGTGACTGTGTTCTACTTACTCCGAGTTTTAATAGACTTGGACTAAAAGCGGTCCAGATTGAGATAATTAAAAATGATCTCTTCTCAAAGCTCACTGTATGCACAGCACCTACCTATGTTTTCGTCCTAGGCGCATTCTCAGCAATTTTTTAAATGTTAAGAGTTATGCATATTCTTGGCATTTCCATTGGTTCAAGTGATGTCAAAATTTTCTCTTCTTTCTTGGTCCCCTTGATTGCTGAATTCTTACCTGCACTTCACCGAATATAATTAACCGGGTGTCTAAAATCTTTCAATAATGATTTAGCGCAACGCGAAATGCTCAATCTATGCAAATGTTGACATTTGAATAACACTTTCTATTTTAAAATACGTTGTTCTAGTGAAGTTGGGCAGAGTTTTTATGAAATAACTTGATCCACTTGCTTACTTTTTATGTTATACCAGACACGAAAATTGTAATTCCTGAGAAATGCTTGATTGACAAGGAAGGGCGACGTTTCGGTTAGCAGTTTGGTGTTTGGTGCTCGAAGTTCAACAGGACGTTTTGTCTGAATAAACAACATTGTGCTGGAGAAAACACACTAAACTGTTGGGTTACGATACGAGATCGATACATTAATGCAAATGCTCAAGAGTTCATAGAAAGGGACAGGGGCTATTGATCAGAACGGAACCCTTGAAGTTCCATTTTTTCGAAATGCAGATGAAGGCGTGTGTAGTTTATCAACTAGAAAACTTTTGAAACCGAAATGTAGCCTGCAGCTATCCGCAACTTACAGCGTACTCGAGACTACTCATTTATTCTTATCAGCATCACCGCCCCTGAAATAGGTTTTGTGATTTTGGCTGCCGATATGCGTTTTTAGCTCACCAGTCACGTCACAGTATTAGGGCGCATAAATCTATTTCACTTGCTATAGAATCCAGCTTTACGTCAATAAACGAAGCATAGGCGTTTGATCTCTGGGCTATGGGTAGAGAGACTTATTTTTGAAAACTCTACCAAGGATAAACTGTACTTGCGGCACTCATTTCTCTCCCAGGAAGATGATACACCGGCGTAGTGATGAATGGCTCTTTACTACAGATATGCTAAAGATAATCGCTCGCATTTCGGACATAAAGCTCTTCAGTTGACTTGGCAGGAACAAGGAAGAAATAGTTGCGTCCTGACAATGCCAACTGCCCGGCCAATAGCCCTGGGGTGAATCTTACCCAAAACATAGGAGATATGCAAACAGCCGGACCATGTTTAAATGGGCAAAAAGATGTAGAAAGGCCAATTCTGGAAGTGATTTGGACCACAACGGCCAGAAATGTCTCTGGAAGCATATCGAAGCTTTTGAATGAGAGGACGAAGAAAAAGAATGAATTTTTCCGTTTCTGGAGGTTTTTGGGTGATGCTCATAGAACTGTGCTTATAAGTATATGCAGCCCATTGCACATTGACCGGCGAACATGTAAAGTGGCTGTTGATGAGCATACTTCTGAGCGTTAAAAGCAATGATTCGGAGCTCTTTTACATCGATCTGGCCTCGTTCTAAGATGTGATACAAAGCAACGACGCCTTCCCACGGGGACTTTGAAGATTCCTGTTGGTAGTGGATTGGGCCAAAGTTCGTAATACGATTTGAACGGCGAACAGCTGACTGAACAACTGAAGGCCTGTATAGGCAGGTCGTTCTGCCGTTAGATCGCGGTGTGACTGACGACGGTACATAAATCAAGACTGATGATTCCAGCGCCATCGCTCTCGTTGGCCTTATTTCTTGTTGAAACTGATATCCATGCATGTATCGGCGTATTTTTGTCCCCGGAAACTTGAAAAAACTTGCAAATCTTCCATGTAGTTTTCCCCAACGCTTTTAATGAACAATTATTTTAAAGGTACATTGGGTAATTGACGTCTAACTTAGCGGAGCTTGCTTCTGCCTACAGGTCCCTGTCAATGTATTCATTAAACTGGCGAATGTTGGATCCAAACGCGCAGTTATTCCCTGTCCTAATATTTACAGGATGCTGTCGGCAACGACTCGTCGACTTAACATATTCCAAAATGTTTAAAAAAACAAACAGGCATCCGCTAAGGAGGTTATGACTCCGAAATTTTCTGTGCTCTACTGAACAGACATGGTGTTTTAGATCTTACTTTGCAGCCGCAACTTAGGAGCTTGAATAAAACTGGACAGGTAGAAGAGTCCAAGCACGTCGGAGCAATTAGTAGTACGGAGACCAAGGAAAATACCATTCAATACTCGGGGCAAAATACGCATTTGTCTGAGCTTCAATCTGTAAAATAATCGATCGTCCGTAATGCACAGAAGCAGCAACAACTAGACATTTGTTACACCTTTTCAAGATCAATCAGCGGCCGGTAATGTTTGCATGGGAATGTACTCTCAAGCCCTTGTGCAAAAACGTGCTCCAATATGCCAATAAAGTCGCAGTATGCCCAGCAATTTGGATTCCGCCCTGGAAGAAACCCCTCCCTGCATGTTCTGCTGGCAAGTCAGCCCAAGCCTGCTCCCGTCATGTTTTCTAAAGGGAAATCTCAAAGATTTTGGCTAACACAAAGTTAGCACCTACCTAATCGATCAGAAACCTAGCAATAAAGAGACCGCTCTTATTGATAAAAAAACCCATGACAAAAGCATGGCTGTCTTAATCGCTCGGACTAACAGACGCCTATTTAATTCGGTATGAATAACATGCTTCACCATTTCCCGACCTCCCACGTCTCGGTAGTTTTGCGGTCAACATGTGATCCACAAAGTGAATGCTTTATTCTCCCGGGTTTTTATTCTGTAATTTACTCTTGCTTCCTGTCGAAAAGCCCTCCAGCACGAAAAGGAGGAGGGGGAGAAGGGGCTGAGATCAATACGTCTCAGCCTGATCGCCGCTCCAAAAGACCAAATCCCCGTCGTGTGCAGAGATGCCGCATACATACAGCAGTTAAAAAACCGTGCGGAAACACCACCTGGCAGCTGCGGTAGTCCCCCGAGTGACAGTGGCATCTGGGGCCGGATCCCCGCCGGCGGCGCCACAGCCACTGCGGAGTCCAGCAGAAGCAGTCAAGACAGCACAGTTTTCAGTTATCCTTGGGATCTGCCCCCACCACTGGCAGCCCAGGTGGCAAGTGGTGAGACGACACCAAATCCCAACAGCCCCACTATATCAAACTCGAATCAATCCAATGAGCGCGCACGATGGGTAACCCTGCACCGACATGTAACTGGCAATGGAGACATACCTCTAGCAGCGGTTGCGACAAGTGTCAGTCGGGGTACACCTGTTATAACCACAACTACCACCACCGCTCCTGCCTTATGCTCTAAATCCTCCCTCAGTCTGACTTCGGGCGAGGAATCATTGGCTGATGGGCTGGTGATGAGCCGTGGAATGGAAGAGTCACCGGTGTCGCTGACACCAATAGGGACGAATGTGGAATGTAGCAACGAGATTCAAGCGCCCCTGTACACCAGCGTCTCATCAGAATCGGAGTCATCGTCCAATGGTTCGGTGTCTTCAGTCGACAGGTGGGAGCGCTTCTGTCTGTTTATACCTGCAAAAAGAACGGCGGAGGAAGAGGTGCGTCCTAATTTACTGCCTCCTCATTTCAAAGAAAGCTCTTGCGTACAGAGTACATAGTTCATTTTGGTATTTCGTGGAGTATGCACATATTAAGAACAGAAGTGGCCTTAGTTTGAATAGACAGCAGTCAGGATTATTTGAGTTTCTAGACTGACTGCACGGGGTTTGGTAGACAGCGGGGAGCAGGACGCGCCTGCTAACCAATTCACAGCCGGATTCTCTTGCCTCGATCATCCCTTCCACTGTTTCCTTCGATGCTAATCCAATTATACTTGTAGCAACAAAGCTCACTCGACTTTATTTGAGACTGATTGCAGCCTCGGGGTTTAGTGCTCCTGAGGGATCAGAAGATGCGATTCCTCAGACAGCATAGGAGAAACGGAAGAGGCGTTGACCGGAGCGGCATACTCGTGAGCTGATGGCGCGAGTAGTGAGTTCGAATTGCCACCTCTATGGATTGTCAAAAGGTATGTCGGTTACGCACGCATTGTGCCTGACCTACAGATCGTCAATGCGGACTGTGATTGCGACATAGGTTTACGTTTGGCGTGACCTGTGTTACGTCCGTTTTTCTTAGCCGAGAAGATGCTTAACGATCCTGACGGTCAGAAGCCCTGACTGTGTCGTATCAAATAGATCGTAGAGCCAGGAGAGGCTCAGGTATGTCCATGCGATGTCGACTGAACAATCGGTTGACAGTCAGGGTTTATAAAGTTGTCTTGATTTGTGATCTTTATCTCGGTCTGCCGTCTAAGCCATGTGAACGTTGAAGATGTGCCCCATCTGCTAAACATGGGTTGTCACCTGTGACATTGTATCAAATCCCTACATGGACAACTCACAATTGTATATTTACCTTTGCAGCCGTCGTCTCATTTTTGCCAAGTGGTACCCCTCCCACGGCCTCATTGAAGCCTTAATGAGACAGCTAACTTAGCTTTTATTGGTAACGGAATCTTTTGGACTGATGGCCTACTGAAAGAGTGTTGAGCCGAACTTATGGGTGACTTCTATTTCAATTGGCACTAGTAATCTAACCACAAACTCAGAGATATCTATCAAATATGGCTGTTGCGCCATGGTCTGAGCAGGCGTGTCTTTTTATTTCGGCTGCTTTGGGGCATTCCTGCTCGTTCAGCAAGTGCTCATGGATACCGATTGCTAGTGAAGAGCTCTCAGAGTGCCTGATCTCTTCCATCTTGATGACTGGAGTGCTTTAGTGCGTTACCATTCGCAGGTGTAGTGTTCGTGCGCAAGTCGGCCTGTGTCTCAGCGGGTGGTTAGTTTTGCAGTCCATTTGTTTATGCGTCTCGGTCGGGTTCCTCTGCGGATGTTTCGCCATTCGGCTGCCAAGTTGATAGTTAGTATTGCCTTTCCAGGAATGGTCAGTTTTCGGTGAGAGCGACATGACAGCGAACTATAGCTACCCGTCCGTGACGGAGACCTGGTTTGAACTCTCGGCCCCAACGTCACCTCTGTTGATGAACTTGCAGACAATTTCAGGACTAAAGATTAACTCTTTTCTCTGGTGCCCTTATTTTTCCCCTTGAAGGAATTAAGTTTGTTAAAGATATGTATCATGATTCAACTTCGGTAAAAAAGTCTTGGTGCTGTAATACTTTGGTTGTTTTCTGGTAGAAGCTGATGCATGACCATTTCTTTACTTTCGTTTACTCAACATGTGCTGGTCTTCAGCCTTTGAGTTTCAGTGACCTACCGGCTTTTAATTTTTTGTAGGTCTTTTGAGACACGTCTTAGGCTAGTCAAGGCCTAGACTAAAAGTTTTGAAAACAGTGTGCCCAAAGTTAAGAGCCAGGGATGGCGTTTCAAAGATCTTCCAGTATGATTGTTGCTGCAACCCAAAAGTTACGGGTAACGTCACAGCCGACAAACTTGGTCAAACTTTTAGATAATTCTATTTTCCATGTCTTAGAACTGGCTCCCCCTTAAATCTTAAGGAATCACCAAACCTTCGAGCAACAACTAATTTTCCACTTTTAAAGATTGAGCGTTTGCACTTTCCTCCATTTACTTTTGCAGCCCTACGGTTTGACGGTTGGCCAAACACTACAAGAGGCCGAAGTTTTTTCCAAGGGCTCAGCGGATGAGATAGTCAAAAAGAGGGACTCGCCTGCATACCACCAATGTGCGTGTTTTTGATTTTTTCGTCAACTTCTGATTACCTGATATCTATGCCATGCAATTTATACCTCATGAAAAAGCATTCGAGGCAGTCAGGCCATCGGTATAGAAGAACTCAATTGCATTCACTGGGACCACTCAGTCAAACCTCCAACAGCATGGCCATTGCATCCAAGTGTTCGCCAAAGACCCATTAAATGTGCACCAAAATTTTAAATAAGCTCTCAGACAGAATATATTGCTTAGATGCAATTTCAGCATCGGCTGCCATTTAACAAAGCCTTGAGTTAGGAAACGCTCGACTGGATGCTATTTTAGACCAAGAATCTTTCTAATCTATTTTCTAAATAGTGCGAAGTGAAGGTAGTTGTTCAGTTAGTGCATATTTTTCCTCTAATGCGTTTGTCTTGGACAGATTCAATCAGTTCTCCCAAAAGGGTCCTAAATAACCTTCTTTCCTTGAAAACATTTTTAATTATTTGGATCCATGTTTTCCACATTTTTACGCATATCGGATATTTCCTTGAGAAACTAAGGAACTAAAGTTAACTGATACTCTCTAAAGCACTCACGCATGAGATGGTAAGCTAAAGTAGGTGCTACCGAAATTTCGGACCGTCGGAAACTTTAAAGGGCTTGCTGATCATGCGAGAACATTTCTGCTTCGACGTTAGACCAAGCTCGCCTGAGGCTTCGAACGCCCTTTGGCTAACAGCTAGATTATGAGGCTGCGTCAGAAAATAGATATGGACCAGTCAAGTAATCTGACAGCTTCAATGAGCAAAGACACCCGGAGCAAAATAAAAGCATCGCCTTACAATGTGGCGCTCCTCCAGAAAAAACACTGCAATGCTTCTGAATCAATCTTGCGGCTACTCTCAGGCAATGTCTTATATGATAAATCTTGACAATCCCAGAATTACCGTGATCGTGCCCTGCCGTTTACCTCCAAATACTCTGCAGTTTTAATGAAATTGAAAAACAGCAGAGATACCGAGAGTTATCTCCCAATAGACATTTTAATTGTAAATGGACAGTCTGTTGACATCCGTTTTGCAGATCGGGGTATCGGGCAGGACTGACCGATTCCTTCTTCACGCACTAGATCGTGGTACTAGATACATGACGCTGATTTAAAAGCCTTGTAGGCCGATAAGAAGTAGACGCGATTACTGGGACAGGAATTTTTTTCCTCAGACGTCTTAAATTTATTCGAGCGTTTACCTGATGCTATATCTGGTGCTCGTTTCGAATGTGAATCATAAT
Source organism: Spirometra erinaceieuropaei (assembly GCA_902702965.1). Taxonomy (NCBI): domain Eukaryota; kingdom Metazoa; phylum Platyhelminthes; class Cestoda; order Diphyllobothriidea; family Diphyllobothriidae; genus Spirometra; species Spirometra erinaceieuropaei. The sequence continues at coordinate 293,456 of CACRXP010000495.1, forward strand.
CGTCAGACGGAGGAAATCTTTGTTTCAGCTACTGCATTTTCGTTTTCCTGACTACTTCCTGGAACATAAATTTTCGCCTGCATTTTGGCCGTTTTTCGATAGCGTCACCTTCGCCATGTTCATAAAAGGTAAAGGAGCAGAGGATACGGGAATCAAGATTTATGGCTTCGTCAAATTCTTACGCGCTATCACTACACTTGGCAACTCAGCAAGGGAAGATGCAAGTGGCTATGTTGGCGGCGGACTTCATGTTTATCTCTGGCTCGAGGTCTAATGGCTCGGGATAGTGAATGCTCCATCATAGGACAGGGTGTTGTCATGCCATCGCTCTACTTACCGTGTTTAAGTAAAACTCACTATCACAATGTTTATGGGCGTGTTAACGAAACCATATGCCACTCATCGGCCTGTGAATTTCAAATATTGCCTTTCTCTTATGACCCCACAGGTAACTGCAACAGAAAGAAGACGGCTCGGAAAAAAGGCGCTTTATTGACCGTCTTTGTTAACCCGATGTTAGAAACGGGATTGACGGAATTCTCTCTTTAAAGCGCGTTAGGAACAAGTTTTGTGTGTCCTTCAGCGAATCGATTTTAATGCCTTAAATTTTATTGAACTTTTCCCCTGAGCACTAAGTTATTATTATCTTAATGCATGTACGTGGAGTTTAATGGTGAATCAGCTTACGTACCTCAACAAATAAGCATGCTTTAGAAAGCAAAAACCCGACGACTACTGTTTGAGCTTAAAGTTATATGCATTGATTGCCAGTAGCATTACTGTGCGAATAGGTTTTCCTAGAGTTTAGTATGAAAGTGACGGTAAGAGACTTGCAGCATCTGTCGGAGACTGGCCGTGATCCTCTCTGTCGGCCCATTTTCCTGTCTGCGCGTCCTAGGTTTTAGTCCTAGTAAGTCGACCACCGAAAAATGCTGTATCTATGGGCTAAGTGCTCATGCCAGTAGGCTAAAATCGGGTAACGCTCAGTCAGATTGGAGTAACGCATTCCGATCTGTCCTGGTTAGAGGGCGGAATTGTAAATATGGTTTAAAGTTAATTGTCCACAGCCAACGCAGCCGACCTCATGGTGGCTATCAATCACTAATTACCCTGGAATGCAATGTTGTTTGCTTAGGGTGAGATGAAAGTACCGATTGGCTTAGTTTGCCCTCCGATCGCTGTTTGCGTATTTCATAAAACATTAACTAAGATTTTTACGTGTAAATTTAGTTAGAAAAATCATCTTAGATAGGGGTGTAATACTGATTATCGTGTCCCATAAACTCAAAATATTTCAGCCCTATCAGGATGCCGGCTTTTGAAAGCGCGTCTCCCCAACTGCCTCGGAAATCACACTCATTGAGAATGATGGATTAGGCAATATTTACTTCTTCGCTGATTTTGAAGCCCTTATAAGTATAGAAATATTTTGTAACATGCACATAATATTCTTTTTACGCCTACTTTGTATAAAATAGTGCTTTCTTCACATGCTTTGCGCGAAAAAAACAGGACCTATCGATTTAGGAAGCATGTGCTTGTGAGATTTTATTGACTGCTTAATGTCTGTTCAAACGGTATCGTATATTTCCTTTTATTAATGCTCCGTATAAGATAATTATTGCGAACTTTTAGGAACGTCACATGGCATCTTTTTTAATTATGCAGAGTAGTGTCTAGTTTTCCTTAAATAGAAAATGCGCGGCTTATCGTCTGTAAATCATAAACGCAACCGCATAGGCAGAATGCTTTCGAAAATATTTAGAAATTGTAAAATTTCTTAAAACTGGAAGATCCCGTTTATTTAAACAAAAAATTGTAGAAGATGGTCAGCTTTTCGAAATACATCACTAACTGTACGCTACAGCTCTTTTTCGGGTGGACAATTATCGCTTCCAGTATCATTTTCTGCAGATCCAAGTGCAATGTTCAAAAGGTAGTCATTAGTTGGGTTATGGAGTTGGATACTTCATCCAGAAGGTGTTCTGCTTGCAAATAGACTTTGAACAGTTTCGGTCTGCTGCTCCGAAAATGATGGCCAAAATCACCCCTTGATGTGGTCAAACCTATGTTGAAATTGTCACCCGAATAGCCCTATCACGCTAGCTTATCGATCTAATGACGTTGTTGTAATTTTAAGTATTTAGCCAAACGGGGCGGTATGTGCTGAACTCTTATAATCCACTCCGCAAGTCCCCTGATTCCCCACCAATAGGTTACTTATTCTACTTTTATCTTTGAAAGTGATGTTCGTTTATTACCAGTGGGAACTAATTATGAAGGGAGGGATGGGTGAGTGTGACTGATCCTGCGTACACCAGGCGTTGTTTTCAGTTGCTGCTTGGCGAGATTGTAGGCACCTCATACGCGAATACCTGGCACACACGTCACGTTAAGAATCATGTGATCACTGTTTTCGAATGACTGCGGTTTTCTCGCGTCCAGTCTCGAAGACATTCAACCGAATACCCTCACAAACCCAGGGATCATTCAATCAACTGACCTAGTTGGTGCTGACTGTTTTCGCATGAGCCATACGCTTCAACAATAATGAAAATTCGATTCCAAGGTAGTATGTCAGGAGTAGGAAGGGCGTTCGCCGGGAGGGCTTTATGTTCGTTCCGGCTTTTAGAGCAGTTACTTCGTCTACTCATCGTACTTTGCAGAGTGGCGTACACAGTTATTTTTATATAACATATGGGTAGCATGAGCGTTTTTTTGTGATACGCAGATAATCAAAGCCGTATGTGGGTGCGAAGCCAATTATCATGCCGCCATGGTTTATGTAGGTCTCACCGTCGTTGATTGCGACGATAACTGGCGCCAGCGACGGAGTCATGCCCCCACTAGCTTCGGTCAGGTAGATTCGCAAAACCAGATGGAAACTGGGAGGTATACGTGATTGTTGGCCGATCGTTCACTGTACCTCCAGGCCTCTAGTCCCTGCCTTGACGAGTGGTCGTCATCTCAGCCCAAAATCTGAACGGCATCAGGGTTGTTAATGTGTCCCATCTCCGCGGCGTTGGTTGACAACTCCGTCTTTTGTTTTAACCTACGAACGGTCAACTAATGTTAAGGTACTCGTTGTCGAACTTTGTTATATTCGCACCTACATCGCCATTGTACAAAGACACGCCTGGGCTTTGGGCGGACGGCGCATCGGACCTCAGATGGCCATCAGGCGGTACAAAACTAGCAGTTCTTACTGATGTCCGCTTTCTTACTTTATTTGCGAGAGCGGTCTGGTTATGTTTGTTGTGAAGTACGCTGATGATCTTTGCCGCCAGGTGATAAATAGTCTCATTTTCGGATTAAGGCACAGGCTACGATGAACCCCCTCACTGTTGCCTCCAAATCGTATTTCTTACCCATGTGAGATTCCAGATATTTTAGTCTGGTTAGTGTGTGTATAGACACCAACCCATCATATGGCAAGCGCCGATGAAGGATTTATTCCATGTCAGTCATTATAGCAATACCGATTATCGGTCACATTTACTCTGCGTTGTTACTGGAACACGCGGAATGTAGGAAGGGAATTAAATAGATACTGCGAAAGTTTTTTCTCCATAGCTTAATCCACTAATTTGTATTGCTCCCTGCGCCAGTTTAGGCCCTGAACGCTTAAAACTGATGACTCGCCAGGTGCTTTTGTCTGGACCCTAATGCGCACTGAGGATAAGGATCCGCGGGTGGTGCAAGAATATAGGTTGACATAGAGGGAGCGAAGGCAACGCTAATTCGGATGAGGTCACGGTGGATAGGGGCCACTTGACTCAACAACCATCGCGGGAAGTTTTGAGACTCAGCTGAATAGGCTAGAGCCGCGGTTAGACTTATGGATGTACTGGCGACAGACGAAGTGAATTTGCAAGAGGAGTACAGGACAAGCGTATTTCACTAGAGATGGATAGACAAAAGCGCAGATGACCGGGATCGTTTTCGTGACCCTCATTGTGGACGAATAATGAGGATGCTGCTTGAGCTATGAGGACCAAATAGCGTTTATGAAGGCGCAGTTCAGGAAGGAAAATTTAAAGAGGGTTTACAGAAATTTGCGTCCGGGCCTGAAAAGGCAGGCTGTTTCAATAAGGGCTTGAACCACTCAAAGTGATCAGTGTGAGATGGTTCGTCCATCGAGTCTGAGGAGGGCCGCGACTGGCATAGGTCCAGCATCGGATGTCCCATATTGATGTTACAGACACTTCAACGTAGCATCCGTCAGTCTGGTCGTTTTGTTGTTGGGTCATGCTCCCTGAAATGAGATCACATGATTTCTGAGGTTTACATACCGAGATTCGTGGTGGTGAATTGATAGGAGAATTAGTGGAAGATTGTGGTGAAAAAAGATATTTCCAAGCATGGTGAATCGAACATATGATGCGCATTCATGGTGCAGTAAGTTGGGAGACTGGCTAGCGGTGGCAATGGTGCTGGCCACAGCATCCTCATGGTTGCCGTATTCATTGCTATAACAGTAAATGCAAAGGTGCTCACTGAGGTTAGTCGGGATCCTGGCCATGCAAAAACGATGAGAACACATTGGAAGGGGTCCGTCGGTGAGAGATTTACTCATCCGCAGCCCATGCAAACGTCTTACCTTTCTCTCCGGTTTTCTCTATTCGGTTGGTTTCGCAGGGTGTGGCTTTTCCCTTTACAGTAGATTCCTTTGTTTGCTGACTTCCTTTTAGATTTCACTGAACCCTGGGATCGTTCTCAGACATTAAAATAAGGCGTTATATTCAAGCAAATGGTGCATTTGGCTTTGCCGATACTGGCCACCTTCAGTAAGATCGTCAAATAATAACTATCTCAATAGGCACACATTAGACATCCTCACGACTTGGCCGTTCAATCGAAATTGAGTCTGTCTCGGCATTGCAAATATTCTGTTTAGACAAGTCCGATGGATAACCCGAATTACTGTGACCCTTTTTGCACATGACCTTAGGGAACTCCGCATACAGCTCATGCAGACCTTAACATGGGTATAAACGTGTCAACATATACGAAGGTTGTTAAAACCTAGGGCATACTTTGCGCATATTTTCATTATAATTTCGATAGAGCACTCAGGGTGCTTGCCCACATCTCTCGATCTCTGTCCAGGAACTAGTCAAACCTCCAGCTGGCAGACCGCCGTGTCTGGAATTTTATTGGTGTTCTGGTAGATTCTAAAGTGCTGTTCGCCGGACATAGCTATAGGACCGCCCACTACCCTAATGTGCCTTCCAGAGGTCGATGTGAGTAGTCGACCCTGAGTCATGTTCATTCACACAGTTGGCTGTCGTCCTTCGCACCATTATTGTTAAAACAGACAAGCAGACACAACCCCAGTAAACATATGATTATTTGGGCCACTGCGGCCGCCAACATGAGTGATACATAACGATTTTTTCGAGCTTGATGGATGCGACTAGAGCAAGTTTGAGACTTTAACATAATGTGACCAAACATTACTCCCATTCCTTCCCTCTTTCCCACTTCAATAGATGCTGTACTAAAACCCTCGCCAAACGTGAGTCCTTACGAGATCATAATCCACGAGAACGCTACCATGCCGGATCGTCCCTACGGGGCGGACTTTGTGGAGCATGAGCCGATGAAGCTACCGCATGAGGAGATGACCGCAGGCGTCCGCGGAGTTCTGCTAGAAAAAATGAAGCTTTGGCAACAGAACAGGGGAAGCTCACAAAAACAGCAACAGGATAAAACGCGTCAAGACATTAACACAGACGTGGCCTCTGGTCAGGATTTCTTTGATGAGATTGAACTTGCGCGACCAGATACAGGGGCTCTGATGGACAGTGTCATGAATCCGCAGACAAGGAGGCTGAACCATGTATGGCTTTTGCCGGACATACCTTTCCCATCCGGCCTACAGGGGACGGAGATGACGGCCACGACGAAGTCGTTTTCACTGGCACCGACACCTAAGGAACGAGGAGTTAACGCACCCGGTCATCATATACGGGACTTTGTATATGTGTGAGTCCCTGCCCACTTGGCCATTTAACTCACAAATAATGTAATTTTCAAATAACTCAAGATTAACCTCATCCTCCCACAAAAACCATGCTTTAGAAGCAAGCGCAAATCTCAGTAAACATGACCTATTTATGAATTTTTGGTTACAGCTGCTTTCCGGATTCAAACTCGCTATTGGGCGTAAACTGAATCAAATCATTTGCCAGTCTAGAAAGTGTGTCACCCTATGAATGGGTCACGGTCCCACTAACGTTTCATTGACCATTTAACTCCACTAGCATAGCAACCACTCGTCAATGGCCTGACCTAGTTCCGTTATCTGCCCGAATGACCCAAGATAGATAGAATTATATTTTGCGGCCGAGGCCACCGAAGCAGAGTGCCGGCGATTGCCGCTATCCATGACGAAACTCGAGACTGTGCCAAGGTGTGAATATCTGGTAGGCGCATCCACGCCCACCTCGAAACCTGGCATGGGATGGTCGCGTCCTTGATTTACGCTGACTCTGAAATCGTTTGATAGGGACATCGGCGGAGACCTTTGCAGCAGCTCCAACGAAGTATACGCCGCCGTAGTTCTCGCACTTTGTCTTGGCTCTCTTCTCGAAAATAAACGCAGGGATATCCGAGTCTCAGTTACCAGGAGGGAAATCATCTTCCCACGTTTGCATAATTAACTTACGGGGCCAGGACGCCAGAGTGTCAACGCAGGCCTTGTAGATTTAAGCGAGAATACCGTTCTCTCGGCGTTTTTGCGCAGCTTCCGAATTACACTGACGAATTTTCCCTAAGAAGGGGTAAAATGACACTACATGGACTGCAGAGGGATACAACAGCGCTGTTGATGAAAACCAGGACGGGATGGGTTGGTCACCGAAGTTGAGAAGGTACTCGGAAGACTCGCCCCTGCATTCGGTTGAAGTCGAGTGCAGGGTCGAGCCCTCCAAGCACCTTCTTTACTAAAGTCGCAATTCACGTCGCGAACAGCCTGCCAATCATTTGACGAATAATTCGGTAGTTTTCGTGTGTCCAAGGACATTTCAGGCCGGCCCTAGGCAGGTGGCCATTTCAGTCTTGTAGTTTTAGCGGTTTTCCCTATCCCGCTCTGCCGTCGTTCTCCAGGGTCCGCGGAAGGAGTGACCGTTGCGAAATCCAGTCCGAGTTATCTGGGCAGACACATTGAAATTCCTTAAGACGATTTAGTCGTTTTGGCATCATTAGATTTTCCTAAGTTGCCTTGTTGACTGTAGATTTCGATAACGATCACTTTATAGTACCCTCTCATTCGACCCTGGTCGCAAATCGAGATCGAACTATTGTGCTCACAGCTTTAGCTGTGCTGGTTCGTCATAATTTTGCTATATCAGGGTGTCTTTCACGTGATAGTTGGAATGCAGACGAGAAGTGAACTATTAGCCGTGTTTGAACGAGAACATCGGCGTGAACCGGAATAGTTGATTTGAATATGTTTTGAGGTTTTTCGGGAATTTTTATTGCAGGCGGTTGTCAAACGGTCGCTCGGATTGTTTGTTCAATGCTGTCTATTCTAGCGCATTTCCACATACACCTGCCCAAAAGACAGCAATGTTATGCGATGGTGGATCATAACTGCCATATGACTGTGCCATCTTCGAGCCTTGCAGCCTTTTATGGAACCGTCGTTGGCCAAATCTCAACCATCAGGCTATTGCTTATTTTATCAGACCCGAGAGCATGCTTACTTCGCAGGTAGTCTACGCTGAAGGCTGTTCCACACTCCGCCACCTGTGAATGCGCCTGGTATCAAGAACATATGCTTATGGGGAACCCGTCTTCCTGGGTGAGAAGATATCGGACTGTTTTGAACTTATATTGTATTCACTCAACGAATTATTATCCTAGTCATCATCCGACAGTTAAATCCTCGCAAGTGACGATGTCAACCGCTTGCGCCAATGAGAAGATGCAATATCGGTGGCTTCCGCGCGGATTAGGTTGTGATGAGGTAACCTTGCAAAGTACCCGCCACAAGCCCTATCCCCCATCCACCTTGATCTGATGGCAGAACGAAGCCAAAATGACCGGAAGTCAGCCCAGGTACAGTGTCTCTCAAAGCCAAACAGCCCGTCTGCGCGGGCCGCACACGCCCCAGTCCCAACTCCGGTCGTACCACGTTACTGTAATGTCGGCAGCAGCCTGACTCTCACTCCTGAGAGGGACCGAGTTATCTCATCGGTTGGCAGCTTTCGAAGTCACAACCCTTAGTGCATCTTTATAGATTCAAGCGTATTGGATTTGTTATGGAGATGGGTTCCCAACTGTCGGCCTCACGCTTTCTTTCGTATCCCAAGCACCAATCCACTGTCCGAATCTTTCTGCCTAGTACTGATGAGATTGGATACAGCGGCTGTCAGAGCCAGACTTTCCATCTGCATGTGCCACATGCAAACTAGTCCTCCTTTCATAGACCAAGCTACGCTAAAGGAAAATTTTTCCACGTGGATGTTTGCCTATCGCCTTTCCGATGTTGGAAACGTAGATCACATGTCTGCTGAAGGAGAGGGCAGGGGGTGTTGTGGTTGTGTATGAGGCTGTGGTGAATCTCGCTGTCGTATATGCATATGTAACCGAGTTGTCCCATACAGTGTCTGAATGTTCTGGCGCAGTTTGAGCAGATGAGGCGTGTGTGGCGGATTTGTATTAGGGCCCCATGCACAAGTTCGTCGGTCTCGGTGCGATGGACTCGCAAGTTACCGATTAGACCTAAGCCTGATGAGAAAGTGTGTTCGAAATGGGAACAGGTTGGAAGTATGTCCATATTATTGGTGGCAGGAGCAGTGATAGTGAAGTGGTATAGAGACCGGTTCACATTTCCTGTCACTTTTTCTGCAGTTGGCGGACTGCGAAAAGCGTGTCTGTGGTTCCGCGGTTTTTTTCGAAATGAAAGCTGCTTTGCTGGGAAAAGTCCCTGCCCCAGATGCGTATTCAGGCGGTTGGTTTGGACACGGGCGAAGATTTTTCCTGCAGGATTGCGGAGGGAGCTGCCTCTGTGATTACCCCAAAGTTTCCGGTTGCATTTACCCTTGCAGCTGTTCACGATGGGGACATCTCTGAAGTCATGTTGAACGTGCCCTTGTAGTTATATCTTCTAGAACAGGATGATAAGATTCTCCATGAGCTGTGGTCCGTCGTACTTGCAAACTTGCTGAAATTGTGTCTGTTCACGAGGTTTTTCCACTTGACAGTTCGTGCACTTCTCTGGTTGTCTCAGGGAGAGAAGACGGAAGATCAACTTCGTCGTTGCTGTACACTTGAGGAAGTCGGTTTATGGCTTCTTCTCATATTGTTGACAAGTGGTTGAAGATTCCCTGGAAGTGCTCACTGCAGCAATGAATAATCTGTGGCTCCTCCTTCAGGAGGGCTGTTCCATCCTGCCTCAACAGTGGCGTCGTCCACTTGGCCTGTGGAACGTCGACTGTTTTGATGGTCGCGAAATTCTTCAGCTCGGCACAATCGGCATATTCCTGGACCTCCTCAACTTTGCGAGTCAGCCGGTCGTTTTACATCTCCCTTAGCCTCTACTGTACTATGCATCGCAAACGGAATTATGCGGCGTTATATGCATTACTGCTGTTGATGGTGTAGATCGTGTGTAGCCTGCGTTTCTCGAAGAAGTGTGTGCGGATCTCTTCGTCATTTCATCGAACCAATCCTGTTGCTGACGACGTGCATGGGCGTGGGCTTTCTTCACGATGACCCAGGATGCCATCCCGCAGCTCCCTCCACTGGATATCGACACTGGTGTGCGCCTCCAGGATTTGCATTTCTTCCAGTTCGAATTTCATGCAGTTTCTAAAATCCCATCGACGTCCAGCCGTATCAAGTAACACAGTATTTAACTTATATGATATTCAAAAGGCAATTTGGCGAGCATACGTCTGCTTCCGATAAATTCTCTTCAGGCCTGTACATTTGTATGTCTATTGGATTAATTAATTAAAAGATACTGGAAAGTTAATAATTATGCTGTAGTTCGGGTTTGGGTAGGGGAGTGGGAGAGGAAAATACCAAAATTCCAGTTAACGTCAGGCAGAAGGTGGGCCTCGGGGATGGTCATTATATGCGGGTTGCTGGCTTGGTGGCTTTGAACCATGGCAACTGTGAGACCTGTATGAAGTTATTCTGTGCGCATAGGGCCGGTTCGCGTAGCCTGATTGCAACCGCCTCTGCCGTAGCTAACAGGCGCTGCCCAAGTAGTTTTAGATAGCTTGAGGGTACCTTATTAATCACTCTGAAGTCCTCACTGACGTCTACAGAGTGGTCTGTGCCTAAAATGCGCGCGAGGATAGAGCTGTTGATGTTCTTTATTTGGCCCTTTCCTAACCATCATGGGAGATATTCTTCTACTCTTTTGGACAAACGCCGGCTCGTGCGACCAATATATTCTGCCCACAGGAGCAGATGAAGAAGTACATACATAGAGGTGGTATATATTAACTTACCTTATGGTCGCTTGGGGATTTGTACGTGGAACCTCATCTTGGAGGCGACAGCGCGGTGATCAATCCAGCAGTTGACCCCACAGATCGCATTTGCCCCTCGCAAACCCCGCTTCTCACGCCTACCAAATAGAATATAGTCCAGCTAATGCCAGGAACGCGAGCGTGAGGGCTTCCATGCCGCTTTCTCCCACATCAGAAGTCGGAAGATGGTGTTGGTCAGGAGAAGAATGTGTTCGTGCAGGGGGCTGTAGGAGTGTCCAGTGATGGATTCACGTGACGGATGTGGTAGGTCGCTCACTTGCTTGCATGTGTAGGCTACGCCTTGCGTCCATTTCATGGCCCCCAACTCTCAAATGTGGCTCCCCGAATTTAAGCTATGCGTAGCGGCCACACTCCGGTAACCGCCCCAACCTGCGCGTTAAAAAAGGTGAGGGTATCCGTATGCATCTCCCTGCACGGTAAGGTCGACTTCGCTGGCCGGATGAATCTTTGCAACGGCATCGTCGAGACGAGGCTCCGCCTGGTACACCGCAGGAGACCACAAGCTTACCGCGATTTCGTAGGCAGTCCCAGACTTACTCGGGACGCCTCCCACTAAACAAAAGCCGTGGCCCATAGTGGAGTTCGGCAGTGGCCTGATGCGCAGCCCTAGTTAGGGAGAGCACTGCGCATCCCCGCGAGGGGGTAGGGACTAGAAAAGGTGCCCTAAATAAAAGCTGGGGAACCACGCCGTCCGCAGGCCGACCGTGTTCGCAGACTCAAAACACACGGTCAAAACACTCAAAATCGAAGCAACACACACACTCTCTCTCTTCTCCTCCCACCTCCCAGCCGCCCCACTAGCCAGACTGGTAGGGTGAGTTCGCTCATTCTGGTAGTCTGGAATGTTCGCTCCCTTTCAAACAATCCGAGGAACAACCAACCGGGACGGAGAACGGCGCTAGTGGTTCGGCAACTCGCGCGCTACTAGGTGGACATCATTGCAATCAGCGAGACCCGGTTCTCCGAACAAGACAAAATGGAGGAGGTTGGTGCCGGCTAAATCTTCTTCTGGAGCGTTCGCCACGGGGCAGAGCAACGGGACGCGGGTGTCGCATTCGCCATCCGGAACGACATCGTGGGACGACTGTCCTGTCTGCCGCAGGACATCAACAATCGCCTGTTGAGCCCCCGCCTGCAAATTCGCCGCCATCATCAGTGCCTACGCTCCACCGATTACCAGCCCTGACGCCGCAAGAGACAAATTCTACGAAGACCTGCACGCCCTCCTGGCGACTGTGCCGAAGGCGGATAAGCTGATTGTCCTTGGTGAATTCAACGCCCGCGTCGGCACAGACCATGCTGCCTGGAGAGGAATGCTGGGTCCCCATGGTCTCGGCGGCTCCAAATGAGGGACACAGACCCGTCGACGGCCCTGGCCGTCTTCGGTCGCGCACGCCGCCAACACCAGGACTGGTTCACTGGCAACGATGCCGCCATCAGCAATCTGCTCGCAGAGAAGAACCGCCTGCACAAAAACCTACGTAGACCACCCCACTGACGACAACAGAGCTGCCTTCTACCGTAGTCGCCGCCTTGAGCTGCATCGGCTGCGTGAGATGCAGGACGCTTGGACGGCTCGCAAGTCCGAGGAAATCCACGGGTACGCGGACCGAAACAAATGGAAGAACTTCTTCGTCGCAATAGAAGCTGTTTACGGTCCAGCGATTGAAACAACTGCATTTATTCTCAGCGCCGACGGCAGTACTCTTCTCACCGAGATGACATAAATTCTTCAGCGGTGGACCGATCACTTCCGAGGCGTCCTCAACCGCCCCCCCCCCCACCATCTCCGACGCCGTCATCGTCCGTCTGCCTCAAGTAGAGACCAACGTCGACCCCGACGTCCCGTCCTCTCTCCACGAAACCTGCAGGGCCGTGCAAACGCTCCCCAGCGGTAAAGCGCCTGGATCGGACGCGATCCCTGCTGAGATCGACAAGCGCGGTGGTCCCCAACTCATGGATCATCTGACGGTGCTCTTCCGGGAGATGTGGTGTGAGGGAGAAGTCCCACAGGATTTCTAAGACGCCACCATCGTCCATCTCTATAAACAGAAAGGTAGTCGCCAACTCTGCGATAACCATCGAGGCATCTCCTTGCTGAACATTGCCGGGAAAATCTTTGCTCGAATCCTTCTCAACCGCCTGAAAAGCCAGTGCGGCTTCCGTCGTCATCGTGGCACCACGGACATGGTCTTCGCCGTCCGTCAACTTCAGGAGAAGTGTCAGGAGAGATGCGGATCCACCCCTACTCTACCTTTGTGGATCCGACGAAAGCCTTCGACACGGTGAATCGCGGAGGACTGTGGAAAAGCATGCAGAAATTCGGCTGTAGCCAACGACTCACACAGATGGTGCGTCTGCTCCACGGTGGCATGATGGCGCAAGTCAAAGACAATGGAGATATCTCAGAGGCGTTCGCAGTGACCAATGGAGTGGAGCAGGTCAACATCATCGCGCCTACGCTCTTCAGTCTCATATTCTCTGCCATGCTGATGGACGCCTACTGGGACGAACGCCCTGGGATCCGCATCGCCTGCAGGATGAACGGCCACCTCCTCAATCAGAGGCGGATGCACTTCCAGTTGCGTGCATCCACAACCACTGTCCACGAACTTCTGTTCGCCGACGTCTGCACCCTCAACACCACCTCGAAAGCGGACATGCAAAGTAGCATGGACCTCTTCTCCGCCGCCTGCGAGAACCTCAGACTGGCCATCAACACGGAGAAGGTGACTGTCATGCACCAACCGCCACACAACACGCCATCCCCCACAATGCGCCGCAAATCAGCGTGAACGGAACCCTAATGCAAGTGGTGGCCAAATTCACGTATCTGGGCAGCATCCTCTCCCGCAGCACCAAAATCGACAATGAAGTGGCCCGCTGGATTTCTAAGGCCAGTCAAGCCTTTGGCCGCCTTCAAAGCACAGTTTGGAATCGCCACGGTCTTCAACTCAGTACGAAATTGAAGATGTACATGGCAATCATACTGTCGACACTGCTGTTTGGAGCAGAGACGGATGAAGGACGAGAGGCTACCTAAACCACTCTTCTTTGGAAATATCGTGATGGGTTCACGCCGACAGGGAGGTCAAGTCCGCGCTACAAGGATACTATGAAAACCTCCGTGAAGCACATTCAGATCAACATGGCAAACTGGGAAGATCTCGCTCGACACCGACATACGCGGAGTGGAACAGTGAAGACAGGCGCAACAATCTTCGAATCCAACCACATCAGCGCCGCCAAAGTCAAGTCTGAGACACACAAATCATAACTCCCGCCGCCGACGCCGCCGCCGTCTCACAACGCCAACGCCCAACCGTCCCCCACGATGTCAAGGGACATTCCGGAGGGCAATTGGACTTATTGGACACCTCCGGACCAACTGCAGTTCCCGGACTGCACCAACCATCGTCTCTCTGTCCATCTCTCCCTCGCCCTTTCCGCCGTCAATTAACGTTGACCACCTTCCCGAACCACTACTGCCACCCTCCTCCTCGTCCTACCCCATCGCCTCAACGTCTACCGCTGTGGCATCTGCCATGCTCATCAACCCTACACACAATCCTGACACACCAACAAACACTAACACCACCACCGTCAACACCAATGATGAGGACCCGGTCCACACATGTCCTCTGCGACCGCACGTTCACCTCACACACCGGCTTGGTCGGTCTCTTGCGAATCCATCGCACAGAGAGTGGCGAACCGTGCCCGGAGCCCCAACCTACACCCGCCGCATTCGCCTCCACTGTCCATACTGCCCTAGCACATTAATACACGGCATGGGCTTATTCAGCCACATGCGTATCCACGAGCGCGGAACTGAGCACAATCTCTACACACCTAATACATCCAGCACACCCATCATGCCTAGACCAGCTGACACTCCGCCGCCCTGTGCGCCCACCGCCACCAGCTCTATCGCATTCAGCACATCTTGCACACCTACCATGCTCAGCCCAATCAACGCCCCGTCGCCCAGCGCGCCCACCACCACCAGCTCCACCATCTCCGTCACCGAAGCTGATACTGATACCGTCGACTTCTCATGCCCACACTGTCCCCGTACATTCACCCCACGCATCGGCCTAGTCGGTCACTTGCGAATCCATCGCACAGAGACTGGCGAACCAGTGCCTGGAATACCAACCTACACTCTCCGCATCCGCCTCCACTTTCTACATTGCGCTCGCACATTTATTCCCCGCATGGGTCTATTCGACCACATGCGCGTCCACGAGAACCTGCGGATGACAGCCGTCGGCTGCGTCACACCATCACATCCTCCCTCACCAGCATCTCACCGCACATCAACATTACCCACCGCAAGCACCCAACTGCCACCCCCTACGCAAGGGAAAGGTGTGCGTCTCGGCTCATTCTCCATATGGCTCCCTGTTGCATGTGTGATTCGAGTCTGAGACGAATAGGGTGCGGCGATTGCAGTGTCTGGGATGACAGCCGACTGACACCTCAACTCAGTCCACTCAGTATGCCCGGTTGTCTGTGTGATTATATGGAATGGTGGACTTGCTAAGAGTCAGGCTGTCACGGCCCTTCTCAAGCGATCTGTGACACTTCCATGCATAGGAGAACAGTGTTTGTGTATGTGTGTGTCCTTTATGGGTAGTGCCTATCAGTCGACAACTGTTTTGTTACCCAACCTTGAAGGGTGACGGGCCAGGCTAAATGCAGGACCATGTGTCGCCCTTCTAGATCAAAAGGTCTGGAAGCGTGCCCTATGTCAGTATCAGCAAACCATGGCCCTCGCAGCCTGCAGTGCGCTTGCAGTTCCCTGACACCTGGTTCCCTGCGGGTAGATGCGCTTGCGCTCTCGCTGAGTATACAGGTGGTGGGCATGACTGCCTAGCTTGCCTTGTTCTTCTGATCCCTGTTGGGTTGTTGTTGTTGGTGAAAAATCCTGATCAAGTGTATCTTGTGAACCAGGGGGTGTGGTAGCACGCTTATGTGCGGGTCCGGCCGTGCCAGCCGCCTGTGCTCTCCCCTGCCTCCGGTCTACTTAACTTTGCCTTGACACCGGGTCCAGGTGGGGAGTGGGGAAGAGAGAGTGCGGTAGATGCTGCGCAAGTCTATTATCACTATAAACTAATTCACGCGCAAGTCACCGTGCCTGCTGCACCTTACTGCGTAATGAACGGTGGACATCGTCGGAATCGACGACCGAACTGTTGGATAGACAACCCGCTTGCCTAGTTCGCCTCTTTGTAGGATCTCTGTTTGGGGTCGGCGAGGGAATTTTTGGATAAGTTCGGGAACTGCAGCGTGTGATGATACGCACACGCCGGACACCATTTGGTTTAGCTCGCCAGACAAGGGCGGCTATCGGGGTGTGATCGCCAGACTGAGAACGACTTTACGGAATCAAAGATGAAGACTGGGTATAGGAATAGGGCGATATAAAAGTGTCCAATACGTTCATTGATGCGTTTGCCGGGAGTCGCAGGTGTATTGCTTATAGGAGCTCGCCATCCTCGTGCCCGTGTCTGCTCTAGCAGTCTCAGACGGATTTGCCTACGCTGCATCTCCGTGAGCGGTAAGTACCGGCAATGTACATGTGGTAATGTATCGATGTCTGGAGTCGTTCAACGTCCATTCATCAGTGTCACGAAGCTGGGATGGCTGTACAGCTTCAAAGTAGGCCTCCGCCTACGACAATCCGCACACCAAATAAGTATTACCAACTTGTTAACCACGCTCACAGGTGACTCTCCAATGTCGACGTTTTTTACTGAAATGATCTTGTGACGATTAGAAGGGCATACTATCTGAACTCCCAAGCAGAAAATGTGTCCACCTACTGGACGGCACTTTCGTTACGATAGGGAACTGCGAAGTTAAGCGACCGCATTAGAGGTTGAGCAGTGTTTCATGGCTTTGACGTTCATCTGCAAAGAAACCACAGGAGACAACTTCACCTTCCTAAATTTGATTATTCAAAGGTTGAACAATGTAAACTTCGCAATAAGTCTCTTTAGAGAAAGCTCTAATGTCGAGAATATTTTAAGTTATGACAGCAGCCATTCTGCGTCCCTCCAAAGAAGCTGTATCGGAGCTCTTTTCCATCCGAACGTTTGTTGCCGCAGCAGAGATAATCTGTTTAAGAAAGAAGTGACTTCCCTGTATCGGTTCTTCTAGCCCAACGAATAACCAGTCGTGCTTGTGAAAAACTGTCTCAGACGTCAGAGACAAACAATAGGCGGTTTCTTTTTACCGTTCTCGCCCATGAACTCGCAGCACCTTGCCTTCCCTTGATCAATCCTCAGACGGTATTTGCAAAGACCTCATATGTGGTAAAGGACTGGGTCTTTCTGACTTATATTCGAAGACCCCTTGGAAGATCATCCGACAATTAACTCAGTATGGTATCTGCCCTTCTTTCACGTCGGCGTCCTTCTTGCGTACATCACTACCTCGGGATAAGAATCTCATACCCAAAGAACGAGAAATTAACGTCATCTGCTGTATCCTAGGTGATAATTTCGCCTGCGGCTATGCTATCAAAACATTTTGATGACGTGTGACCCTTTCTAACGAACGTAGACCAGCTCTCCGTCGACATAAAGTATTGTCTTTCATCTTAACGCACGCCCTTGAATGTGACCACAGGTCCAATTGAGACAATACCGAAGTGATAGTCACGGCCAACAAAAAACGGACATGGGATTTTACTTGAGTACGGTATTCTTACACAATCCATATTAACAGCTCTTTTGGTAGATTTTGAATGACTCATGTTTCACCACTGGGACAATCTCGACGCCTCGGGGGAATTCAAACCCATGACAGCAAGGGGGGCTTTAGTACAGCCAACGCTCTAGCTACCTGAGCTACGCGGTCCCACGGGGGAACGTGAGTTTAATCGCATTTGGGTCAAATAACCCGCCCAACCTACTGCAACTTCTGGAATGCACCAAATCGATACAGTAAGCTGACAGCTCAAACAGGATTTCCTAAGTATTCCATCTGGAATCCACCAGATGACTACCAGGCTCACGTAATTAATAGTTGTTTTGGCAGATTTTGAATAATTCATTTTGACCTTACTCACGTCTCCCGGTAGGACCTCGTAGCTCAGGTGGTTAGAGCGTTAACTGTACTAAAGCCACACCTTGCCATCCTGGGCTCGAATCCCATTGAGGCGCCGAGTTTTTCCCAGATGGGTCAAAATGAACAATCAGTATTAACGGCCGTGTCACCACAAATTTCTGTATGCACGCTCGCTGACTCTCTGCGTCTACCATTTATCCACGACCGCTAGTCAATATCCGAAAATCTGGGGTGTCACGGATTTGTCATCCTGTCCTCTTCCCAACGCGATGAGCTGTAAACAAAAACACTATCAACGAGGTTTACCATAATGCTATACGTACTCCTCATTCACGAATTCCTGTCCTCAGGATGTAGCCTCTGCACCCCAAAGACGATAATCCCACCTCTAAGTATTCATCTCGCCGTCAACGTGTTAATGTCGTCGGCTTAAAGACTAACAAGTAAAACTCGATTTTTTTCTGAACGACACATTTGCTTTCTATCAGAGCAGCTCGAATCGAATACTGCTTCTGGGAGTCAATGAACTGGTGTTCGTCCAATCATGCATCCGTGTGCCAAAAATGTATACTCACATTCCTCATTGTGCGAGCAGTGCTTATCAAAACACATTTTGTTTTTACAGTGTGGCAGAATCAGCATAGATTGTGCAAAGGTTTCTGCAACGCCTCTTCCGAAACCGCCGTCCACTCTAATCTAAGCACTTCCAGTAAACGCGAAGCACTGAACTCACAAACATCAAAAATATTTCGTTTGGTGCTTTAGTACATACTTGCTCAATGGCTACTATCAGTACAACAACTCTCGTCAGTTTGTAGACATTATTTTATTTGAATGTGTACGTTTTGCAGATTTGAACAATTC
>CACRXP010000495.1:316206-334258 GCA_902702965.1 Spirometra erinaceieuropaei
GAGGCCCTCCATAAACTGAACTACAACTTAAAATCAGTATTTCAACTTTACTCCTGACTGGGACAATAGGAAATGTCGAGAAATTTGAACCGGACTTTTTAATTTTCATTATATGAGGAATCTTGTCGATCAAAGCTGAGGAGTAAAATATACAGGAAACTAACTCACCGAGCAAGCGATGGGAAACACTTTAGACCCCGTGGAGGAGGCCCCATCAAGCCAGTGCCATATGCTTCATCGAAGCTAACTTCTTTGTAGCTTCGGCCGACGTACTATTCTTGGGCTACGCTGTTCTGAGTATTTAGTTCGAGGAATTCTACATGACCCCTGGATCAAAGTCCCATGGATATTTTATTGGATTATTGGGTGTCACCTGATAAGTAATTTGTAATTACCTGAAATTACGCTCTGTTGTGGCAAGCTTTTATTCATTATTTACCGCTCATCCTAAAAAGGTCGATCAAACTATTTTCCCCAATAAATTACAATTTTTACTTTATTTGAAAAGCACGATTAAAAAACCTGCTGCCATCTCGGATAAGACACCCTTCGGAATAAACAGACTAAAAAGGGCATTTGAATTCTTGCTGAGTAAAAGATGCCATAAGGTTCAGTGTTGAGTGCAGCTGAGAAAACAAATTAGTGATCACCGCTCAGGGCCCGAAATGTTTTTTAAATTGTAAACCATTTTTGTCATTTAGCAGCTTCAAAAATAGAGATAGGTGTTTGACTTAACAGATAGTTTTTGGAAAACGGAACAGAAAACATAAATTTGCTTCGATATGTCGTATGCAGGTATCCGGAGATTATACTCTATTTGAAAAAATCAGGTCATGTGAATGTCTTGTTCTAATGGCTCTGCACGTTAAAGATCTGCTAGGGCACATCTGATTGGTTTTAATGCATACTGCTCCTTCCTAGATGGCTAAGGTCAAAAACAAGGCAGAATTAGTTAACCGCACCAAATCTCACGGCTGATGGTGGGATTCTTTGGGATTTTGGCTGTGACAATGTTGGAGTCGATCCCGAAGTATCCTCACCGGATAATTCGGTCCTGGAATGTAAAGTCACAATATGGCGAGCTTTAATTTTTTAGCCTCCTTTAACCGTGTTCCAATGAGCTATGTCAATTATCTTATTCAACGTGTGCCCGGACGCGTATCAAAAGGCCAGTGCCGGCTTTGGATGAGCAGTGGCTACGGGGCATGTAAGGAAGACATAATCGTTGACAGAGCTGTGCTCTACCAGAACGGAGAAGGATCGGAGCTGAGTGCCTGACAAAAGTAAACAGCCGGTCTTCGTGTTCAGCAAAAAATGTTAATCTTAATTCTAAATTGTATTTTCGATTTGAAGGGATTGCTGAGGTGGGGTTGTAATAGTACTGCCTTTGAAATCGTCTCTTTACGGCAGCATGCGAAAACCACACATTATTTAGAATATCTACTTAAGTGACATGAACGTTTCGCCGGTTTTAGATACCCCTCCAAATTCGAAATGCTGTGTCAAAACAAATGCACGGAGAACGCTTTACTGGGCTAGACTAGTGGCAAATTACATGATCTTTGAAATTGAATTCTAGAAAAGAGTGTGCCTTTTGACTAAAAATAACGTTTGCAATTATGACGATAGGAAGACTATAAATCGTCCATTCAAATAAAATTGTGCCTTTCCGCTCATTAGTGCTCCTTATAAAGGTGCTGCGTTAGCTTTATGGCCAAATTTTATATTTTCCTTACATCTAAGTTTACAGTTTGTCGTTTAGAAACCTTAAACTCGAGTATAAGGGCGGATCGGACACAAAATTACTCGGAAATCGAAAGGCTTTTGAACCCAAAATATACCACTTTTTCAACTGTAAAATCTAAAGAAAAGGTAATGTACCACCAGATGAGCACCGGCGAGGATATTCTAGTGCATCTTTTCCTATAAAATATATGTTCATTTCTAACGACGGCAATAATTGATAGGAAAATTCGTTCTATGTAAGTAATTCTTTTTTACCGAGTGCGGTTTCTGCAGGCGGGCGGAAAGAAGTGCATCCAAAAGCCGGTATCCTAGTCTGACTTAAATATTTTTGGACTATACTTCATGATAGATAGTTTTATAAACCACCAAGCAATCTTTGTCAATGGATAACGCATGTCAGAATTTCGTCTAACAGTTTCTGCGAAACGCACCTATAGTTTTAACTGGTCTCTAACTACACATGTAGAAGGTTTCATTCCAATTATATATCTGGGAGCTGCCACAAGTGAGAGTGCCTAACGGACCATTCGAAATAGAGGATACTTGGTCGCGATTAGGGATGGCCGACCGAGAACTAGCTTTCCGGTCAGGCTGCAGTGGATTCGCGGTCGACCAACCAAATAGATGTATGATTCGGTTATGCGGTTGCAATTGGCAAAAGTTAGTATTGTGACTTTGTGGTTAATTGTGGTGGTAGTGATAGGTGTTTTATAAACGTTGGCGGCATTCTCGTTTCAGAAGGCATAAAGATGGCCAACTTTTCAAACTGGGAGTGGAACACGTTACTGAGATGCAGGTAAGAGGTGTATCTAATATGATGTTGTTTGGGAGGTGATAGTGCATATTTTTTGTGCAGGGTGGGTTGATTTAGAAGAGTTATCAGCGTGATAAGTCCAAAGGTGTTCAGTAAGGCTACCATAACCCAAAACGTAATAAAAAAACTCGCCTATGTTGCCATGATGATAATTTTCTTGGTCTCGAAAAGGCTGTTCCCGGAGGTGACAGTGGCCTGCATGTCCGATCATGAATCAGTCGGTGATGCTCCTAACTTCGTCCAGTACACAAATCCTTATGGAGCCGTACTGAATAAAAGGATACTGGCTGTATGATCAGTCGCTTCAATGGCTATTCTCGAGGCAGGTTTATAGGCCAGTTTTCGTATTTAACCTCATTGTCCCGTTGCTTATTCCATCTCGCTTTCTCATATTTCCCTTTAGATTGACTGATTTCCGTATTGCCCTTGGACTGATTTTTCATTCCGAAACTCTTTCATTTAACAAAAACCTGTAGTGGTGTTATGCCCTGGACTTGTATTTACAAGTTCTTTCTTCTCCAGAATCAAGAGCAGGCAATAACTGCAGCCTTCAATAGGGAAGATAACATCAACATGGCGCTGAGCGACGTTGAAGGCGCCCAAAAACGTGCGATGGGATGCGATTTTCAGGGCGCTCGCAGCGAGCACGACGGACGCCTTCTCTCTGCCTTGAGCGATGTCGAGGAGGCTGGTCGGGACCTTACTAAATTTTGGTTCGACAGAGCGAGGCCACGACTACCGCTGCCCGAACTTATCGCCCACCAGCAGTCAACTCAGGCACATAAAACGTCTTCGCAAACTACAAGATTCACTTCCTCTCATCCGCCACGGGAGCTAAGAAATGAGAACTTAGTTGGCGAAACGTTAGCCACCTTTTTGCGGAAACAAATCACCGAGAACGCAATTGTTTTCCAAGGTGACAAAAATGCAGTCACTTCCGACACCAGTGAAAATAGTTCTGTCGAATTTCAAACCACGCGTCCTGTTCAAGCCGACTGTGAAACCCAGAAAGCAAATGATGCGAAACAGAAGACGCCTTGTGAACCTAGTCAACCCTATTCATCCCTGAGGAGGCGTGCGCCCCGTAGGACGAATCCAGCAAATAACAGTCACGACAACCGGTTTGCCGTCTTCCTGCAAGATGATGTAATTTATAGGTAAACTTCAATTTCCCTATTAATAATTTCCTTAATTATAATTTCAGAGCTCTCTAAGAATTCATTATTTTTAACTGGATAGAGATGACTTACTAAAATTAAAAGTTTCTTTGCAGTTCATCCCACCTTTAATACTCACACATTCGGCCAAAATGTCTTGAAAAACGATTTCACAACTTTATTATTTAAAAACAAGGTGGATCCAAACAATGTTTGCCCAACTCAAATAATTATGAAGGCAGTGCTTATCAAATCACATTTTGTTTTTACAGTGTGGCAGACTCAACATAGATTGTGCAAATGTTTCTGCAACGCCTCTTCCGAAACCGCTGTCCACTCTAATCTAGCCACTTCCAGTAAACGCGAAGCACTGAACTCACAAACATCAAAAATATTTCGTTTAGTGCTTTAGGACATACTTGCTCAATGGCTACTATCAGTACAGCAACTCTCGTCAGTTTGTAGACATTATTTTATTTGAATGTGTACGTTTTGCAGATTTGAACAATTCAACTAAGTACACAATTGTGAAACAATCGGCGCTCTCGGTGGGATTCGAATCCACGCCGGCAATGGCAGGGGCTTGGGTACAGCCAACGTTCTAACCACCTGGTGTACGATGTTCGACTGAGCCTTGACTTTATCACATTTGAACTACGTTTCCCACTGAACATATGGAATCTACCAATTCTACTACAGTAAACCTCCCCTTATGAAATGTCCAGAGATGAGATGGCTGGTGAACGAGGAGGGTATTCTGTGAAACCCCTTTGTCCAATCCACCTGATAGGCAAAATTTCATTAAGGTAGGATCTCATATGACGATGAAGTGAAGGTGTCAAATGTTGCTCATAATGAAACTTCTGATCTTTAAAGACCTCTCTCGCGTCTGACATGACAGACTACCACACCAAGGTCAAGTGAATGGAATCAGTCATATTGGTATCATGAGAAAATAGTCCACCTAATCTTATTGATGATGAGCCACATCGTATTGCAATTCTTGGCGAATTGCTATGATGTTCTACCATAGTAAGAAGGTCCTCACATCCCCAGCATGCGCAATTATGGCGGTTAACTGAACTGTTTGACATCAATGTAAACTAATTTCTCCACGCAATTTTTGTTGAAATGTGAGCATCTTCTTCGTAGTTTGCTAAGTGCCGATTGTATGACTCCACGCTTCTGTCGGTATGATATTCATTGGTAGAGAAGACTAATCTTAGAATGTACCTTTTCTCTGGGTTTCGCTTAACAGTAAGATGGGCATAAAATTCCGTGTGTAGTATACCTGGGCCTGCATCTTTTATGTTGTGCATTCATTTTTTGAAACACCTTGCACAGTGATCTTTCCTCGATCGCGGGGTTATGCCTAAGAACTCCCTGCGAAATGAGACGTTCGGTGGAGTAAACCCACATGTTTAAGGTTATTTTCAAATATTTTAGACTCTTTTAAATTCTACCTTTATATGGGCATTTCTTGCACAGTTACACAGCATAAACTCTTTATACTAGATATGCAATACTAGGTGAGATTCATTGAAACTATGTATGTAAACACACTGTTTATATACTACACACAAACATGTATGTCGTATATCATTTTGGAGTTTGTGCTTTACGTAATACTGTTTTTGATCCATTGCAATAATACAGATTTTAGCAAAAATAAAATCTGCAATAAACTGAAGTCGCGAAAGTCATGGCGCAATGTTGCGAGGCATTAGTGTATGTACATCGGTAGAACGACTCCATCAGTGTCGCAGTAACCAAGTAGTCTAACCTTTTAGTTCTGTGTTGTTTCATCCCTTGATTAAACGACGAGGCATAATTTAAGCCCCGCTGACAGCTGACCTCTACTAAAGCCTTCTTGAGTTATTATACCGAACCTCAACCTCGTTATGATATTCGATGCTTCGGCACTGCAAATGCAGGTTTTCGTTTGAGCATTTATCGCCGTGGCAGCTTTTCCTAGTCAAAGAGGCTAATATTTTCTGTGAGTACCTAAAGTTGGAGGTTTTTGCCGCAGATACTATTTTTCGAATACAGGCAACCATTTCTATTACTCGTAAGCAGACGTAGTCACTGATACTGGGACGGACCAAAGAAAAACTGCTAATGAATTTTGTTAGTGTCGATCTGCGCAAACTGTGTGTGACAAAGCTGAAGATCCAACACAAGAAAGTAAAGGAAATGTGAAAACAGGGTAAAGGCGGAACAATGGACCCTTTCATATGCACACTAATTAAGTGAGGCATCAGAATCGGACACATCAGTATTGACCTTCAGCTAAATTCCAGAGGGTACCTATTCGCGTGTCCTAAGTTTAAGCCTAACACTAACCCTCATGGCCCTCCTAGCCCTAACACAAACATTAGCCCTAACCATAATCCCCTTGGAATTTAGCACGCCATACCGATAGCAGTCATCAGAGATCCGCAGACAGGAATATGCGTCAACTGACAAAGGCACGTCGTGGGCGCGGGTTTACGCGTTCGCTCCAATGTGTTACAGGAATATTCTTTGCCACACTACTGTGGAATTGCTTTGTCCCACGGCCTATTATAAATTGAGTTACTTACAATGGTAGGGGGCGCTCACCGATCCTTCTTACGGAACTCACTCCTTCCCTTCTGCCTTATGGGCTCTCTCTCTCTCTCTCTCTCTCGAGCCCAACCAGCAGCCGCACAGCGGCGCATGATATAGGCAGAATGTTATTACCGACAAAGACAAGGGAGACTTTGTCTTTGTCGGTAATATTATTCTGCCTATATCATGCGCCGCTGTGCGGCTGCAGGTTGAGCTCGAGAAAGAGAGTGCATAAGGCAGAAGGGAATGAGTGAGTTCCGTAAGAAGGATCGGTGAGCGCCCCCTAGCATTGTATATTCCGGATCGAAAAGGGACAGGGCAACGGGCTCGTGGCTCAGTGGTTATAGGCGTGGACTTCTAACAAACAGGTCGCGAGTTCGAGCCTCGGGTATGCCACACTTCGGGGTTGGGTATGACTGGCTGACAACGGCTAATAAGCCAGACATGGCCATTCCAGTCTCCTTGTCTTTGTCGGTAATATCATTCTGAGTTCCCTACCTTTTGGAAGAAGGTCGAGCAAGACAAATGGTTTGTTGAAAGATCAGGAGCAGAGTATTTTTAAACAACACAAGGCCATCTTAAATATATTTTCCGGCGGATATATGAGGCCTCTATTGATAAACGGGTGAGCGCTACTGTATTGCTGACACAAAGCTAGTGAAATTTATACGCTGGGCGCGGCACGTCGCCTTAGCAAAGCATTTGCGCGACACAATTGTTTAAATGGGCCGCAGGTCGAAAAAACATAAGACCCTTACGGTTTGGGGTCATACGTTGTCTAACTAACCGTTCCTTTCGTTAGCCTACTTGGGTTGATCCAGGAAGCCTCTCTTCTCACTTACTGGACAAGTTTTCATTGCCATGTTTACAGAAGTCAAGCTTTAAGAATAAGTTCGGTGGTATATTTTTTCTGACCCTTGGGTTCCTGTCCGCGTAATCTGTATCAGCTAACATATGTTTGCCACTAGACGATTTGAACTTTATCAGGTTTTAATCAATTTAATGAGGAGAATGCCCGCTGTACCATATAGTCGTTAATTTTGATCGCAAGGTTTTCTAGGAAAAGCATCTTTTCACGCACAACCTCGATAATTTGCTTTATTCTGCGACTTTCTCACTGCTTTTGAGTTCATTGTAATCCATTGTTGCCAATAAAGTTATCAGACAGAATTTAAATGTACGCTGAGCATGCGGACCAGATACATGGGTGAAGCTGTAGTGGGCGGTGCAACGATGAAGTACTGGTTGAGAAGACTATTATGGGTCTTATTTCCACGTTTACTACAATGAACATTCTATTCCTCGTACATCATTTTATAGACGCAGTAGGCGGAGAACAAACGAGCCGGCGGGGTCTACTTGTTGCTCGTTGGAATTGCGGAGTCTTTGTAGTTGACCGTAAAGTAGCGGAAAAAAAGTTGTCTATTGATTGCACGTGTTTACGATTGTAGAGAGTTTGATAGCGTGCTTTTTGGTGTACACGTTGGTTGTGTCAAGTATGTCACGAACTGAAGCTCTCTGGGCAGATAATTAATACTGTTAAGATTTTGCGATTGTTCGCCGACGTCCAGCATCTTCTAGAGTTTGGAAATCTCTTCAGGCAAGTTCCAGCGAGACCAGAGGACACAGAAGCGAGGGAATTGTAAATGCCAAGAATCTTTATTTTGAAATTTTTATCCTTTATTTTTATTAAGAAATGTATTATAATAATAATAGTAATAGTGTATAACGAACGGCCATCCCAGTCTCCCTTGTGTTCCTTGGTATCACCCTGTATACATATACCGCTAGTCGCTACTCGATTGCCTTCCAGGACTCTAGATTGAGCCCCAGGACACATCTGGTCGAAAACGTCCCGTAACCTGATCGGTGGGCCCCGCCTACCATGTTAGATATATCTGATCGCAATCGACAGGACAGTAAGCCTGTGGCTGTATTGTTAGAGCGTTGGACTTAACAATACTCAGTAACCAAAAGAACCAGGGGGTCGGACCTTAGGTGCCCAAAATCTGGGGTTCAGTAAGACTGGCTGACGACGGCTAATAGGCAAGAAGTGTCCATTCCTGTCTCCCTTGTCTTCGTCGATACCACACTGTTTAACTTCGTTGATGTGGTTCTAGCCGGTCCCGGTCTATTAGAGTGACCCACTTACTATTTACGGACTAAGTAGTACTATTTGTGTCTTTGTTTACAGACTCGCTAATGATGGGGAGTGCGCCTTCTCCAAGCAAGTACTGACTTTTATTGACTGCACAAAACAGAGGGGATATTGCAATCCTCAGATAACAATGCAATGTGTGAGTTTTCTTCACCTTCTTAGAAGGAACCCGACTGTCTAAAAATCGTCCAGCATGATGATTTTTGAACATTTTTCACATTATCAGTTTCCATTTCTATCTCCTAGCTGTCTCTTCAACTGCTAAATAATTGCATCCATTTTCTCCAGAAAGAGTCACCAAGCACCCACACGCTCCAATAATTGCCTGATCTTATGTGCCGAACAGATATAGTGATAAGTTTAGATAGGTAAAAAAGTGCAAGCAGTGGGCATAATTGAAGTTCATGCATAATCGATTCTTCGTTAACTATGCGGAGGCGAGAAGCCCAGATGCTGGACAGCAGCAAATTTCGATTTTATGCCACTTAAATTTAACAGCAGAATCTTGACTCAGTCTACTATTCCGTATCATCTAGACGCCACCGCGGGTACTCTGACACAAGTACTTTAACTAACCTTCTTATAGAATGAAGTAGATATAATCTAGGTGTGCTAATATTCCAAAAAAACCCCGAGGTGATGTCAACGCCATTTAATGTGCTGCAAGTGATATTCCAGCTCTTCACTTGATGCCCTCTGCTCCTTTTCTGA
The DNA here is from genome assembly GCA_902702965.1 of Spirometra erinaceieuropaei. NCBI lineage: Eukaryota > Metazoa > Platyhelminthes > Cestoda > Diphyllobothriidea > Diphyllobothriidae > Spirometra > Spirometra erinaceieuropaei. Next base: position 325,382 of record CACRXP010000495.1, read on the forward strand.
TGTCTGCAACTGTTCCCAGGTCCGACAGTTTATGAGTGGACTGATAAATTACCTCCAAAACAACCCTGCCAACGGTATTGACGTTGCTCTGGCAGCGGAACAGGAGGAACTGCGGGGTTTCACCTATGTGAATGTCAGCAGGCAGCTGGAGAAGGTTATCCAGGAACTAATTCTTCGTCCACTGCACCACCATCTGAACCAGGAGATTATGGAAGCTCTCATCAAGCAAGCCAGTTTGATATTTGATGGTTTGATGGTGATGATTCTTAAGTCATTTGTTATCGCAAGACAAATATGAGGGCAGAGAGGCTGAGATTCGACCGTCTGTTCTTATCATTCCACGTGCTGAAGTAAGCCAGTGTTCAAATACCAAAAACCTGACACATAGCCAAAGCATAAGGTATATAAAAGTAACTGATTTACCTGGTGACTGCATGATTTTCCGTTGTCTGTTAGGTACGGCTTTCATTTGTCCAATTTGGACACAGTAAGGAAGAGAACGTGTAGCATGTTGCCCTTGAAGCCGGCAAAATAATCCACCCATAGGCATCATACTAGGTAGGCGTACGAGGAGAAAATTTTCTGGCCAGAAAGAATTTGTTAGCAAATTACTGGGGACCGAGAGCCCCACGAAACCGCTTAGCGGACACGAACCGCCGGTCCATCGACAAGTGTCATGTTCCCTACCCATCGCTTCCGTTCACACGCAATGAGAAAATAATCCATAACTGAAGCTGATGGCGCCCATCGGCAGATCAGCAATTCAAGCCCGTTCCGTTAACCACTTTCATAAGCCACTCGTCTTTCTATAATATGCTGACAATTGCCCTGTGTATAGTGCCCAGCTCAACACAAACAGGCCTAAAATTATTGTTCTAGCCTCTTCCGCATTGGCGGACAAAATGTACTCAGCATGTAGACTGCTTGTCACTATGCGACCACCTGCGAGGACTGTGGGCCAATACTGCAAGTCCAAACGAAACCGTAATTCATTTTGCAAGCAAGGCTAGGCCAGTGACAGACACGGTGTTGACTGTCCTCCGCCCACATTATCTGTCTAGTCACTAGAGAAGAGGGTTTCGCCGGCGGAGGACGCGCCTGTAGAGTCGCCCGGTCGTCCAAGAATAGGTCAAACATTTCGACTCAGGGTTAAGACATCCCGTTCAGGAGTACCTCAGAAAAAAATTTTTAATCAACGAAATCGGCCTACTGGGTTTCGAAATCCAGAAATATTAAAGGGCATTTTTGGATGTAAGCATCTTATTAATGTATAAGCTACTGAGCTCTACATTGGTGACCGTTCGCAGGACTCATTCTCAGAGGCATCATCTGGTGGAGTGAATACGATTTTGTTTCCATAATAAAAACACGAGTTGGAAACTTCAATGTAGATACAGATCTTTTTCTCTCGGCAAAATTAACAAGTATGCTCCTCGATGTAAATACATTTTGGGTCATCAAAGACCGTTGTAAGGGTAAGATCGCAGTTGGTAGCCAGACATTATACGGTGATACTGTCGACGTACGTACTTGTTATCAGTAGGTGTGCGTACCTTGTCTAGGGGAGTTGTTATCAGTAGGTATGCTCTTGCTGAGTTAGGCAGGTCGCCCGTTTCGTTCAGGCTGTTGGGTTTAGTGATGGTAAGGGTTAGGCGTAGATCAAGTTTTAGGATTAGGGTTTGCGTTTTAAGGTCAGGTTTCAGTGTTAGGGGTAGGATTTAGGTTCCCGTTAGGGTAACATTTAAGGTTAAGGTTAGGGTTAGGGCTAGGCTTAAGGTTAGGGTCAAGTTTGGGGTCAGGGTTATGGCTAGGTTTTGGGTTAGCGTTGGGTTTTAGGATTTTTGTTAGCTTTTGATTTTATGGCTTAGGGTTAGGCATTACGGTTACGGTCGGGGTTGGATTTTAGGGTTAAGGTTAGGGTTTATATTTCTGCCATTATTCTACCTACTTAAAACTACCCATCACTTCCCCTGGTAACTTTACTTTTTCCCATAAACTCCAGCATTCCTCTGCCTGCCCTTCCACTTACCCCACCCATATAGCCCTCTTCCCCACCATTCCCGCACGACAGGCCCCGACTGTCCGCCTCCCCGTTCCTGGCTACCAACTGCGATCTAACCGTTGTAAGATTCATAGGTTGCTGGACGTGTCATTAAAATAGGCATTATTTGGCTTAGTAGAAAAACGTAATTTATGATAATTTGGAATAAAGCTAGTTTGCCCGCAGCGTCTTGCACTTTAGGGCTTTCATTTCCTTTCGGGAAGGCAAACGAGGATGCAAAGAAATATTTGCCAGAGGCATTTGCTCGTGACAGCAGGATACCGCCTCCAATCATTCTGCCTTTATAAATGGTGTTGGTGCTCGACCAGTCCTTTTTTCCTCACTCATACACGCACCTGAAACTCGAGCATTCTCCTTCATTCATGATTTTATATCTTATTTTGGTTTAATTATTTCTTAGGTTTTCACACAAGCGTATAATTATGGACGTATTTGTTTTCCATGACCTTTGTGAGTGATCCTGGTAGCGAGAAGAACAAAACTGCAACACTGAGCATAAGCGATACCAGCGCATGCTCCATGTCAAAGTGTCCTTACACTCAACGCGCTTTTGATGCTACTATTCACTTGTGAGACAACATTTCATTCACCGCCGCAATAGCAGCATTAAGGGTCCTGTTATCACTACCAACAGCAACAAATACAGCAACAACAGTCTCGATAATATGCAGAGAGAATCGTAAACTTTGGCAGTCTTTCCACGCCCATAACAGCGGCACACGCTCTTTGTTAGTCCGTATGTACCTGGTAGGACACCTAACTGACTAGATACACTGGCAATCCTGTTGACATTGCTTAGTGCACCAATAGTAGAAAAGACGACAATCTTTCCCTCAAAGGGATCCCATACGGGCAAATCAAGGGCACCCGGGCGGGTTCACCAATCTCTAGATGGTTTTGCAGAAATTCAAGAGAATACTGTTTGAGCAGTACAACCCCACGTTTTAGACACGCTGCGTTGCCGGTATCTTCGTCATCGTCGACTGGGGTAGGATTAACTGCAACGAAGAACGACTGAACTCAACCATCGCCGATTTACAGTTCATAATGGAAGAGGAGGTGGAGAACTGATTTCCGTTCTTGAATGTTCTCGTCTGATACCAACCAGGTAACAAGCTGACGATGACAGTCTACGGAAAAAGGACAAACACGCTGCAGATGCTCAGATAGAACAGCAACCACCCACAGCAACACTAACGAAAGTGTGTACGCACGCGGTACCGTCGGGCGGAAACACGTTGGAGCACACCAGTCGCCAAAGTGGACGAGATGAAGCTCCTCCGAGAACTCATTAAAACCAATGGCTATCCGCGAGCGTTCGTTGAACGGAGCCGAACTTCACAAAGAAGGCGAAATGAAGAGTGTATTTAGCCGAAGTTACGGTGAGACACTCCGTATATGAAGGGAGACCCGAAGTCGTGGCTGGACCCTCCGTGACACTCGGAATAGGAGTTGCTCATGGCCTGACTCAGCAATCTACCGGAAAGGGGTGTCACCTGTAGACCCTATCCCCAACTAGGAGAAGTCGGCCTACCAAATTAAGCGCAATCGCGGAATGTACACTTACCTTGGGGAAACCGGACGATGACTGCAAGGGAGAATGTTTGAGCATCAGCTGGCCGTAAGAAGATTGCATACAAAGGCGGAGGCAGCAATCGATGTCGGGCAGATGAAACATATCTTCACCTTTAACGGCGATAACCAAACATGAACGCAAGTGCAAGAAGCCTGAATGTCCACTGACTGCTCAGTAAACCGCCACATTAGTTTACTGCCCCATCTGGTCATAGGAACTTTCTTCAGAGAAGACATTGACGGCGTTAAATAGTCAGGGCCGCCAGCTATCCACGCAATCAACGAAAAGGGGTCATAGCGAAGCAGGGGTCCAATTCAGCCGCACAATTAGCACTGGCGGGTTTAGCATCAAGTAATGAACACGGCACAATAAGAACCGTGCGCAAGACTTTCCAATCTCCGCCAAACCCGGCAACCACTGCAGTGCTGACGGCCCTAGCATAAGACAGGATGAAGCAGATTTTTGCTGTAGAAGTTGGAATAATTAGATTTACGTTCGTTACTTTCAAATACCACTTCGTCATCTACCATCTCCTCAGTCTTGAACCCGTTCCACCTGCTCGACGTCCAACCGGACAGAGACCGCCACAAGGTTTGTTTCGTGTCCACTCACATCAGCAAAAGTACCATTTGCCTCAACGTTCCGCATACATCTGAGGTTGGGAAGAGCCCTTGTACACTCTCGTATTTGCCTTCACACCAAATAACAGGCATCTCCACACACCACCCAACAAGCAAATTTAAACTGGAAGAATGTTTTAAGTCAGTTATTCGCAAGGTCCCTTCCCTGCGACAGTTAGTCTGCTATGATCCTACTACGGGAGTCTGCTGTACGTTGTCTTTTTCTATTGCAGACTCACACCGTTCACACGTTGTAGTTTTCTCGTGACGCTGTGTATGGTGCTCAGCCGACCGCAGCCATCCAAACTAACTAATAGACTCCAAGGCTAATGCACTCACGCCCTCACTTGGGTGTCCGCTCCCGTGTGTTCGGACGCGTGTTCTGCGTCCGGCTGTCGAAAAACTCCAACTGCACTTCCAACGGACGACTTCTTCTGGCGTCCATCTTCTACCCCTACTCGAGACCTGACCTGAGGGCCTTGATAATCAGGGTCATCCCATGGTTTTGCCTGTTTTGACGGAGACACTTTTGACCATAGTGGCCATATTGTCGTTTATAAACGGCTTTTTTCTAAGACGAAATGAACTCCGTATCTCCACTAGGAAGTTGTCTGGAACAATCGAAGATACTTGACAGATTTGACCGAAACAGAGCGAACATAGTTGTAGGTTATTACTTTGCGACCTCACGCATTCTGATCAACCATTGTCTGGTTATCCAAATAAAGGCGCCAGAAAAATTATCAATAAAAAAGCGAATTCCAATAATTTAGTTGGCGTAAACCGTCGGACTCGGTAAACCCTCCCGTCAGACTTGACTTCCAACGATCAGTTCGAAATATCTCTTGATTTACTAGTGAGAAATTTATCAACAGTGAAAAATGAGAACTCCAGCTAAACTGCCATAGTCCATTAGCCACTGGACCAACCTTCATTTATTGTACAGTTGTATCTGAGGTATCCGATCCTCAAATAATTCGGTCTCTTAAAACTCGGACTGGATCTTGGCGTCAGATGGACAAAAAATCTGTCAGCTTCTAACCGTAGGATACTCTTTCAAGTATGTTTAAAATAAGGAGGGTTCATTCTGTTTTCGACCATAAAGACTTCAGTAAGTCTTTGAAAGTAGCTACATTTTATAAAACAGGCTATATTTCGGTTATTTCTGTATTTTTGGGGGAAAGGCAAACGCGCATTTGAAAAGTATGTGTGTTTATAAATGTGACAGTTCGAACGTCGTTGTCGATGATGTCCACGTCTGCTCCACGGAAAGTTGAGAGCAAGCACGGTGACTTGCGTGCGGATTAGTTTATAGTGAGAACAGACTTTCATAGCATCAACCGCACTCTCCTCTCCTCCGCCGCCTGAGCCAGGTGTCAAGACGTAATTAAGAAGACCGGAGCTGGGAGAGGCCGCAGGTGGTTGGCACGGCCGAAGCCGCACCTAGGCGTGCCGTCACACCCGGTTCCGATCCCACGGAGTGGGTGTGCCATAAGGGTCACATTAAGAAGGAGCCATTACAGCCTGACTCGCAGACCACCAGTCGGGCGCTCCTCACAAACACACTGCGAGGTCCAAGTTATCCCGTCAGTTGGCAACCTTCCAAGCCACGGCTTCTAGCGCACCGTGCTAGCTTCAAGCGCGTCAGATTGTTTATAATGAGGAGGAATGCGCTGAGTCGTTGACCTCACTCTCCCTTCCCATTCCCACACCCCAGTCACTGTCCGGGCCGGTAGACTGACTGCAGCGGGGAATGGGCGCGGTGGCGGACATGGTTGAGTGAACTTGTCTGCCCGCGCCACATGCACGACCTGGCCCCCGATACACACACACACACACACACCAGGATTTCAAACAACGGGAGTTGAACGGCGTGTGTGAGAGTACCGGATGTCACGGTAAGAAGGGGCTGTTGCAGCTTGACTCTCAGTCCATCAGTCAGCTACTCCACACAAACACACAACTGGGCAGACTGTGTGGACTGAGTTGAGGCGTCAGTCGACAAGCTTCCAAGTCACGGCACTTGGCACACCGTGAGTATCAGGCTCGCATCACAAATACATCAGAGGGGATGTATGGAGAGAGGGCCGAGAAGCACACTAATCGCTTATGGGAGAGGTGCCAATTGTGTGCTCGCGTTGTGTGCTGATGGATGATGTTGATGCGTGGTGTGGGTGCTGGTGCTGGTACTGGTGGGGGAGGGTGGGTGGAATGGTATGGTATGGTCTATCCGACGGTTGTCTAGCGCGGGTTTTCTCGAATGCGCATGTGGCCTAACAGTTCCATGCGGTGGCTGAATGTGTAGGGGCAGTTAGAGCAGTTAAGAAGGGTGTGGCTAGTGCATGTGAGTGTTCAAGACACTGGCTTGTCAGCCTCTGTGCGATGGATTAGCAAGTGACCGACCAGACCGATGTATGAAGTGAATGTGCGATCAAAATGAGGACAGATTTGGACCGATTCCGCCTCACTGGATTTGGCGGTGGTGAGGTTTTTTGACTGTGCATCATTATCGGTTGCATCGATGGTGGGGGCAGGAGCCGTCGCAGCAGATGTTGAGGGAGGGGGAGGATGGTGGAGGATGGCGACTGGAGGTCGCTAGCATCGTTAGGATTGTTTATTGACATGGGAGACGAGGAGAGGTGGACGGGGAGGCATCAGCTGGTGTCATACGGATGCTGCAGTTTGTCCGAATGTGTCCAGTAAGACCGATTTGTGCCGGGAATGTTCTCTGACACCGTGGGCATGTTGGGGACGGTTGACGCGAGGGCAGTTAAGATTTTCGAGCTTCGCCTTTTGCCTTGGCGGTGATTACACGATTGGCTCCGTAGATCACTGCTCCTGTTTTCGCTGTCCTCCCCCAGGTTGGTCGCTTCCGGCCGAGGTCATCCAAGTTTACCGAATTGATCTGCAGACGCATCAAGGAAGTCATCAGATTGTCCTTGTGGCTCTGAACTAGATCTCCTCGTTGAGGAGAGAAGAGTCGTTTGATTAGTCGCTTGTCTTATGTCCTCACGAGGTGGCCGCTCCAGCGCAGTTACAGGTGTCTCAGCATGGCATAAATTATGAGGATCCTTGTCTGTTCTAACACTTCCGTATCCGGGATATGGTCCTGCCACCTCAGCTTTGGTATACTCCAAAGGCAGCTGAGGTGGAAGTGGTTGAATCCCCGCGCCTGATTCTCGTACACTGTCCAGGTCTCGGCAGCGTCGGTAAGATGACAGCTATGTACATTTTAAGTTTGATGCTGAGTTGGAGACAGCAACAATTCTAGACAATGTTCTGAAGGCGATCGAAGACTTGGCTGTTTTGGAGATTCGGCGTCCCATCTCATCGTCGATTTTACTACTGCAAGAGAGGGTGCTGCCCAGGTAGGTGTAAGTGTCGACAGCTTGCAGTTGGGAACCGTTGACGTCGATGTGAGGTGCATTGTAGGCAGCGTTGAGTGGTGGCCGGTGCAGAGCCGCCGATTTCTCAGTGTTGATTATCAGGCCGAAGTTGTGACAGGCATCGGCGAAAAGGTCCATGTTCCCTTGTATGTTCCCTCCTGTGGTTGTACTATACCCAGTACACCACAGGAAGTCATCCCCCGCGTACCTGAGAAACACGATGAACAACACCAGGGTACGTAGGCCAACCGAATAAGCGGTCTTCTGGAACGCGTGGCTGTTAGAAGAGTTGTTTTGGTAGGCGAGCTTCGTCCATTTCCACCAGATGGCTGCTCCATCGCAGTTGCAGTTGCAATTGTCTCAGCACGGCGAGGACGCTGAGAATTCCGGTTTGTTTTACGACCTCCGTGTCTGGGATCCTGTCCTGCCATCTCAGCTTTAGTAGTCTGTGAAGGCAGTTGAGATGGAAGTGGTTGAGCTTCCTGACTTGGCTTTTATAGGTGGTACAGCTCTCCGCTCCGTACAGGAGTGTCGTCAAGACGACGGCCTCGTGCATTTTCGGTTTGGATTCAATTGAAAGCCATGGCGGTCCCGCAGTAATGCTTATAGCCAGCTGAAGGCCTGGCTGGCTTTGGTGAGCCGACGGACAAGCTAGCTGTTGAAGTTTGTGTTGCGTTAGAGTGTGCTTCCTAGATAGACGATGCTTTCCACAGTTTGGAATTGGTTACCGTTCACAGTGATCTGAGGAGAGTTGTATTCAGCGTTCGGTGTTGGTTAACGCATGCTCACCGTTTCTTCCGTAATGACTGTGGGGTCGAATTTGGCACGTCCGGCGGCGAAGAGGTCCATGCTTCGTTGCATGTTCACTTCGGTCGAGGTGTTGGGCGCGCAGTCGTCGGCAAAGAGCAGGTCGTGGACTGTGGTCGTAGATGGTCGCGTGGGGGCTTACATGCACCTGCTGTTGAGAGGATGACCGTCAGTGCTGTAGGTGGTGCGTATACCGTGACGCTCGTCACGGCAGGCGTCGATCAGCATGGCAGAGAACACAAGGCTGAAGAGGGTGGAAGCGAATACGCAGCCTTGCTTCACTCCATTGGTCACTGCAAATGCCACGGAGTCTGCGCCATCTTTCGTGACGGGGGCCATCATACCGTTGTGGAGCTGACGTACAATGTGCGTAAATCGTTTAGGGCAGCCAAATTTCTGCATGCTTTTCCACGGTCCCCCGCGATT
>CACRXP010000495.1:404407-414552 GCA_902702965.1 Spirometra erinaceieuropaei
TTTGGAGTATATCTCCGAAACGGATGCCCGTATTTAGGAGTTAATGGTATAGAATTTATTCTGACCGGGAGACACGTAAGAATAAGTTGTAAGCGGAATATTTGAGTGGAAGGGGGAGGGAGAGATGGAGTGAATCTCCGAAAATGAAGCTCGTATGGAGGAGATAATGGTATAGAAATGCTTCTGACTGCGAGACACGTAAGAATAAGTGGAAAGCTTAATTTTTGAGTGGAAGAGTGTGGGAGATATATGGTCTATCTCCAATACGGAAGCACGTATGTAGGAGTTAATAGTAAAGAAACGCATCTGTCGCCGAGACACTTAAGAATATGAGGAAAGCGGAATATTTGAGTGGAAGGGGGAGGGAGAGATGGAGACTATCTCCGAATCGGAAGCCCGTATGTAGGAGTTAATGGAAAATAAACGCATCTGACGGCGAGACACGTAAGAATATGATGAAAGCGGAATATTGGAGTGGAAGGTGGAGGGAGATATGGAGACTATCTCCGAAAAGGTAGCCCGTATATAGGAGTTAATGGTATAGAAACGCATCTGACGTCAAGACACGTAAGAAATAGAGGTAAGCGGAATATTTGAGTTGAAGGGTGAGGGAGATTTTGGTCTATCACGGAAACGGAAGCCCGTATTGAGGAGATAATGGTATAGAAATTAATCTGATGGCGACATACGTAAGAATAACAGGAAAGCGGAAAATTGTAGTGGAAGAGGGAGAGAGAGATGGAGTCTCTCTCCGAAACGGAAGCCCGTATGGAGGAGATAATGGTGTAGAAATGCATCTGACGGCGAGTTAATTAAGAATAAGTGGAAAGCGGAATTTTTGATTGGAATGGGGAGGGAGAGATGGAGACTATCTCTGAAACGGAAGCCCGTATTGAGGAGATAATGGTATAGAAATGCATCTGATGGCGAGACAATTAAGAATAAGAGTAAAGGGGAATTTTGGAGTGGAAGGGGGTGGGAGATATGGTGTCCGTCTCCGAAAAGGATACAGGTATTCAGGATATAATGGTAAAGAAATCCATCTGATGTAGACATACGTAAGAATAAGATGAAAGCGGAATTAATGAGTGAAAGGGGGAGGGAGAGATGGAGTCTATATCAGAAACGGAAGCCCGTATTGAGGAGATAATGGTATAGAAATTAAACTGATGGCGACATACGTAAGAATAACAGGAAAGCGGAAAATTTGAGTGGAAGAGGGAGAGAGAGATGGAATCTCTGTCCGAAACGGAAGCCCGTATGTAGGAGATAATGGTATAGAAATGCATCTGACGGCGAGATAATTAAGAATAATAGGAAAGCGGAATTATTGAGTGGAAGGGTGAGGGACAGATGGAGTCCATCTCCGAAACGGAAGCCCGTAGGGAGGAGATAATCTTATATAAATGAATCTGATGGCGACATACCTAAGAATAAGACGAAAGCGGAATATTTGAGGGGAAGGGGGAGGGAGAGACGGAGACTATCTCAGAAACGGTATTCCGTATGGAGGAGATAATGGTATAGAAATGCATCTGATTGCGAGTTACTTAAGAATAAGAGGAAAGCGGAATTTTTGAGTGGAAGTGTGAGGGAGATATGGGGTCTGTCTCCGAAACCGAAGCCCGTATGGAGGAGATAATGGTACAGAAATGATTCTGACGGCGAGACACGTAAGATTAAGAGGAAAGCGGAAATTCGATTGGAAGGGGTGAGAGAGATGGAGTCTATCTCCAAAACGGAAGCCCGTATAGAGGAGATAATGGTATAGAAATACATCTGATGGCGACATAGGTAAGAATAAGAGGAAGCGGCATTTTAGAGTGGAAAAGGGAGTGAGAGATGGAGTCTATCGCCGAAACGGAAGCCCTGTTTCTTGGAGATAATGGTATAGAAATGCATCTGATGTCGACTGACTTATGAATCAGAGGAAAGAGGAATTTTTGAGTATAAGGGGGATGGAGAGATGGAGGCTATCTCCGTAACGGAATCCCGAATGGAGGAGTAAATTTTATAGGAATGCATCTGACGTTGAGACATATAAGAATAAGAGGAAAGCGGAAAATTTGAGTGGAAGGGGGAGGGAGTTTTGGAGTTTACCTCACATACGTAAGCCCGTATGTTGGAGATAGTCGTATAGAAATGCATCTGACCGCGAGACACGTAAGAATAATGGGAAAGCGGAATTTATATATGGAAGAGGGGTGGAGAGGTGGAGTCTATCTCCGAAACCGTAGCCCGTATGTAGGAGATAACCGTATAGAAAAGAATCTGATGGCGAGATAGGTAAGAATAAGAGGAAAGCGGAATTTCTGAGTGGAAGGGGGAGGGAGATATGTAGTCTATCTCCAAAACGGAAGCCCGTATGGAGGAGATTACGGTATAGAAATGCATCTGACGGCGAGACACGTAAGAATAATAGGAAAGCGGAATTTTTGAGCAGAAGGGGGAGGGAGAGTTGGAGACTATCTCCGAAACGGAAGCACGTATGGATGAGATAATGGTATAGAATTGCATCTGACGTCGAAACACGTAAGCATAAGAGGTCAGCTGAATGTTTGAGTAGAAAGGGGAGGGAGATATGGAGTCTATCTCCGAAACGGAAGCCCGTATCGAGGAGATAATTGTATAGAAATGAATCTGTCGGCGAGAAACTTAAGAATAATAGGAAAGCTGAATATTTGATTGGAAGGTTGAGGGAGATATGGTGACTATCTCCGTATGGGAAGCCCGAACGGAGGAGATAATGGTATAGAACTGCATTTGATGGCGACATGCCTAGGAATAAGAGGAAAGCGGAATATGGAGTGGAAGGGGGAGTGAGATATAGAGTCTATCTCTGAATCTGAAGCCCGTATGGTGGAACTAATGGTATAGAAATGCATCTCACGGAGAGACACCTAAGAATATGACGAAAGCGGATTTTTGACTGGAAGGGTGAGTGAGATATAGAGTCTATCTCCGTAACGGAAGCCTGTATGAGGAGATAATTGTAAGTAAATGAATCTGACGGCGAGATAGTTAAGAATAAGTGGAAAGCGGAATGTTTGCGTGGAAGGGGTTGGAAGATATGGAGTCTATCTACGAAAAGGAATCCCGTATTTAGGAGATAACGGTATAGATATGCATCTGATTGCGACATACTTAAGAATAAGAGGAAATAGGAATTTTTGAGTGGAATGCGATGGAGATATAGAGTCAATCTTCGAAACGCTAGCGCGCATGGGGGAGATAATGTTACACAAATGCATATGACGGCGAGATACGTAAGAATAATAGGAAAGCGGAATTTTTGACTGGAAGGGGAAGGGAGAGTTGGAGTCTATCTCCGAAACGGAAGCCCGTATGTAGGAGATAATGGTATAGAAATGCATCTGACGGCGAGATAAGTAAGAATAAGTGGAAAGCGGAATGTTTGAGTAGAAGCGGGTGGGAGAGATGGAGTCTATCTCCGAAACGGAAGCCCGTATGTAGGAGATAATGGTATAGAAATGCATCTGACGGCGAGATACGTAAGAATAAGAGGAAAGCGGAATTGTTGAGTGGAAGGGGGAGGGAGATATGGAGTCTATCTCCGAAACGGAAGCCCGTATGGAGGAGATAATGGTATAGAAATGCATCTGATGGCGACATACGTAAGAATAAGAGGAAAGCGGAATTTTTTGAGTGGAAGGTGTAGGGAGAGATGCAGTCTATCTCGGAGACGGAAGCCCGTATGGAGGAGATAATGGTATAGGAATGAATCTGACGGCCAGATACTTAAGAATAAGCGGAAATCGGATTATTTGAGTGGAAGCGGGAGGGAGATATGGAGTCTATCTCCGAATAGGGAGCCCGCATGTAGGAGATAATTGTATAGAAATGCATCTGACGGCGAGACACCTAAGAATAAGAGAAAAGCGGAATTTTTGATTGGAAGGGCGAGGGAGATATGGAGTCTATCTCCGAAACGGAAGCACGTATTGAGGAGATAATTGTACAGAAATGCATCTGATGGCGAGATACTTAAGAATAAGAGGAAAGCGGAATTTTTGAGTGGAAGGGGGTGGGAGAGATGGTGTCCATCTCCGAAACGGAAGCCCGTATGAAGGAGATAATGTTATGGAAATGCATCTGATGGCGACATAAGTAAGAATAAGATGAAAGCGTAATTTTTGAGTGGAAGGGGGTGGGAGAGATGGAGTCTATCTCCGAATCGGAAGACCGTATTGAGGAGATAATGTTATAGTTATGCATCTTATTGCGACATATTTAAGAATAAGATTAAAGCGGAATTTTTGAATGTAAGTGGGAGGTAGAGATGGAGACTATCTCCGAAACGGAAGCCCGTATGGATGAGATAATGGTATAGAAATGAATCTGATGGCGACATACGTAAGAATAAGAGGGAAGCGGAATTTTTATTGGAAGGGGGATGTAGTGATGGAGTCTATCTCCGAAACCTAAGCCCGTATGTAAGAGATAATGGTATAGAAATGCATGTGATGGCGACAGACTTATGAATAGGAGGAGAGCGGAATTTTTGATTGGAAGTGGAGGGAGATATAAAGTCTATCTCAGAAACGCTAGGCCTTATGTAGTATACAATTGTATAGAAATGCATCTGACGGCTAGATACGTAAGAATAAGAGGAAAGCGGAATTTTTGATTGGGAGGGTTGGGAGAAATGGAGTCTATCTCCGAAACGGAAGCGCGTATGTAGGAGAAAATGGTAGAGAAATGAATCTGATGGCGACATACGTAAGGATAAGAGGATAGCTTAATATTTGAGTGGAGGGGAAGGGGAGATATGGAGTCTATCTCCGAAAAGGAAGCCCGAATTTAGAAGATAATGGTATAGGAATGCATCTGACGTCGACATACGTAAGAATAATAGGAAAGCGGAATTTTTGAGTGGATGTGGGAAGGAGATATGGAGTCTATCTGCGAAACGAAGCCCGTATGGAGGAGATAATGGTATAGAAATGCATCTGATGGCGACATAGTTAAGAATAAGAGGAAAGCGGAATTTTTGTGTGGAAGGGGGAGGGAGAGATGGAGACTATCTCCGAATCGGAAGCCCGTACGTAGTAGATAATTGTAAAGAAATGCATCTGACGGCGAGGCACTTAAGGATAAAAAGTCAGCGGTATTGTTGAGTGGAAGGGGGGAGGAAGATATAGAGTCTATCTCCGAAACGGAAGCCCGTATGGAGGAGATAATGGTATAGAAAGGCATCCGATGGCGGCATACGTAAGAATAAGAGGAAAGCGGATTAATTGAGTGGAAGATGGTGGTAGAGATATAGTCTATCTCCGAAACGGAAGCAGGTATTGAGGAGATAATGGTATAGAAATGCATCTGATGGCGACATACGTAAGTATAAGTGGAAAGCGTAATATGTGAGTAGAAGCGGAGGGAGATATAGAGTCTATCTCCGAAACGCTAGCCCGTATTGAGGAGATAATTGTACAGAAATGCATCTGACGGCGAGATACGTAAGAATAAGATGAAAGCGGAATTTTTGATTGGAAGGGGGAGGGAGAGATGGTGTCTATCTCCGAAACGGAAGCCCGTTTATAGGAGATAATCGTATAGAAATGCACCTGACGTCGAGATACGTAATAGTAATTGGAAATCGGAATTTTTGAGTGGAAAGGGGAGGTAGAGATGGAGTCCATCTCAGAAACGGTAGCCCATATGGAGGAGATAATGTTATAGAAATGCATTTGATGGCGAGATACGAAAGAATAAGAGGAAAGCGGAATTTTTGAGTGGAAGGGGGACGGAGAGATGGATTCTATCTCCATTACGGACGCCCGTACGTAGGAGATAATGGTATAGAAATGAATCTGACTGCGAGATACGTAAGAATAAGAGGAAAGCGGAATGTTTGAGTGGAAGGGGGAGGGAGAGATGGAGTGTATATCCGAAACGGAAGCTCGTATGGAGGAGATAATTGTATAGAAATGAATCTGATGGCGACATTCTTAAGAATAAGAGGAATGCGAAATTTTTGATTGGAAGGGTGAGGGAGATATGCAGTCTATCTCCGAAGCGGAAGCCCGTATGTGGGAGATAAATTTATAGAAATGCATCTGACGGCGAGACACGTAAGAATAAGAGGAAAGCGGAATTTTTGAGTGGAAGGGGGAGGGAGAGATTGAGTCTACCTCCGAAACGGAAGACCGTATGGGGGAGATAATGGTATAGAAATGAATCTGACGGCGAGACACGTAAGAATAAGAGGAAAGCGGAATTTTTGAGTGGAAGGCGTAGGGAGAGATGGAGTCTATCTCCGAAACGGAAGCACGTATGTAGGAGATATTGGTATAGAAATGCATCTGACGTCGAGCAACGTAAGAATAAGAGGAAAGCGGAATTTTTGAGTGGAAGGGGGTGGGAGATATGGAGGCTATCTCTTAAACGGAAGCCCGTATGCAGGAGATAATTGTATAGCAATGCATCTGACGGCGACACACTTAAGAATAAGAGGAAAGCGGAATTTTTGAGTGGAATTGGGAGGGAGATATAGAGTCTATCTCCGAATCGTATGCGCGTATGGAGGAGATAATGGTATAGAAATGCATCTGTAGGCGACATACGTAAGAATAAATTGAATGCGGAACTTTTGAGTGGAAGGGGGAGGGAGAGATGGAGTCTATCTCCGAAACGGAAGCCCGTATTGTGGAGATTATTGTACAGAAATGCATCTGATGGCGACATACGTAAGAATAAGAGGAAAGCGGAATTTTTGTGTGGAAGGGGGAGGGAGAGATGGAGTCTATCTCCAAAACGGAAGCCCGTATGTAGGAGATAATGGTATAGATATGCGTCTGATGGCGACATACGTAAGAGAATTTGAAAGCGGAATTTTTGAGTGGAAGGTGGAGGGAGAGAAGGAGTCTATCTCCGAAACGGAAGCCCGAATTGAGGAGATAATGCCATAGAAATGCATCTGATGGCGACATACGTAAGAATAAGATGAAAGCGGAATTTTTGAGTGGAAGGCGGTCGGAGATATGTAGTCAAACTCAGAAACGGAAGCACTTATTGAGGAGATAATTGTATATAAATGCATCTGACGTGTAGAGACGTATGATAAAGAGGAATGCGGAATGTTTGAATGGAAGGGGGATGGAGGTATACAGTCTATCTCCGAAACGGAAGCCGGGATGAAGGAGTTAATGGTATGGAAATGGATGTGATGAAAACATACGTAAGAATATGAGGACAGCGGAATTTGTGAGTGGAAGGGGGTGGAAGATAATGAGTCTATCTTAGAAACGGAATCCCGTATGGCGGAGATAATGGTACAGAAATGCATCTGACGCCGAGAAACGTAAGAAAAAGAGGAAAGCGGAAATTTTCAGTGGAAATGGGAGGGAGAAATGGAGACTATCTCCGATACGGAAGCCCGTAGTGAGGAGATAATGGTACAGAAATGCATCTGATGGCCAGACAGTTAAGATTAAGAGGAAAGAGGAATTTTTGAGTGGAAGGGGCAGGGAGAGATGAAGTCTATCTCCGAAACGGTAGCCAGTATAGAGGAGATAATGGTATAGAAATGCATCTGATGGAGACATATGTAAGAATAAGGGTAAAGCGGAATTTTTGAGTGAAAGTGGAGGGAGATATGGAGTCTATCTCCGAAACGGATGCCCGTATGGAGGAGATAATGCTATAGAAATGCATCTGATGGCGACATACGTAAGAATAAAAGGAAGGGGGAATATTTGACTGGAAGCGGGAGGGAGAGATGGAGTCTATCTCCAAAACGGAAGACCGTATGTAGGAGATAATTGTATAGAAATGAATATGATGGCAACATACGTAAGTATGATAGGAACGAGAAATTTTTGAGTAAAAGGGTGAGGGAGATATGGAGTCTATCTCCGAAACATAAGCCCGTATTTTGGAGATAAATGTATAGAAATGCATCTGATGGCGAGACACTTTAGAATAAGAGGAAAGCGGAATTTTTGATTGGAAGGTGGAGGGAGAGATGGATTCTACCTCCGAAACGGAAGCCGGTATGGGGGAGATAATGGTATATAAACGCATCTGACGGCGAGACCGTAAGAATTAGAGGAAAGCGTAATTTTTGTGTGGAAGGGGGAGGAAGATAAGGAGTCTATCTCCGAAACGGAATCACGTATGTAGGAGATAATGGTATAGAAATCCATCTGACGTCGAGACACGTATGAATAAGATTAAAGCGGAATATTTGAGTGGAAGGGGGAGAGAGTGATGGAATCTATCTCCGGAACGGAAGTGCTTATTGGGGAGATAACGGTATAGAAATTCATCTGACGGGGAGACACGTAAGAATAAAGGAAAGCGGAATTTTTGAGTGGAAGGGGGAGGGTGAGATGGAGTCTATCTCCGATAAGGAAGCCCGAATGGAGGAGATAATGGTATAGAAATGCATCTGACTTCGAGACTCGTAAGAATAAGATGAAAGCGGAATTTTTGATTGGATGGGGGAGGGAGATATGGAGGCTATCTCCGAAACGGAATCACGTATATAGGAGATAATGGTATAGAAATGCATCTGACGGCGACTTACGTAAGAATAAGAGGAAAGCGGAATTTTTGAGTGGAAGGGGGAGGGAGAGATGGAGTCTATCTCCGAAACGCAATCCCGTATGGAGGAGATAATTGTATAGAAATGCATCTGATGGCGACATACGTAAGAATAATAGGAAAGCGGAAATATTGAGTGGAAGGGGGAGGGAGATATGGAGTCTATCTCCGAATCGGAAGCCCGTATGGAGGAGATAATGGTAAAGAAATGCATCTGATGTCGACTTACGTAAGAATAAGAGGAAAGCGGAATTTTTGAGTGGAATTGGGGAGGGAGATATGGAGTCTGTCTCAGAAACGGAAGACCGTATGGAGGAGATAATGGTATAGATATGCATCTGATTGCGACATACTTTTAAATAAATGGATAGCGGAAATTTTGAGTGGAAGAGGGAGGGTGAGATGGAGTCTATCTCCGAATCGGAAGCACGTATGGAGGAGATAATTGTATAGAAATGCATCTGATGGCGAGATACGTAAGAATATGAGCAAAGCGGAATTTTTGATTGGAAGGGGTAGGGAGAGATGGAGTCTATCTCCGAAAAGGAAGACGTTCTGAGGAGATAATGCTATAGAAATGCATCTGATGTAGATATACGCAAGAATAATAGGAAAGCGGAATATTTGAGTGGAATGGGGAGGGAGAGATGGAGTCTATCTCCGGATCGGATGCCCGTATGGAGGAGATAATGGTTTAGAAATGCATCTGACGTCGCGACACGTAAGAATAAGCGGAAAGCGGAATTTTTGTGTTGAAGGGGGAGGGGGATATGGAGTCTATCTCCGAAACGGAAACCCGTATGGAGGAGATAATGTTATAGAAATGCATCTGATGGCGACATACGTAAGAATAAGAGGAAAGCGGAATTTATGAGTGGAAGGCGGAGGGAGAGATGGAGTCTTTCTCTTAAACGGAAGCCCGTATGGAGGAGATAATGGTATAGAAATGCATCTGATGGCGACATACGTAAGAATATGGGGAAAGCGGAATTTATGATTTGAAGGGGGAGGGAGATATGGAGTCTATCTAGGAAAAGGAAGCCCATATTGAGGAGATAATGCTATAGAAATGCAACTGACTGCGAGACGCGTTAGAATAAAATGAAAGCGGAATTTTTGATTAGAATGGGGTGGGAGATATGGAGTCTATCTCCGAAACGGAAGCCCGTATTTAGGAGATAATGGTATGGAAATGCATCTGATGGCGACATACGTAAGAACAATACGAAGGCGGAATATTTGAGTGGAAGGGGGAGGGAGAAAAGTTGTCTATCTCCGGATCAGAATCCCGTATGGATACGATAATCGTATAGAAATGCATCTGACGTCGCGACAAGTAAGAATAATCGGAAAGAGGAAATTTCGTGTGGAAGGGGGAGGGAGATATGCAGTCTATCTCCGAAACGGAAGCCCGTATCGAGGAGATAATAGTATTGAAATGCATCTGATCGCGAAATACGTAAGAATAAGAGGAAACAGGAATGTTTGTTTGGAAGGGGGTGGGAGAGATGGAGTCTATCTCCGAAACGGAAGCCCGTATGGAGGAGATAATGTTATAAAAATGCATCTGACGGCGAGAC
>CACRXP010000495.1:425327-435728 GCA_902702965.1 Spirometra erinaceieuropaei
TGGAGGACAAAATGGTTTTGAAATGCATCTGATATCGACATACGCAAGAAAAAGAGGAAAGCGGAATTTTTGAGTGGAAAGGGGAGGGGGTTATGTAGACTAACTCCAAAACGGAAGCCAGTATGGAGGAGATAATTTTATGGAAATGCATCTGATGGCGACATACGTAAGAATAAGATGAAGGCTGAATTTTTGAGTGGAAGGGGGAGGGAGAATTTGAGTCTATCTCCCAAACCGAAGCCCGTATGGATGATATTATGGTATAGAAATGCATCTGACGGCTAGAAACTTAAGAATAAGAGGAAAGCGGAGTTTTTGAGTGGAAGGCGGAGGGAGAGATGGAGTCTATCTCTAAATATGAAGCCCTTATGAAGAAGATAATGGTATGGAAATGCATCTGACGGCGAGACAAGTAAGAATAAGAGGAATGCGGAATATTTGAGTGGAAGGGGGAAGGTGAGTTGGAGTCTATCTCCGAAACGGAAGCCCGTATACAGGAGATAATGGTACAGAAATGCATCTGAAGTCGAGATAGGTAAGAATAAGTGGAAATCGGACTTTTTGAGTGGAAGGGGTATGGAGGTATGTAGTCTATCTCCGAAACGGAAGCCCGAATTTAGGAGTTAATGGTATTGAAACGAATCTGACGGCGAGACACATAAGAATAATATGAAAGCGGAATATGCGAGTTGAAGGGTGATGGAGTGGTGGAGTCGATCTCAGAAACGGAAGACAGTGTTGAGGGGTTAATGGTATTGAAACGCATCTGACGGTGAGACACGTAAGTATAATATGAAAGAGGAATATTTGTGTGGAAGGGGGATGGATTGATGGAGTCGATCTCTGAAACGCAAGCCCGTAAGAAGGAGATAATTTTATATACATGCATCTGACGGCGAGATACGTATGAATGAGAGGTAAGCGGAATTTTTGATTCAAGGGGGAGGGAGAGATGGAGTCTATCTCCGAAACTTAAGCACGTATGGAGGTGATAATGGTATATAAAGGAATCTGATTGCGACATACTTAAGAATAAGCGGAAAGCGGAATTTTTGAGTGAAGGGGGAGGGAGAGATGGAGTCTATCTCTGAATATGAAGCCTGCATGTATTAGATAATGGTATGGAAATGCATCTGACGGCGAGACACGTAAGAATAAGAGGAAAGCGGAATTTTTGTGTGGAAGGAAGTGGGAGATATTGAGTCCATCTCCGAAACGCAATCCCGTATGGAGGAGATAATGGTATAGAAATGCATCTGATGGCGACAAACGAAAGAATAAGTGGTAAGCGGAATTTTTGCGTTGAAGGGGTAGGGAGAGATGGATTCTATCTCCGAAACGGAAGCCCGTATTGAGGACATAATGGTATGGAAATGCATCTGATGTAGATATACGTAAGAATAAAATGAAAGCGGAATTTTTGAGTGGAAGGGGGAGGGAGAGATGGATTCTATCTCCGAAACGTAAGCCCGTATTGAGGAGATAATGGTATAGAAATGCATCTGATGTAGATATACATAAGAATAAGAGAAATCGGAATTTTTGACTGGAAGGGGGTGGGAGAGATGGAGACTATCTCCGAAACGGAAGCACTTATGCATGACATAATGGTATAGAAATGCATCTGATCGCGACATACGTAAGAAAAAGAGGAAAGCGGAATTTTTGAGTGGAAGGGGGATGGAGAGATGGAGGCTATCTCTGAATGGGAATCCCGTATGGAGGAGAAAATTGTATAGAAATGCATCTGATGGCGACATATGTAAGAATAAGATGAAAGCGGAATTTCTGAGTGGAAGGGGGAGGTAGAGATGGAGACTATCTCCGAAACGGAAGCCCGCATGGAGGAGATAATAGTATAGAAATGCATCTGACGGCGAGACACTTAAGAATAATAGGTCGGCGGAATTTTTGAGTGGAATGAAGTGGGAGATATTGTGTCTATCTCCGAAACGGAAGCGCGTATGTAGTAGATAATGGTATAGAAAAGCATCTGATGGCGAGATACGTAAGAATAAGAGCAAAGCGGAAATTTGATTGGAAGACGGACGGAGAGATAAAGTCTATCTCCGAAACTGAAGCCCGTATGTAGGATATTATTGTATAGAAATGCAACTGATGGCGACATAAGTAAGAATAATTTGAAAGTGCAATTCTTGTGTGGAATGGGGAGGGAGTGATGGAGTCTATCTCCGAAACGGAAGCCCGTATGGATGAGATAGTGGTATAGAAATGTATCTGATGGCGACATACGTAAGAATAAGAGGAAAGCGGAATGTTTGAGAGGAACGGGGAGGGAGAGATGGAGTCTATCTCCGAATCGGAAACCCGTATGTATGAGATAATTGTATAGAAATGAATCTGATGTCGACATTCGTAAGAATAAGAGGAAAGCGGAATGTTTGAGAGGCAGTGGGAGGAAGAAATGGAGTCTATCTCCGAATCGGAAACCCGTATGTAGGAGATAATTGTATAGAAATGAATCTGATGGCGACATACTCAAGAATAAGAGGAAAGCGGAAATTTTGAGTGGCAGTGGGAGGAAGAAATGGAGACTATCTCCGAAACGGAAGCCCGTATGGAGGAGATATGTTATAGAAATGAATTTGACGGCGGGATACGTAAGATTAATAGGAAAGCGGAATATTTGATTGGAAGGGGGTGGGAGAGATGGAGTCTATATCCGAAACGGAAGCCCGTATGTAAAAGATAATGTTATAGAAATGCACCAGACGGCGAGACACGGAAGATTAAGAGGAAAGCTTAATTTTTGATTGGAAGGGGGAGGGAGATATGTAGTCTGTCTCCGAAACGGAAGCCCGTATGGAGGAGATATTGGTAAAGAAACGCATCTGACGGCGAGTCACGTAAGAATAATAGGAAAGTGGAATATTTGGTTGGAAGATGGAGGGAGAGATGGAGTCTATCTCCGATACGGAAGCCCGCATGGAGGAGATAGTGGTATAGAAATGCATCTGACGGCGAGATTCGTAAGAATAAGAGGAAAGCGCAATATTTGATTTGTAGGGTGACGGAGATATGGAG
The DNA here is from genome assembly GCA_902702965.1 of Spirometra erinaceieuropaei. Taxonomy (NCBI): domain Eukaryota; kingdom Metazoa; phylum Platyhelminthes; class Cestoda; order Diphyllobothriidea; family Diphyllobothriidae; genus Spirometra; species Spirometra erinaceieuropaei. The sequence continues at coordinate 428,373 of CACRXP010000495.1, forward strand.
TCTAGATCTGAAGGCGAAGAACGAATGGAGGAGATAATGGTATAGAAATGCATCTGACGGCGAGATACGTAAGAATAAGAGCAAAGCGGAAATTTGATTGGAAGACGGACGGAGAGATAAAGTCTATCTCCGAAACTGAAGCCCGTATGTAGGATATTATTGTATAGAAATGCAACTGATGGCGACATAAGTAAGAATAATTTGAAAGTGCAATTCTTGTGTGGAATGGGGAGGGAGTGATGGAGTCTATCTCCGAAACGGAAGCCCGTATGGATGAGATAGTGGTATAGAAATGTATCTGATGGCGACATACGTAAGAATAAGAGGAATGCGGAATTTTTGAGTGGAAGGGGGAGGGAGAGTTGGAGTCTATCTCAGAATCGGAAGCACTTATTAAGGAGATTATTTTATAGAAATGCATCTGATGGCGACATACGTAAGAATAATGGGAAAGCGGAATTTTTGCGTGGAAGGGTGAGGGAGAGATGGAGTCTATCTCCGAAACGGAATCCCGTATGGAGGAGATAATGGTATAGAAATGCATCTGACGGCGAAACACGAAAGAATAAGAGGATATCGGAAATTTTGAGTGAACGGGGGAGGGAGATTTGGAGTCTATCTCCGAAACGGAAGCCAGTATTGAGGAGATAATGGTATAGAAATTATTCTGACCGAGAGACACGTAAGAATAATTTGTAAGCGGAATATTTGAGTGGAAGGGGGAGGGAGAGATGGAGTCTATCTCCGAAACGGAAGCCCGTATGGAGGAGATAATGGTATAGAAATGCATCTGATGGCCACATATTTAAGAATAAGTGGAAAGCGGAATATTTGAGTGGAAGGGGGATGAAGAGATGGAGTCTATCTCCGAAACGGAAGCCCTTATGGATGAGACAATGGTATAGAAATGCATCTGTCGGCGAGATACGTAAGATAAAGAGGAAAGCGGAATTTTTGATTGGAAGTCGGTCGGAGTTATGGAGTGAATCTCCGAAAAGGAAGCTCGTATGGAGGAGATAATGGTATAGAAATGCATCTGACTGCGAGACACGTAAGATTAAGAGGAAAGCTTAATTTTTGAGTGGAAGAGTGAGGGAGATATATGGTCTATCTCCAAAACGGAAGCCCGTATGTAGGAGTTAATGGTAAATAAACGCATCTGACGGCGAGACACGTAAGAATATGAGGAAAGCGGAATTATTGAGTGGAAGGGGGAGGGAGAGATGGAGTCTACATAAGAAACGGAAGCCCGTATGGAGGAGATAATGGTATAGAAATTAATCTGATGGCGACATACGCAAGAATAACAGGAAAGCGGAAAATTGGAGTGGAAGAGGGAGAGAGAGATGGAGTCCCTCTCCGAAACGGAAGCCCGTATGTAGGAGATAATGGTGTAGAAATGCATCTGACGGCGAGTTAATTAAGAATAAGAGGAAAGCGGAATTCTTGAGTGGAAGGGGGAGGGAGAGATGGAGTCTATCTCCGAACCGGAAGCCTGTGTGGAGGAGATAATGGTATACAAATGAATCTGATGGCGACATACCTAAGTATAAGAGGAAAGCGGAAATTTTGAGTGGAAGTGGGAGGATGTGATGGAGACTATCTCCGAAACGGAATCCCGTTTGGAGGAGATATGGTATAGAAATGAATCTGACGGCGAGATACGTAAGATTAAGTGGAAAGCGGAATTTTTGATTGGAAGGCGGTCGGAGATATAGTGTGAATCTCCGAAAAGGAAGCCCGTGTTGAGGAGATAATGGTATAGAAATGCATCTGACGGCGAGAAACGTAAGAATAAGAGGAAAGCGGAATTTTTGGAGTGCAAGGGGGAGGGAGAGATGGATTCTATCTCAGAATCGGAAGCACTTATGGAGAAGATTATTGTATAGAAATGCATCTGATGGCGACATACGTAAGAATAATGGGAAAGCGGAATTTTTGCGTGGAAGGGGGAGGGAGAGATGGGGTCTAACTCCGAAACGGAAGCCCGTATGGAGGAGATAATGGTATAGATATGAATCTGATGACGAGACACGAAAGAATAATAGGATATCGGAAATTTTGAGTGGAAGGCGGAGGGAGATTTTGAGTGTAACTCCGAAACGGAAGCCCGTATCGAGGAGTTAATGGTATAGAATTGATTCTGACCGGGAGACACCTAAGAATAAGTTGTAAGCGGAATATTTGAGTGGAAGGACGAGGGAGAGATGGAGTCTGTCTCCGAAACGGAAGCCCGTATGGAGGAGAAAATGGTATAGAAATGCATCTGACGGCGAGATACGTAAGATTAAGAGGAAAGCGAAATTTTTGATTGGAAGGCGGTCGCAGTTATGGAGTGAATCTCCGAAAATGAAGCTCGTATGGAGGAGATAATGGTATAGAAATGCATCTGACTGCGAGACACGTAAGAAAAAGTGGAAAGCTTAATTTTTGAGTGGAAGAGTGAGGGAGATATATGGTCTATCTCCAATACGGAAGCACGTATGTAGGAGTTAATGCTAAAGAAACGCATCTGTCGGCGAGACACTTAAGAATATGAGGAAAGCGGAATATTTGAGTGGAAGGGGGAGGGAGAGATGGAGACTATCTCCGAATCGGAAGCCCGTATGTAGGAGTTAATGGTAAATAAACGCATCTGACGGCGAGACACGTATGAATATGATCAAAGCGGAATATTTGAGTGGAAGGTGGAGGGAGATATGGAGACTATCTCCGAAAATGTAGCACGTATATAGGAGTTAATGGTATAGAAACGCATCTGACGTCAAGACACGTAAGAAATAGAGGTAAGCGGAATATTTGAGTTGAATGGTGAGGGAGATTTTGGTCTATCACGGAAACGGAAGCCCGTATTGAGGAGATAATGGTATAGAAATAAATCTGATGGCGACATACGTAAGAATAACAGGAACGCGGAAAATTGTAGTGGAAGAGGGAGAGAGAGATGGAGTCTCTCTCCGAAACGGAAGCCCGTATGGAGGAGATAATGGTGTAGAAATGCATCTGACGGCGAGTTAATTAAGAATAAGTGGAAAGCGGAATTTTTCATTGGAATGGGGAGGGAGAGATGGAGACTATCTCTGAAACGGAAGCCCGTATTGAGGAGATAATTGTATAGAAATGCATCTGATGGCGAGACAATTAAGAATAAGAGTAAATGGGAATTTTTGAGTGGAAGGGGGTGGGAGATATGGTGTCCGTCTCCGAAAAGGATAAAGGTATTCAGGATATAATGGTAAAGAAATCCATCTGATGTAGACATACGTAAGAATAAGTTGAAAGCGGAATTAATGAGTGAAAGGGGGAGGGAGAGATGGAGTCTATATCAGAAACTGAAGCCCGTATTGAGGAGATAATGGTATAGAAATTAAACTGACGGCGACATACGTAAGAATAACAGGAAAGCGGAAAATTGGAGTGGAAGAGGGAGAGAGAGATGGAATCTCTCTCCGAAACGGAAGCCCGTATGGAGGAGATAATGTTATAGAAATGCATCTGACGGCGAGATAATTAAGAATAATAGGAAAGCGGAATTATTGATTGGAAGGGTGAGGGACAGATGGAGTCCATCTCCGAAACGGAAGCCCGAATGGAGGAGATAATCGTATAGAAATGAATCTGATGTCGACATACCTAAGAATAAGACGAAAGCGGAATATTTGAGGGGAAGGGTGAGGGAGAGACGGAGACTATCTCAGAAACGGTATTCCGTATGGAGGAGATAATGGTATAGAAATGCATCTGATTGCGAGTTACTTAAGAATAAGAGGAAAGCGGAATTTTTGAGTGGAAGGGGGAGGGAGATATGGGGTCTGTCTCCGAAACCGAAGCCCGTATGGAGGAGATAATGGTACAGAAATGATTCTGAGGGCGAGACACGTAAGATTAAGAGGAAAGCGGAAATTCGATTGGAAGGTGTGGGAGAGATGGAGTCTATATCAAAAACGGAAGCCCGTATGGAGGAGAAAATGGTATAGAAATACATCTGATGGCGACATACTTAAGAATAAGAGGAAGCGGCATTTTAGAGTGGAAAAGGGAGTGAGAGATGGAGTCTATCGCCGAAACGGAAGCCCTGTTTCTTGGAGATAATGGTATAGAAATGCATCTGATGTCGACTGACTTATGAATAAGAGGAAAGCGGAATTTTTGAGTATAAGGGGGATGGAGAGATGGAGGCTATCTCCGTAACGGAAGCCCGAATGGAGGAGTAAATTTTATAGGAATGCATCTGACGTTGAGACGCATAAGAATAAGAGGAAAGCGGAAAATTTGAGTGGAAGGGGGAGGGAGTTTTGGAGTTTATCTCACATACGTAAGCCCGTATGTTGGAGATAATGGTATAGAAATGCATCTGACCGCGAGACACGTAAGAATAATGGGAAAGCGGAATTTATATTTGGAAGAGGGGTGGAGAGGTGGAGACTATCTCCGAAACCGTAGCCCGTATGTAGGAGATAACCGTATAGAAAAGAATCTGATGGCGAGATAGGTAAGAATAATAGGAAAGCGGAATTTCTGAGTGGAAGGGGGAGGGAGATATGAAGACTATCTCCAAATCGGAAGCCCGTATGGAGGAGATTACGGTATAGAAATGCATCTGACGTCGAAACACGTAAGCATAAGAGGTCAGCTGAATGTTTGAATAGAAAGACGAGGGAGATATGGAGTCTATCTCCGAAACGGAAGCCCGTATTTAGGAGATAATTGTATAGAAATGAATCGGACGGCGAGAAACTTAAGAATAATAGGAAAGCTGAACATTTGATTGGAAGTGGGAGGGAGATATGGTGTCTATCTACGTATGGGAAGCCCGAACGGAGGAGATAATGGTATAGAACTGCATTTGATGGCGACATGCCTAGGAATAAGTGGAAAGCGGAATATGGAGTGGAAGGGGGAGTGAGATATAGAGTCTATCTCTGAATCTGAAGCCCTTATGGTGGAACTAATGGTATAGAAATGCATCTCAAGGCGAGACACCTAAGAATATGACGAAAGCGGATTTTTGACTGGAAGGGTGAGTGAGATATAGAGTCTATCTCCGATACGGAAGCCCGTATGAGGATATAATTGTAAATAAATGAATCTGACGGCGAGATAGTTAAGAATAAGAGGAAAGCGGAATTTTTGAGTGGAAGGGGTTGAAAGATATGGAGTCTATCTACGAAACGGTATCCCGTATTTAGGAGATAACGGTATAGATATGCATCTGATTGCGACATACTTAAGAATAAGAGGAAATAGGAATTTTTGAGTGGAATGCGATGGAGATATAGAGTCAATCTTCGAAACGCTAGCCCGCATGTTGGAGATAATGGTACACAAATGCATATGACGGCGAGATACGTAAGAATAATAGGAAAGCGGAATTTTTGACTGGAAGGGGAAGGGAGAGTTGGAGTCTATCTCCGAACCGGAAGCCCGTATGTAGGAGATAATGGTATATAAATGCATCTGACGGAGAGATAAGTAAGAATAAGTGGAAAGCGGAATGTTTGAGTAGAAGCGGGTGGGAGAGATGGAGTCTATCTCCGAAACGGAAGCTCTTATCGAGGAGATAATTGTATAGAAATGAATCTGACGGCGAGAAAATTAAGAACAATAGGAAAGCTGAATATTTGAGTGGAAGGGGGAGGGAGATATGGTGTCTATCTCCGTATGGGAAGCCCGAACGGAGGAGATAATGGTATAGAACTGCATTTGATGGCGACATGCCTAGGAATAAGAGGAAAGCGGAATATGGAGTGGAAGGGGGAGTGTGATATAGAGTCTATCTCCGAATCTGAAGCCCGTATGGAGGAGATAATTGTATAGAAATGCATCTGACGGCGAGAAAAGTAAGAATGATAGGAAAGCGGAATTCTTGAGTGGAAGGGGGAGGGAGATATGGTGTCTATCTCCCAATGGGAAGCACGAATTGAGGAGATAATGGTATAGAAATGCATCTGATGGCGACATACGTAAGAATAAGAGGAAAGCCTAATTTTTTGAGTGGATGGTGTAGGGAGAGATGCAGTCTATCTCGGAAACGGAAGCCCGTATGGAGGAGATAATGGTATAGGAATGAATCTGACGGCCAGATACTTAAGAATAAGCGGAAATCGGATTATTTGAGTGGAAGCGGGAGGGAGATATGGAGTCTATCTCCGAATGGGTAGCCCGTACGGAGGAGATAATGGTACAGAAATGCATCTGATGGAGACATACGTAAGAATAAGATGAAAGCGGAATATTTGAGCGGAAGGGGGAGGGAGAGATGGATATTGGCTCCGAATAGGGAGCCCGCATGTAGGAGATAATGGTATAGAAATGCATCTGACGGCGAGACACCTAAGAATAATAGGAAAGCGGAAAATTTGATTGGAAGGGCGAGGGAGATATGGAGTCCATCTCCGAAACGGAAGCACGTATTGAGGAGATAATTGTATGGAAATGCATCTGATGGCGAGATACTTAAGAATAAGAGTAAAGCGGAATTTTTGAGTGGAAGGGGGTGGGAGAGATGGTGTCCATCTCCGAAACTTAAGAGCGTATGGAGGAGATAATGTTATGGAAATGCATCTGATGGCGACATATGTAAGAATAAGATGAAGGCGTAATTTTTGAGTGGAAGGGGGTGGGAGAGATGGAGTCTATCTCCGAATCGGAAGACCGTATTGAGGAGATAATGTTATAGATATGCATCTTATTGCGACATATTTAAGAATAAGATAAAAGCGGAATTTTTGAGTGTAAGTGGGAGGTAGAGATGGAGACTATCTCCGAAAAGGAAGCCCGTATGGAGGAGATAATGGTATAGAAATGCATCTGACGGCGAGACACTTAAGAACAATTGGTCAGCGGAATTTTTGTGTGGAACGGGGGAGGGAGATATGGAGTCTATCTCCGAAACGGAAGCCCGTATGGAGGAGATAATGGTATAGAAATGCATCTGATGGCGACATACGTAAGAATAAGAGGAAGGCGGAATTTTTAGTGGAAGGGGGATGTAGTGGTGGAGTCTATCTCCGAAACCTAAGCCCGCATGTAAGAGATAATGGTATAGAAATGCATGTGATGGCGACAGACGTATGAATAGGAGGAGAGCGGAATTTTTGATTGGAAGTGGAGGGAGATATGAAGTCTATCTCAGAAACGCTAGCCCTTATGGAGGATATAATTGTATAGAAATGCATCTGACGGCTAGATACGTAAGAATAAGAGGAAAGCGGAATATTTGATTTGGAGGGTTGGGAGAGATGGAGTCTATCTCCGAAACGGAAGCCCGTATGTAGGAGAAAATGGTAGAGAAATGCATCTGATGGCGACATACGTAAGGATAAGAGGATAGCGTAATTTTTGAGTGGAGGGGAA
>CACRXP010000496.1:0-16808 GCA_902702965.1 Spirometra erinaceieuropaei
AGCCTATCTCCCGGTGCGCGCCCATCCCACTCCTATAAAATTCCACCCAGCTTGGGCACAGAAGGTCTGATGGGTAATAATTGTTTAAGCCACGACTTTATGGTGCTTTGATCCCCCACCTGTCGGAAATGCACCCTGGGGCTTACAGGTTAGCATGAGGTTTCAGTCCTTCACGACGGCCTCTGATGTTCCTGTCTGAAAGGGAATTGAAAAGGCCCAAATAATGCTGCCCCAATACTAGAGGACCATCCAAAAAAATCGCTTGCACTAGGGCCCTACAAACAGGCAAAATGCCCTTCTTGTAATTCCCCGAGTCTGTAGAACCAGAAATTCGAGTACTTCGGTGAGACTTCTTTAAAACGGAGGAACCACCTACAGAGCAGTGAGTTGACTGCCCAGCAGCTTCTGTAGCAGACAGGCTTCCATCATCGGAGAGTGTAACTGCACTGCACTCCATTGCATTTAAAGGTTGTTTTCGCCACGATGGCCAAATGCCGGCGGTCGGCAGTCGTTCAAATTCCCCTCTCGCCAGATGGGCGGGGATGAACCCGACGTGGAGTGGTCAATCGCCGCCCTGTCGACGCGGTAGATGACCTTTGACCCGCCGTCGCTCAATCTGGCCATCATCACAGTAAGGGGCTAAGGAGAGCGGTTTCACCGCCTTGTCTGACAGTAGAAGCTTGTGTGAGGATGGCAAAATAAATACTGACGTCGGCAAGATCGCCTCTTCCCATTCCGGCGCGAAAGCATGCGCTGGCATTTCGGTTGATGACAGTTCGACCATCGATTTCGATGATGTCAAACGTGTGCCCCACAGCAGGTTGGAGCAGGGACGGTGAATTGCGCAGGGGTTTATAGTGCCAGTAGACTTGCGCTGCATCTACCTGCACTCTCTCCTCCTCCCCCGCCTGGGCCCGGTGTCAAGACAGAGTCAAGAAGACCGGAGACGAGGGAGGCCGCAGGTGGATGGCTCGGACGGATCCTCACCTTGGCGTTCCACCATACCCCCTGGGCCACACAACAATAACCAGGATTTCAACCAACAGCAGAGATTTGGAGGCTGGCACGGCCGAAACCGCACCTGGGCGTGCCGCCAACGCCTGGCTCGGATCCCACACTGTGGTGAGAGTGCCATTTCGGTTGATAACCCCGTACTGGAAGCACTAGACATAAAACTTTGCCAACAGAAGCGAAGGGACGAGTCCTAGGAAGCAGTCTTGAAATAGGAGACACGATCGCTGGGACAAAAGCTTGTCCCAGAGATCGTGTCTTCTATTTCAAGGCATAAAACTTTGTTATTTGCTGTTGACAGTCGGGATAAAAACACACTGTCCGCTTCCTATGATCTGGAAACAACCAGTCTGACAAATCTCGTTGAGTTGTGCCATTTTCAAAATAAAAAGCATGCCCCTTCTAGGAAACACATTGTTTCGCCAATCACATGGCTACTTTTTTGCAACAGCACAGTACAACATCAGTGGGTTGAACACCCTCTAATCAACAAATCTGTAAAATAAAAGTTTGATTTCAAAAGAATTCGGGCTGAAGTTTTACGTCGAAGTTACTAGAATCTCGTCGTGAGGTCAATCAGTATCCCTGACTAATTTTAACGTGCTATAGCATTTAAAATGGCAGCGTTGTTTGCGGCAACACTCGGTAGATACTCCAACGACACTAGACCGCCTTTGCTTTTGATCCTATGGTCAGAAAATACATCCACATAATCGTTTAACTTTCTTCTTCCCTCCTCATATGCACCACCAACAGCTGGTTGTTTCCATGCACATAGTGATGGGCTAGATCGCAGTTGGTAGCCCGGAATGGGAAGCGGACGGCGACCTTAACCCTAATCCCAACCTTAACCCCAACCCTAACCTCAACCGTTATCGTTAACCGTTAACCCTAACGGCAACCCTAACCCTAGCTGAAATCGTAAACGTTACCGTAACCCTTAGACAGCCGTAACTGAGAAGCCTAACCGTAATACTGGAACCCATTCGTACGCTCAAACCCTAAGCATAACCCGAAAACCTAAGCCTAAAGGCATAATTCTAACCGGAAAATCGGAAACCATTAACCGGTACGCTAATCCTAACCTCAAACGTGAAACGGAAGCCAAATGTGTCCGATGTGATTATGGAACCCCACAAAAACCCCAGTAAACAACCCCCCAGCCACCTGTAATGCGGGTCCGGGCTACCAACTGCGATCTAGCCTAGTGGTGGAGTACTAAAACTGGCACATACGCGCTTACAACCCGGTATTTTGCATGTCATTGGAGAAATTCTGCACGTTCCGCCTGCCAGTCTTCAGTAATGGCTGAGGTAGTCCTGCCTGTCCAAGTATTCCATTTCAAATCTGCCCTGTACTTTCGCGTCTGGAGGTCTAATGTTTGGGGGAAAATTGAGCCTTATTTCCCCAATCTAAATGACTAGAATTGGTCAGGAACATAGATCTGCAAACCACCTCCTGGATCAAGTCGCAGCGACCGGGAAAGGCGGACGGCCCATCTACGCGTGCCATACACCATCCCGTCATTGCAAAGTGTACCCGAGTCTAAGAGCCCGAGGAGCTCAGATCTCACGTTAGTCCTCGAGACTGATTAAAGAAGGAACCATTGAGCCTGACTTCGCATAAAGGCACACTGGGCTAACTGCTACATTTAATTTGTATCGCAAACTGGCAACCTTTCAGATCACGACGCCTAGCTCATCATGAGAGTTTGGAGGCCTGTCAGTGATACGCCGAACTGCCACGACGATACGTTCGCCAGAGTCATGCCCAACCTCTGTTTTCCCTCTCATTCTGCAGGCTAACTGTCCGAAGCTCAGAGTACTGGGTAGTTAACTACTCGTCCAGGCTTCTCCGAAACGTCATATGGGCGCGAGCGCGTAATGTTTGCCGATGATCTCAAATTGTGGAAATCAGTAGAGAAGCCGGAAGACGCTGTACAGTTACAAGACAGTCTGAATCGCTTGCAACAATGGTGTGATGAGTGGTGTCTTAGCCTCAGTCGTAAAAAATGCCAACTTATCCGATTACGATCGAGCAACAGGAGGCCGTTGGGATTTGAATCTCACTACTTGATAGGAGGTCACCAACTCGAATCAGTCAACGAGTTAAGAGACCTCGCTGTGTGGATGACGTCAACTCTCAAACCATCGTCTCATTGCGCCAAGGTATCAAGGAAAGCTATGGGTATCCTAGGCGCGATTAGAAGATCCTTCCTCAATTTTGACGAAGAACCTTTCGGCTGAATATTTGGAGCATTCGTTTAACCAATGTTGGAATTATGTGTTCAACCATAGTGTCCCTGGACGAAACAAGGCTATACCCTGCTGAAGAACGTTCAACGAAAAGCGGCCAATCTAGTCGGAGGGTTAAGAAGCTTACCTTATGAAGGACGGCAGGAAAAGCGAAAAATATTTCCTCTCTCTTATAGACAGTACAGAGGGAATATGATCATGGCCTTCAGGATCGTCCGAGGGCTAGAGCGTGCTCTTCAGTTTGACGATTTATTCGAACTGGCGCGGAGGACAGTTCTTCGAGGGCACTAATACAAATTGAAACTAAAATATGTCAAACTCGGATTGCGGATCAAATTCTTATCCCACCGACTGGCTGAAGGACGGAACAAATTGCCGAACTCCGTTGTCTTAGCGGAAAACGTTGAGGCCTCCAAAAGAAGAATAGATAAATTTATGTTTGATGGTCAAACATTTACACGATATCAATGACTGGCAAAACTGATATGTAACTAGCTGCATGTTTTTTTCATACGTCTATCTGTGAATAGGGTTTTTCGAAGGCTCTACCTATATCCCTCATATATACTGAATTATAGTGTGCGCAAACGACCTGAAGGCATGTCAAATATGTCTGCTGCCCGCAGTCTGTAAGGTGATATCCGGCGACCAGAGTGAATGCATCAGACTATGGTACAGTTTAAAACGCGAGAGCGCATCAGAGATTATGGAAGGGAAGGGGACTCGCTACAACAACGACAAGCTTTTGACAACCGTCCAATAATAAGTTCCAGCACTTGGAATTACTAGTAGGTTCTAAATGCATTTTCCAATCTTTGACAGATATTCTTCGGATTTGTAGGTTTTCGACAACTCTGCAAGGGTAGCTCATTTGATAACAGCGGGCTGAAGTTAGTGACTTAATCCGAGAAAGCTCGGAAAGGTAGGTGTCCGTGTCTAAGGTATTCCGTTACTAATTTATTTTTGCACAAAGATATGCCTCTATGGGGTTATTTTCCAAAGATCGACGTGCGTATAATGCGAGAAGAATCAAATCTAATTTCGAGATGTTGCACATATACATCAAATGTAATATTGGATAATATGAAAAAGATGTGAATTACTGAAGCCAGTGAATTATCCAATGAAACGAAAAAAAATGCCATTTGGTATTCTAGTGTGCACAGTCAACCACATTATGGGTAGCAGCTAATTCATTTAGAGCAACATCGCGTCTGGGCTAACTTACCCCTACGTGATTGCATCATCTGCTCATGGATGATTAGTTAACGGATGCAACCGCTTGAGCGGCGTTTCTTCAATTTCCCCGTAGGATGAGAGCTAAAAGTCGAGAGAGATCCTGGCTGCAGGGCTAACCTCTCCACAGATAATTCCTTCGAATCATAACGCAGTTTTCACAGAACATCTATGCAGGAATCGGTCCAGGGTGCCTATTAACACTGTCTTTTTGTGACCTGAGGTTTTCGTATCCTTGGGATAGGAGGGGGATTACGTGGCAGCTTGTGTCACGTACACTGCATCATACGCTGGTTCCCGGTGTTAGGAGAACATGGTCATTTGCTGACATTGGTCTGTTTCATGCTGTCGATGAATTCAAAGGGAGCACTATGCCTGAGCGGAATTATCTGCCATAGAATCACTTGTAAACTTTACGAAAGGCACACTTGTATTTCACGGTAGTTATATCACCACACAAACGGATTCGGGCGCATTGAAATGCTCTCTTCGGTATTCCACCGTCAAACTAATGGAGGGTCATACTGTCTCACTGACGTTGGAAAATCGAATATCCATAAGGTGGTAATCCGGCCGCCTTAAATTTTTAAGCAAATAAGTGACTTTATAGCTTCAGCGTTTGCTTTATCTCCGTCTCAGTAAGTTTTTCCTCGAATTAGCTGTCGGCTTCTCTACTGAAACCTAGTTCCTTCCATCTAAACATCAATTCAGATCGTGAAGAAGGAGACACGATAGCTGGGACAAGAGTTTTGTTATCCTGACGTTTCGGATCCCTGCTCGAACCCATCACCAGAGACAACAGCAGATACGGGTGGGCCATTCACAAGGGGCTGCAGTATTTATAGGATGCAGCCGTCATGCTACCGCATACCTATGAATATTTACGGCTGCCAACTTTATCAGGGATCGTTACATTTGGTGTGCTGACTGTTTGATGGCCGACATTCGCGTCGCCAACTGCTGTAATTTCATCACGTGCGTTGGATGTTGGTGTGATGATTGCTCGACTATCTGACCCACCGACCCTAGCGTTGGGAAAAGTGGTTAACTGACCCGCCTAGGCGAAGTCCCAGAACCGAGTATGGAACCGCCCGTATCTGCTATTGTTCCTGATGATGGGTTCATGCAGGAATCTGAAAGCAGAGCGCGACAGCAGAGCAGGCCAGCAAGGCGGGTTGTACTGGCGCGTCGTTTTTCACCACATTTAAACAAGCAATCTGGGCAATGAAAACGCGACTAATTTGTCAAAGGTAAATTAGTCCGGTGCCTCACCACTGTACTTCCCTGCTAGGCGACGTTGTGAAGCTACATTTTAATTGAACGTTTGGGCATGCGTGGTTTTAATACCGATAACCTTAAAGACCCTCTCTTGCCGACTCTAATGGTCCCACGTCCATCATAAGTACTACTGGGAAAGAATTTGCACATTCGAACATTAGTCCTGATCGGTGAGCGCCCCCTACCGACAGGACAACGGGCTCGTGGCCCAGTGGTTAAAGGCGTGGACTTCTAATTAACAGGTCGTGAGTTCGAGCCTTGGGTGTTCCCCACTTCGGGGTTGGGTATGACTGGCTGACGACAGCTAATAAGCCAGAAATGGCCATTCCAGCCGCCCTTTTCTTAGTCCGTAATAACATACTTCACAAATATATATATATATATATATATCAATCTGAGATCAAAGTTTTTGTGAACCTTTGATAAGCCGCCGCTCTGCACTCTTCCGCCTACTGCGCTAGATGCGGAGAACTTAACTGGTTAGTTAAGTTGTTTCTGAAGGCATTCTTTCTACAGCTGCGTTAATTATGTATGTAAACTTTCCCCAAGCAAGCGACTATCGTTCGTCATAGTCTCCTGAGGCTTACTTAAGATCGTAGCCATTTCTGCATCTTCATATTAGTAACTTCCTAGGACATGGACACGAAAGCAGGTTTCGGCAATCGTTTAAAACCGTTTTTTGATTCCTTAAAAAGTAGGTGCCTCGCACCATTTTCTTGCCAGAAATCTCGACTTTGTCTTTTTAAGAGAGAAGCCCCTTAGTTAAGGACTTATCAATTTTTAATTACTGTAAGGAAATCCGCAAAATATTCCGAGAACGTTTATCTCATTTGGTGCGTTTTGTTAGGATGCACAGCAAGCACTTGTGCAGCGCATTCTAGAATTATTCCTCCATGCAAATTTCCTTTAGGCGCTGCTGTTACCAGACAAACTCTCTTTGAAGTGAAAATTCTGTTAGGGCATAGGCAGACTTCAATTAAGAAGCAAAGACGATCTGAGTTACTGCTGAAATGGAAAGGATTGGGTCTTGATAGAGAAACCGATAGCACTGCTCTCACTGCACCCGCACCTTCATCCACCGCATGGGCTTATTAGGCCACATGCGCATTCACGAAACCCGCGGTAGACAACTGCCGGCTGCACTTCGCCACCACATATTCCTCCATCTACATCATGCAACATCATTGTCCACCCCGAGCATCCAGTTGCCACCCCGCACAAAGGTGGGAACTGTGCGTCTCGGCTCCGTCTTCATGCGGCCCCTCTGTTGCATGTGTGATTTGGGCCTGAGACTATCACCGTTCTTCAAGCGCCGTGACTTGGAAGGCTGCTGACCGATGCCCCAACTCAGCCTACGCGGTCTGCCTAATTGTGTGTGTGCTTGTTTGTATGGAGTGACGGACTGGTGGGCTGAAAGTCAGACTGAAACAGCTGCTTCTACGAAACTCACGTATGTGAGTGGTACGCCGCCTAGCTCCCGTTGTGTGAAATCCTGGTGCTAGTTTTTGAGGGGCTAGGTCGTGCACGTGGCGAGCGCAGACAAGGTCACTGGTTATGTCAGCCACCACGCCCATTCGCCGCACCAGACAGCTGACCAGCTCGGACAGTGACTGGGGCCTGGGAATGGGAAGGAAGAGTGAGGCCGACGGCTCAGCGCACCTTCCTCATTATGAACTATCTGATGCGCTTGAAGCCATCGCGGTATGCTAAATGCCTTGGCTTGGAAGGTTACCGTTCAACAGGGCAACTTGGACTTCGCAGTCGACCCAGTGTTGTGTATTTGGGCGGAATGGCCTGCTGGTGGGATGAGAGTTAGGCTTTATTATCCTGACGTTTCTGCGAATACGTAGTGGCCTCCCGAAGGGAGAAGGTTTCCCATCGTCGGGCTGATCGGAAGCCCAGGTGCGGCTCCGGCCGTGCCAGTCACCCCTTTGTTGCTGGTCAAAAACCTGGTCATTTGCAGTGTAGACTAGGGGGTGTGGAATGGGACGCCAAGGTGAGGGCTCGACAACGTCATCTCCCTGCGCACCCTCCGTCTCCGGTCTTCTTGACTCTGTTTTGATACCGGATCCAGGTGGGGGAGAAGAGAGTGTGCTAGGTGCAGCGAAAGTTCACGCTCATCATAAGCTATTTCATGTCCGAGTCACCGTGCTTGCTTCACTTTGTTGTGGAGCACACGCCGAACATCGTCGGCAACGACGGTAGAACTATCATGAGCCAGAAATACGGTCTACGTAGAAGGGAGCAAGGAGGCGATTGGAGATGTGGGGCTAGGTAAATAAACCCAGCATCGGAGTACCAGGAATGGGATGGTTTAGGACTATCATGTTTATCGGCGATGCTACAGAGCTGATTGTCGCTCCTCTGGAGACAGCTCTAGTTTTGAGCACTTTTCTACAGAGGCGGTCCGCGCGACCCACGCGGAAGACGCTAGGATAAATTCCTAAATGGAGGGGTTGATGGTACTCTTGCAGGTTGGAACCTACGCTAGATTTCACTGACTGGCTGGGCCTTATCATTCGAGCCTCATAGAGTTAGGGGTTCAGATCCCAACTTGAAAAATCGATTTATTATTTTATAGTCCTCATTAAATTAACGTTCAGAATGTAAGAAATTAATCGTTTTCCTAAGAGCAGTAATTTAAAACAGGCATGGACAGCAGAATTTATTGGAACCAGTAAATTTCACGACAGCTTATCAACAGCAGCCCGTCGAGTCGGATCTCAGTTCGTAGCCGTATCTGCGGTAGACAGGCCCCAGCCTGACCCCTAACTTCTAACCCCTAACCTCAATCCCCAACCCCTGACCATAATCTCTAACCTCAACCCCTGATCCTGAACCCCTAACCCTGACCCCTAACCCTAATCCCTAACAGGTACGGCTACGAAATGTAATCTTGCCGCCTGTCTTTGCATAACACCGATAACAGGTGAGAAAAATACAAAGGTTTGAACTTCGACAGAGAAAATCAATGAAAAACAGTAAAGTCATCGCATACCGCACGTAAACTAATCAATAAAATGGTAACTTCAAAACGCAACGTAGGAAAGAAAATGGGGAAGTAAACATGCCGAGGGATTTAGTAACTCAAAAGGGCCCAGGTCTACCAGGGCAAGCTGAGGTTGCCACATGGTCTACCTCTTTACATAGGTCGGGTTTCTCCCGCCGTATGTAAGCTGCCTCCAGGTAGCGCAGTAACCGAGTTGTTCGTGCCCGAACTAATACTCGAAAATATGTTTGGGGGTCAACCAAATGACCACTATCAAGGAGGTGTTTTGTAATAGAAGACCGTGGAATTATATTCTCCTGCTTTAGAAGCCATTTAGGCAGGTGTCCAACTGACCGGGCTGCTCGTTGACAGCGGTCATTCGGTTGACCCCAAAACATCTTTTCGACTATTAGTTCGAGAACGAACAACTCGGTTACCGCATTACTTGGAGGCAGCCTACGTACGGCGGGAGATACCCGACCTATGTAAACCGATAGACCACGTGGTCAACCTCAGCTTGCCCTGGTAGATCTGCGCCCTTTTGAGTTAATAAGTCCATCAGCATGTTTACTTCCCCGTTTTCTTTCCTATGTTGCGTTTTTCAAGTTACCATTTTATTGATTAGTCTATGTGCAGTATACGATGACCTTGCTGTTTTATACTGATTTTCTCTATGGAAGCTCAAACCTCTGTACCTTTCTCACTTGTTATCTGTGTTGTGTAACGACAGGTTGCAGTTGATAAGCCGTCGTGAGATTTATTGGTTCCAATAAATTCTGCTGTCCATGCCTGCTTTAAATTAATTCTGGGGAAATATTGCTTTAAGAGTAGTAAATTAATGATTTGATTCGTGCTCTAAAGCGGTAAAGAAATGCATCTTTGGAATGTCCAAAAAGTGTTGACAACCACAGTACGAAATAAGATGTCGGGTGAACCTCGCACCGTCAGTTTCTGTCTGATTTCAAAGGCAGTGAAAATACGCTCTCCAGGTGGTATATCAAAGGAAGGAGACGCATTCATAGGCATCAGCACAGCTGTGGGGAGCGAAAACTGCGTGCCTAGGAGAAGGCAGTCGGCGTCTGCGATAAAGAATGCCTGAACGCTCAAAGATTCGACACAACGTCAGAGTTGGCAGCCCATTCCACACAGACGGAACACGCTCCCAACGCTGACGCCGTTGGGATAGTCTGCGAACCTGAAGATCATACATAACACGGCTGGTGTAAAAATCTCAGTTATCCATCCATCAAGCGGGCATTCAGTCGCCACACGAACTCACCTGCCCCCCTGCCGATAGATGCGACTTCTAATTGGCAAGAAAACATCGATGAGTGGGCCCGCGATTATTGCCATTTGGCGCACGACGGCCAACGAGGATGAGGACAGCAGTACAGACCGCGGCAGCACGGTCGTTGTTGGCGATCTGTCCTTCGGGTTCACTGTGAGTGATACGCGCGTTTGGCTTCGGGAGAATTACTCATACGACTGTCCAGGCTCTACAACCTGGTTACTGACGTCGCCGCTAAACGCATGAGAAGACAAATGAGCCCCACTGTCAACCCAACGCCAAAGGGACGCATCTCTTTTTTTTTTACTTTCGAAGGGCTCCAAGGCTACCAAAACAACCGCTTCGTTTCCCGCTTCTCTGAGCAAAGGACAATAATATATCGAGACAGACACGCAAAATGAGTCTTATGGAAAAACCATGGGGTCGACCATGACCGCTCAAAGGGAAGTTATTTTAGCACGCGCTGAGTGCGGCACAGACCATTGCTTAGTTGGCGAGCATTTCGTTTCGTCCCTTTGATCCTAGCTGTAGAGCTGTTAGGTCGATGAATATAAAGGTGAATTAAACGGAAACCGCTGTCGACGCAATATTTCAGAAACTGTCTGAGGAGGTCGGTAGGGCATTCCGTACCGTGTCGTAGGAATGAAGTATTGGGGAGTTGTTGGATATTTCTACCAGGTCTCACGAAGAACACTGGTTTCTCTAAGGGGTTAAATTGCGCAACACGTTCATTGCTGTGTGTGGGTATTGTGCTTTTGTCAAAGGACTCCTTCGAAGTACCCGACGGTTTTCGGAAAATGGAAGTGGCCACTACCAGTCCGTCAGTCACTGAAGCGTCCTACTAGTTGACCAGAGATGGTTGGCGTCGGTGGGTTTAAATCTGTTGCCTCTTTCAAAATGTTGCAGCAGTGTACCCGCTCCATTTTTGCTGAATCAGTCTGTTCACGAACATGTCTCATCACCGCCTTCCCGAGCGGAAATATCGAAACAAGTATTCAGTGTCACGAGGGAAGGAAACAGTTTCGCACAGGTAAGACGTTGTTACAGCCTCTCTCTCCCATGTCTGTGACCTTCTATTTCCGTGTCTATTCTGCTGAACCCCAGTCTTTCCCATCCATGAAAACCGAAATTTAATACAGTCGGTATGGCCCAGTTAAACTGAATCTCCTATCGACCTATCGCTCCATACGCCACCAAATCAATAGGCACCAAGTGGTGACGTCTTGGAGGAGTAAGAAATCCTGATAGAAAGGAATATTCTAGGAATCGAACTGAACAGTCAGGCAAGCTTTCGCTCTCACACGGGCTGACCTGAGACTTCCAAATATGCAGCAGGATGTCTGCTCAAATGGTGTGATGGAAAAACCTCAGACAAGCGACTAAAAGAGAACTTGCAGTAAATATTTTCGTTCTCTTTCCGCCAGACGCCTTCCTCGTGTTGGCATTTAGCCACGTCCCATCTACAGAGTAAGAACAGTCGTCGCGGGTCAGGGTTGGCCAGCGAGTCCAAGGCACAATGTGGTCCGCCTGGGGAGAGGAATAAGTTTAACATCTTCTTGGGAGAGATTAACAACGCCCCAAATATAACGACACCATGGCTTTACGGGCATTTCGTTGAGCGGTTTTCAATGAAGGATCTTAGGTCCTGTCTAGCACATGCTGAAGTAGGAAATCTTGTATCAGTTTTGCCGGGTCTTCCCAGGATTCGTCGCGTGGTAGGCGTATCGCTTGGCATGCAATGTGTATAATTCTTGACCTGGGATAGAAGCATCTCCTTTGAACGATCAGCTTTAAAATGCATGGCCTGTCATTTCTAGCTTCATGTTTTACGTTGCCAGGTATATACAGTGAGTGACCAATCACATGAAATATTGGCTGAAATTCTGAAATGCGTTTTCGATTAGGAAGGATTACTTAAGCGCGGTTGTAATACTGATTAGCTTGCGACATAATCCTACAATATTTCGGACTCATCAGGATGTCAGCCTTCGAATGCACTGCTTTTTAACCTCCTGTAGATACTGCACTGGGTAAAAAATAATTATTTAATTAGCATGCATTTTTCCCATTGATTTTCGGTAGTCTTGCAAATTAAAATATATTTTACCAAAACTACAAACAAAAATCTGCTCTCTTTCAGTCGTTTGATGGAGAATCACCTCATCTTTATATTTTATTTTCAAAAGGGAAGTATAATTAGGTTTTAAGAAGTTTGCTAATTGCCGAATAATTTAAAGCCTGATAAGTCGTTTCATTAGCGCTTACTGATGACAGCCCACAAGGTCCACGCGTTCCGTGTAAAGAAAATCACATATTCTTCGATGATTTTAAAAAGAAGCCATACGGAGTTTATAAAATTTTGCAATGGATGCAGACCATGTTGTGCGTTTCATGAGGAGCAGTGGTAACCTGCTAACTACGATGCTGTATGAATGGACACTGCACGACCTTAAAAATCATATAATTATAAACTTTTTAAAACCTAATTATACTTCTTCTCAGAGCATAGCATAGCATAAAAGACTGAAAGGATGAATATTTTTGTTCGTGGCTTCTAGAAAATATATTTAAATTAGCAAGACTACCGAAAATCAGCGTGAAAAATGCATGCTAATTAAGTAGTCATTTTTGTCGAAGACGGTTTCTACATGAGATTGAAAAGCAATGCATTCCAAAGCTGACATCTTGGCAAGTCCGAAATATAATAGGATTTTGCCGTAAAGTAATGAATATTACAACCCCGCCTAAGTAATCCCTCGTAATAGAAAACGCATTTCAGAATTTTAGCCAGCATTCCATGAGATCGGTCAGTTACCGTAGAATAGAATTGCGACAGCAGAATGCCAGAGTACTTGTTGGCATTTTGACATGACTGCCTACGTCCTCGGCAGTCTCCTCGTGCTACTATCTGACATCACTTGGTGATTATCTATCTGAATGTACAACTCTTACATTAATAAGCGACGGTGTTGTGACTTTTAATGCACAGTAGATGTGCTAACTCATAAAATGTCAACCAACATTTCGAAATGCGTTCTCGTTTCGAAAAGATAAATTAAGTAGTGTTGTAAAAATAATCATGATGCAGCATAATTCTATAATGATCCAGTTACCTCAGGGTGTCGGCTTTCGAAAGAACTTATTTTTGGCTGCATGCAATGTCTATGCCCTGCAAAAAATGACTACTTATGTAGTATACAATTTTCTTATTGATTTTCGATGCCCTTGTAAATTCAATTATATTTCATGGAAAACATGCATAATAATATTCATTCTTTTACTTATTCGGTAGAAAATCACGTTTTCTTTTAATTTTATACTCAAAAGAAGAGTATAATTCGTTTTTAAAAAACTTTTCTAATTCCCGAATAATTTTGAACCCGACCTGCTGTTACACCTACATTCGGGGTTTCAAAACTACAAACCGTATTATTTTCCGTGTACGGAAAACCATGCATTTCTCTACGGTGTTAAGAGGAGACCATATGAGGTTCATAAGATTAAGCAGTGGATTTCAACAATATTGTTAACTTTACAAGCCACATTTGTAAATGCAAATACAAGACGTTTAATGAGCGGCCATTTAACGGTATTAAAAAATCTTACGATTAGAAACTTTTTTTAAAATCGAATTATAACCTCACTTCCAGAATAATATTAGAAGAGGACGTCATTTTCTACCCAGGGACTGAAGAAATTAATAGTTTTATGCCTTTTTCAATTAAATATAATTGAATTTTTTAGGGCATCGAAAATCAATGAGAAAATTGCATATTACATAAGTAGTCATTTGTTGCAGAGTACAGACACTGCATGCAGCCGAAAATAAGTTCTTTCGGAAGCCGACACCCTGAGGTAACTGGATCATTATAGTTTTTTGCTGCATCATGATTAATTTTACAACACTACTTAATTTATCTTTTAGAAACGAGAACGCATTTCGAAATGTTGGTTGACATTTCATGAGTTAGCACATCTATTGTACCTATTTTTATGCATTTCCTAGGTTTTTTCATCATAACTTGCTAAGAACAATAGTTACAGCCCAAAATTTCCGACTAACCAATATTTTATGAACGGGGTTCCCTCACTCGAACATACGTATTGCATTCCTGAACCCTTTAGAGAACCTGATCAAGTATCTGCTGTCAGTGTCTTCAGTGCACAAAATCAAAAAAACTTAAACCCCTTGCAGAACTAGGCAGTCTTGACTGAACAATGTTCTTCTTCGTTTGCTGTCTACGTAGGGCGTATGGAAGGTGGGTGGCAGTTCCGCGGTGCACCTGCGTTACTGATCAATATCCTCGCCTCAGCGGAGAGTATGTTGGCCTACGTTTGGTCTGGTGACTCCTCTGTTTCCCCGTATATGTGCTCGTTGTCAGGTCATTGTGTGGTCGTTTTCTTGATTCGGCTGCGGTTATAGCGTCAGTACCGCGTCACCCTAGTATGTTCAGTCGTCGAAAGTCGATAATATGGCCGGCTTTCCTGGTGTTTTCTTGTGGGCCGAGCACTCCGTTCCAATCTTACAGCTGCTAAAACCGCGCTATAATAGATGGGCTTGCGATTTTTATCTCCGATGTCCACGAAAGCCCGTATCCCCTCTGTTGAGGTGCTAACCAATCACAGTTTGCGGACCAACCGGACATCCTTCGGCATGCCTCGACAGCAAAGGAAGAAAACACTGCTACGACCAAGGTCAAGTAGCCTTGAAAGTTGTTCCAACATATGTATGACGGCAGAGAGTCTATCAGTCTCTCCGAAAGGTCAGCAGTACAATAGATCTGACTAACGGATCCATCCCTTCAGCTCAAATGATTCTGCTGGAAAACCCAACGTGGTCTGACGTTAAAATCTGCGAGAAAAAATTTTCTCGATTCAGCTATACGATGGTATAACAATCGTAAAATATAAATGTGCTTCCCGTCAAGTCAACGACTGGTTTGGTGTTAGACAGTTTTCTCAGGCAGAATGACCCCATTCGTAAAACAAGCTGCCGAGTAATGCGCCGAAGATATAAAAGACCCGGATCGTACATTCCGATCCAATTTCTAATCCAATTTGGAAAATTTATTTAGAACATTGCGATCTCACCTCGTGCAGGGACTCGTGCTCTAAAATTTGTCAAAAGCTTGCCGTTATTAGTGCGAAAAAATAGTCCCAGATAAAACCACCTTCAAAATGCATGGAAAATGATGCGACCAGGCTTTAAGTACAAAAGCTGTTACGCTCCTCATTGTTAGTTTTAAAAGACAAAAGAAAAATCATACTCTTTTTGTTTTACTTTCGGTTGCACAGTCATAAGTAGCAAGTTCGCCCGTCAGTCTGTCATGAGTGCCGACACTGTTAATTATGGCGTTTCCGAACGTTCTCACTCTTGTAGTCGGTCATTTGTTTCGGACTGAAAAAACAACCATATGTGATATGCAATCAGTTCGTTCGCACGAATTTTGACTTCGGCTCATAGATGACGTTTGTGACAAGTTTGAACGGCAGTTGGCTGCCCGGTACTCGAAGCCTATCCTATCTGCCGCTCTTACCGCTCTTTCCGCACTTAGAGCTTATAGTTGGTGGAGGATTTAATTTATGTAGTAGGGTATAGCCATACATCGGCGCATTTTCGGACGAAGCAGTCGCCTGAGGACGACTTGGGAAACCAAAGTCGAAAAATTACAATTAAATCTGTTTATCTTCCCCAGAGAACTTATTCGTTTTAATTATGCTTCTTGGAATGCCTGGTTTCAAGTTCATTTATATAAATATATATGCATATACATCAGAGGGGAGACGACGGAGTCTGGGGGTAGATTGATACGGAACTGTTTCGGGCTTTTTTGCCTTCATTCAGCCAACTATGACCCTGAAAACCAGCTTGAACCGGAAACAGAAACATGCGCACAGACACACCTGGCACAGCCGGTCCACCACTGGGGTCTACCAGAAGGGTCATAAGCACTTCGTCGAAACGAAGTTCATCATTGCCTCGATGAAGTGTATATGACCCATCTGGTAGACCCCGGCGGTGGACCAGCTGCGTCAGGTGTGCCTGTACGCATGTTTGTGTTTCCGGTCCCAGCTGCTGGTCAGGGGTACGATTGACTAAACGGATGCAAACAAGCCCGAAACAGTTCTGTATCAATCTACCCCCCAGACTCTGTCTTCTCCCCTATGCTATTATAGCTTAACCGGCTTCGGCCTGGTAAGTGGTTGCCTGTTCGTGACCCCTATCACCCATACGAAGCCTGTTTGCTTCGGGAAGACAATGGATCGGTGTGCGCTATTCACGAGTGAATATATATGCATGCAACGACACCAAATAAATATGAGTGAGTGTCTACGTAGACAGACTTTTGTACACCCTAGTAAGAACGTACATGTTTTTCAGTTTCGAAAATGGGACAAAACAAATAGCTTCCTGAAACTGATCATCCGAATTGGATAGTGTACTTTGCATCCGGTCGTCCAAAGTAAATAATAAAATCACGTCAAATTCCTGCAGTACTATACGCCGGTACGAGGTCGATAAACCGATTGACCGATTATTTGCAGTTTGACTCTCAGACCAGAAGGTGATCGAACCACCCCACCGGTTGGCAACCCCTCACAACAGGACGCCCAATGCGTCAAAATTGTTTAACAGGGTGTCAGAGGGATTATGGGGAAGAGAGCAGACCTATTCTCTCATGATGACTGGAGCCTCAAAGTCGGCTTCACTAGCTCTTCTCTCTTCCCTGTGATAGTGGTCTGCCCAGGT
>CACRXP010000496.1:19940-36997 GCA_902702965.1 Spirometra erinaceieuropaei
AGCGTAATCCCCGACATGGCGTAAAGCTGCAATCTAAAGATTCCCACACACATACACACGGGCTCGAATGCCATAGAAGTAACGGGTGACGGTCCGGCGGAGGACGTCCACCACATGTCCTGCGGCATGGAAGCAGCGCCACTGACCTACGGGCGGAAACAGCATTGCGCAGCATCTACAGCCCTCTTTCCTCCCTCACGTACTTTGCTCCATGGCAAAAACAATGTCAAGACGGCTGGGGGTGAGTTAAGGCGCCATGACTGACAAATCTAATCCGCCAGTCTACGCGGGCCGCACATACGACATGTTCCTCACAGCTTGTGCCAGACTTTTGTAACGGCAGCTCAGGTCTCCCATCATTGATGGCGCTAACAAGAAGTCACCGAAAGCAGACTTTCATGCATCCAGTAAATCAACATACTTCCCGCGGGGGACCGAGTCACCCGATCAGTTAGCCACCCTCCAGGCTGCGACCACCTGTTAGGGCCGCAGAGGCCATAGTACTAACGAACAGCTCTAATCTGACTCTTGCTCCAGCGGAGAACTGAACTGTCCCATCAGACGGCAACATTATGATCCATGCCTACTGATGTTCCACTATACTTTCTAGATCGTGAGACATATGCTATAGTGCAGAAACAGTGGCCCGGGTTGCCATGAGAAAGGATGCCTCAGAATCGGTCTCAATCCATCTTCACTCTCCCATGCAGGAATGGCCCACCCGCATTCATTCGATTGGAGCTGACAAAGCACGTCGGCACGCACGTCAGGATGCGGCCTTTCAAACAATCTTGTTTTTGGTCGCTTACATAAGCTGCGATTTCTGAAAAAATGATTACCTACGTAGTATGCATTTTTCATACTGATCTTAATTCTATTATAAATTCAAATATACAGTACGAGACCTATCTCATGAAATCTGATAACGGACACTGATACGAGAATTTCTGGACGTCTTTATAGTTGCGCATCTTGTTCGCTTACCCACGTCCTCCAATGAAATGTTATTTTCTTGTACAGAAATTGTGTTTACGTAATTTTATCAAATAAATTATCAGTAAATTTTAGCGAAAATGGACGTCGGGATATATCCGCGTAATGTCCTATGCTAGTACTTCTCTTCGACTCCGGTTACGCATCTCAGCGACTTTTTCATTGAAAGGATAGTAATAAACCCGCGAGTGTTTTACTAGACAGAGTTAGCCGGACTAGAAATGTTAGGTCCGATATTAACCGTGGTGATCAACGTGCCAGCACAAAGGTTATTTTAAGAAAAACAGAGGTTTTATCAATTCCAAAATGTCAAATTAGCAGATCTGTGCGACGTAGTGCCCCAAAGGGTAGTAATAACGCAGCTAGGGACTCCTGCGTTTAAATGAGCTAAATTTTTTTCCGTTTGGAAGATTCTATCTGAGGTCACATAAATGACCACCACCAAATGGTCATTTCCAGTTTTGAACATATGAAACACTACTTGTCGTGAAGTTTAGTTTTTGCGCACACCTTATTCAGAAATAGAACGAGGAAAACAGTAATCGTTTCAGAAAAATATCAGTATTTATGTGGGCGCTCTGCCATGCATTCACAATCGAAGAATGGAGTTTAAAAACGAACAAAAACGATGTAAGTGGCCTCAATTTATAGAGGAAAACATGTTCTTATGTTTACGGTTGAAAAATATTCGCATAGTTTAGGCATGTGAAAGAAACAGCCAAATTGTCAAATTTTTATTTGGACTCGCCGTGTGGACAATGCGAAGGACACAGAAATCTGTCAACGGCGTGCAGTGATAAAGCAATTCCTAAAAGGCAACTTATTAAGGAAAGTTGTTCTATTGATCGAAGGCACATTCGTTGCTGACTTTCGTTATGGACAACATTTTTCTCCAAAATGAATTCGATGTTTAAATGAGTCTTCACTTGTGACCCAAACGACCATCTTCGTGAAAAGGAGCCCACGAACTCTCACTAATTCGCTAAATGCCTCCAAGAATAATCTTATTTTAAAGTTCTCAGCAGACAGAAAATTCACAAGCTGTCTTTATGGACGATCTGGGGAAAGCACTGAAAATCATGAAGTATTCAGCAATATTTCGGGGCCGATCTGAAACTCAACGTAATCCAAAGCGAGAAAAAAGTGTAAATTAATTTAACGAAAGAAATTTTCTCTCCAGAAACACAAAACGGTATGTTCACGATCACGCTTGTCAGTTCTATTTACATTTATTAGGCACCGACCGGCCTCATGGCATGTTTCTTTATGAAAACTTTTGCTCCTACGAGATCCCCGTTAGTAAACTCAAGTAAAATCCAGTTTCTCTTGTTGAACGCTATCTCATCTAACTCAAACGAGTCAAGGATCACGCAAAAACCTGGAAAACTGTTTTGGATTATACACTCAGAATGTTGGCAATTAGCAAACCGTCATATATAAAATCACACTAATTATTAGACGATATTTGGATGTAAACGTCCCTGAAACGGTATTATTAAACGTTATCTTATTTCTCTTTTCATATTTACTACGTTTTTGGCCCGAGAATACATTCCATACATATAAAAAATCAGTTTACTCAATAAGAGTTAATTCTGACGGTTTCGGGATATTGTGCTTTTCAAGAAAAATCGGCATTTCTTAACAACGCAATGCTGCCTTTAATATTTATTTTATATTTTTAAATCTTTTAAACTTGTACTTAATTAACATAGACATTGGACACATAAAATGGTGTCGGGTTGCGAGTGATTGGTAATCATTCGTAAATTTCGAGACATTTCACAAGTTAGGTCACTTACTCTATTTCATGGAAAGCATGCATGAAAATATTCTTTCTTGTGCTCATTCGGTAGAAAATTGTGTTTCCTTCAAAATTTATGTTGAAAAAGAGTATCTCTTGCTTTAAAAGTTTTTAATTATGAAATTTCCAAAAAAGTGAAGACAGCCTCGCATCGACAAAATAATTAATGCTGTTTAAAAGGTGGAAAACAAGCCCCACATCCATTTTAGTAGCGTACAGAAATGTATGATTTTCCTTGCGCGGAAAGTATATGGCTAGTCGTTTAGAATTTCCGAATGTAAGTGTAAATGCAAATGGCCTTCAAAATTATTCAGAAATTGACAACTATTTTAAAGCCAGATGATGCTCTCTCTTTAAGCATGTTGTTTGAAGAAGACACTATATGCCCCCATGCGAGTAAAAGAAGGAATATTTTTATGTACGTTTTCTAAAAGATTTACTAAGATTTATAAAGATATCGAAAATTTATCGAAACAGTCGCAGTAGCTAAGCAGTCACCATGCGGGATGTATCCCAATCAAGCGGTCAGTAAAAAGCTTATTGCAAAGCCGACATCTCGACGTAACGGCGATATTTTGGGGTCATGCCACATAATAATTAATATCACAACGTCCCATAAGTAATCTTTTCGAAGAAAAAGCACATTTCAGATTTTCGGCTACCAGTTCATGATGCATAGTATCAGTGTATGTTACACTTACCGCTTAAGGCCTTTTGAAATCTGTTAACGGACAAACTTCAACGAAACATACCAGAATGAAATGAACAAGCAATTTTCAGGTACGACAAATAGATGGGGCCATGGTAAAATCAAGAGCTCTTTCAGGCAGTCGAGTAACAATTAATTGTGGGTTAGACGTAGCTGGCTGATGAGGGCTTGTGAGTCAAAAACGTCCACCCCAGCCTCCCCTCTCATTGTTTATCATACTGAGCATAATTCAACGTTGTCTTTTTAAAAATATAAAAAGGGACATTGCAAGCTTAGTAAAGGGAAGGTAATGAATGCCATCTGGCAAGTAGAACAGAACAAGCGAGTACCAATCTGCATATGCCACAATCTTCCTTCTCTATATGCCTACTTGTCTTTGCGTAGTTCTGAGTGTCGCTTAACCACTGGCCATATGCATTGGCAGCCAAATATACAACTTGACCGTGCAAGGAAACATCAGCCCATGGAAAATTGGCTAAGAGTCAGGAATATGCAACGCAAAAACCGGACTGATTCCTTACTCAGTTCTAGGGTGCTTATTGTCTAGGACCGGTTCAGAATGACTTCTCGTAAGTTAACAAGCAAGAAGGACATTCTAGGCCTCCCTTTTAAGTCACTTCACTAAGCTGCATTAAGACGTTTTCCTGGGCAGGGGGAACCCAACTCAGTGTCGCTAACTTTGCTCTTAGCACCTGTCTTGCATAATAATCCTGAGGATACAGAGATGATATAACTATTCAAATAGCGTGCGTAATATGGGTGCTAGGATGCTCACTTTGAACTAACTCACGCACAAGTCACCATCTCTGTTCTCACCCTGTTGTGGAGAAACGTCGGTCGAACTGTCTGAAAGCACCTGCTGCAGTCAGTGGGACGGTAGTTTCGGCGTGTCTGGAGTCACCATCTACTGCAGACATGCATTACACTTAATTACTCTTCTCTCGGAAAACCTGGAAGTGCTACTGTCGTTTTCGACGATGTCCACAGTGTACCTACCAGTGGGGTAGGTGCAGGGACGGTGACTTGCGCGTGGAGTACTTTACAATGGTGGATGTATCTGCCGCAATCTCTGCTTTTCAGCCACCTAGGGTCAGGTGTGAAAACAGAGTCAAGAAGATCCCCCTGGTTAGCACACAAAGGACCAGCATCTCACGCAAGTGTTTTTTTTGGGAGGGGGGGGGACGCAGACCGGATTCCACATGAGTGGGACGGCCACGAAGACAACGTCAAGAAAGAGCCCTTGAAGCCCGACTCTCCGTCTTCATAGGTGCAGCGAGTTATTCCGTAATTTGGCAATCTCTCACAGCACACCGTGATAGACTGAAGCTTGTCAGAATGTTTGTAATGCGGACTATGCGCTGAGAGGATCGACATCACTCACACTTCCTGCTTCCAGACACCAGTCCACTGTCCGGGCTGGGCGCACTCAGTGTCAGTGCTAGAAGGTCAGACTGCGGGAGCCGCACACGCGACCTCGCCCTCCCCCCTCCCACACACAACGCACTGGGATTTGAAGGCAAATGCGGTGGGCGGTTCGGACCTCACGGCGGGAGAGTGCTCTAGAGACCACACAAAGGAGCCATTGCGGCCAGTCCACCAGTCGATCGCTCCGCTTGTAAGAATATGGTGTGTTGACTGCGGGGTCTGAGTTGAATCATCATTTGGCAACCTTCCAGGCCAGAGATTTTAGAGCACTGTGGTAGTCTAAGGTGCGTTGGGCGTGTTTATTGTGAGGAAAGTGCGCTGAAAGTCGACGTCACTCTCTCCTTCCTTTTTTCCCTTTCCCACGCACAGGTCGACTGTTCCAGCCGGTCAACCAACTGATGTTGAGATTGGGAGATGTGACTGACAGGGCCGAGAGTAACTCGTCTGTGCGGGCCACATACGGCCTGGAACTCACATGCGGTCACCAGGCTTTCACAGAGCGGGAGAGAGTGGACTACCCGGCTCTTGCACGTGTTAGAGTAGCAGTGGCTAAAAACACAATTCCTACTTGTGTGAGAGGTGCGGATTCCGTGCTAGAGGCGAGTGATGGGGGAAAATCCGCAAAGACCGAGACATGTAAGGTACCATTCTCCTTGTGGATTCCCAATGGGACAAATAATCTAAGCACATAAGCAGGCTGTAACGTTCGAAATTCGAAAAAAACTAGTATGCACACCTGTGAAATATCTTGATGAGGGATGTTTACGTTATTAGGAATCCAAAACAACCCCGCGTTTGTCGGAACTCCCTACCCTCCCCCACTGAGATACTTTAAAAACGTCGAGTCCAGGTGTACTTGTGGCGTCCTAGTAGACTTTTATCCATTTAATCCTCTGCAATTTATTCGGCCAGTTAGTTTTTTTTTAAATTTCGAACGTTACAACCTGTCTATATACGTATATTATTTGTCCCAAGGGAAATCCACGAGGAGAAGGGTAATCCTCCACAATTTCTTCGGCCGGTTAGCTTTTTTAATTTCGAACGTTACAGCCTGTCTGTGTACTTATGTTACTTGTCCCAGGAGGGGTCCACGGGAAGAAGGGTAATCCTCCACAACTTCTTCGGCCATTTAGTTTGTTTTAGGATTTTGAACGTTACAGCCTGTCTATGTGCTTACAGTAGGTGGGCTTACTCATGAAATGCCAACCGAAATTCCGAAATGCGTTTTCGTTTCGAAAATATTAACTAAGTAGGGTTGAAAAAAGCCAGTCAGTCTGCAATCCAATTCTATAATATTTCAGTTACCTCAGGTTGCCGGCTTTCAAATCCACTTCCTTTCAGCTGCATGCCAAAACTACACTCTGTGCAAAATGACTACGTATGTAGCATGAATTTGTCTCATTGATTTTCGATGCCCATAAAAGTCCAGTTTTATTTCATGGAAACCATGCATAAAAATATTCATTCTTTTGCTCATTCGGTAGAAAATTACGTCTTTTTCCAATTTTATACCCAAAGGAGGAGTATAATTTGCTTTTCAATTACTTTTCCAATTGCCGAAAAATTTTGAACCCGCTCTGCCGTCACACTTGCATTCAGGGTTTCCAAACTACAAGCCATGCGCTTTCCGCGTACGGAAAACCACACATTTCTCTAAGTTATTGAAAGGAGACCATATGGGGCTAATAAAAGTAAGTAGTGGACTTGATCCATATTCTTAACTTTACGAACCACGTTGGTAAATGCCGAGACATGACGATTTTTGAACGGCCATTTCACGGTATGAAAAAGTCTCATTATTAGAAACTTTTTGAAACAGAATTGCACTCCTCCTTCGGGTATAAAATTGGAAAAAGACGTAATTTTCTACCGAATGAGCAAAAGAATGAATATTTTTATGCATGGTTTCCATGAAATAAAACTGGACTTTTATGGGCATCGAAAATCAATGAGACAAATTCATGCTACATACGTAGTCATTTTGCACAGAGTGTAGTTTTGACATGCAGCTGGAAGGAAGTGGATTCGAAAGCCGGCAACCTGAGGTAACTGAAATATTATAGAATTAGGTTGCAGACTGACTGGCTTTTTTCAACCCTACTTAATTATTATTTTCGAAACGACAACGCATTTCGGAATTTCGTCTGGCATTTCATGAGTTGGCCCACCTACTGTCAGCACATAGACAGGCTGTAACGTTCAAAATCCTAAAACAAACTAAATGGCCGAAGAAGTTGTGGAGGATTACCCTTCTCCCCGAGGATCCCTCTTGGGACAAGTAACATAAGTACACAGACAGGCTGTAACGATCGAAATTTTAAAAAAAGCTAACTGGCCGAAGAAATTGCGAAGGATTACCCTTCTCCTCGTGGATTTCCCTTGGGACAAATAATGTACGTATCTAGACAGGTTGTAACGTTTAAATTTTAAAAAACTAACTGGCTGAATAAATTGCAGAAGATTACACGGATAAGGGTCTACAAGGACGCCACAAGTACACCCGGACTCGACGTTTTTAAAGTTTCTCAGTGGGGGGGGGAGTAGGCATTTCCGACTAACGTGGGTTTTTTTTGAATTGCTTATAACGTACGCATCCCTCATCAAGATATTTCACAGGTGTGCAAGCTACTACAACGTCGCAGCTGCTTGGGTGCCGTTTTTAAGGAATGCCAACCGACCCGACAGCCCCCCCTGGGCTGAACTTCCAATCTCGCAATTTCACACACTACAACAGTTAAGTAATGCGAACTGCGTACTGTTGGGCGCCAACTGTCAAAATTTCCTGTTCAGGCGGTTGTACGCTGTAAATGGCACGGAAGGTTCCCTAGGTGGCCACTGTCAATTTCACGGCAGGGGGACGGGAAGACGCACTGTGTCCCGAAACAATGCAGGTGGAGAGAAACTGACAAATTCTTGCGGGCAGTAGTCAGCCTTTTTGTTCCAGAGGGGAGCATTGCAGGCTGAGTACAAACACGAGAAAGAATGACTTAATTTCGAAATCTGCCCGTCGAAGGGTAATAGGTGGAGTCGGAAGACCTCAGTTAAAAAATTGAAATTGCCTGCAAAATTGCATCGATTTTTCCGGAACCTTGTATTTTTTGCTAAATCCTCCTATCATTCACTCACACCGGTGTGAACAAATTCAGAGTTCTCGGGGAATTATACGTATAACTGTGGCTTTAGTTCGGAACACGGCTAAGTATGTGTAGGTTCCACGATGCTAAAAATAGTTTTTTTGCGCAATCCTTTCGGACACTTTATCTTTCGCCAAAGCAGATGAAGAAATCAATGTCTTTGGGAGAAAAATAATAAAAATAACATGGGTCGTTGCTAAGAGGGAGCAAAACTCGCATAACAGAGAGCTGTTGGTACTCGCAGTCCTGACGTTGATGCAATATAGCTGACAGTAGATACGATTTTATTTGCATGAGTTGCGGCAGGTCGTTCAGATTGCTACGATAACAATTTGGCCACGAGATCGAAAATCAAGTCACCAAAGTACATGAGCACTCGCGTCGGGGAGCCAGCAGATCTGCAAGTCAGTCCTATGCCTGTAAAAATACCTTTAAAATAGCCACCAAAGTATCCTTGAAAGAAGACGCTTAAAACACGCTGCCGCAAAGCCCTAGTTTGCAGATTGCCTTAGTATGAAATGAGGTCAAATTCTCCTCGTATCGAGAGGTTTCGGATTATGTGGGTTTACTTAATAAGGGGAGGGGGGGTAATGGAATGAGCCCTTCTTAGCACGTTTCGTTGTTGGATCTCAGAATTCTAGGTGGTTGCTGCTGAATTGAAGGCACAGTTCTTAAAACAAGAGATGCGTACAGGCTTCCTGCGGATTCCGAGGGAATCGTGTATGAAAGGCATCATGTAGGAATCGTCTGTATAGTTATATAACTTTATATATGCACATATGCATATAAATGTATATGTTTAGATGTCTTCAGTCATAGTGCATTTAAACCCGGGTTTGGTGGACTTGAGTTCTAAATCAGTTTTCTTTGGTTATCGAGTGTTATTGAGTTCGAAGGTCCACCAATAAGCCAGGGCTTACTTGTCGTGTTAGTTTGTAATCTAGATTACTATCTATGCTGAAAATACGTTCAACGACCACGATACAGGAGCCGCTCGCCCCGTCGTGCCTTTTGACTCGAAGTAGAGCCCTCGCAGGCAGCTGTACAACGACTAATAATGTATGCAGAAGGAGAATGCTGTCAAACACAATAGATTACTAAGTTTAACGCTTTATCATTAAGTCAGTGGCTCGTTGTCCTACCGCGAACCGATGACCCAAAACACGGTCATGTGTGGCGCGCGTAGACGGGCCACTTAACCCTCTCGGCCCGCATCTGATCACCCTGCTTCTTCTCCTGGAACCGGACCCAGGTAGATGAGGGAGGAGGGAGCGCAACAGATATTGCGCAAGTTAGGCGAAAGTGATAGTCCTGTGCTGACCGTGCAGGGGGACATATAAGCAGATATTATCATTCGTCATGGTTTAGATGATGAGTAATGTCTGGTCACGGGTGGGAGCGATCGGATGGGGTGTGGAAAAATGACAGGAATAAATAGCAATAAAGAAAAGGGTCTAGAGAAGGGGTCTGGATTAAACCGCAGGGTTCACCGGGACGATCGCTTCGATGAATGTCCTCCCCACGATGGTAAATTCTCCGATCGCAACTGACAGGACAAAGGGCCTGTGGCTCAATGGAAGAGAATTAGACTTAGTGCTCAGTGACCATAAAATCCGGGTTCGAATTCCAGAATATTCAAACCTGCTGAGGACTGCTATTAAACCATCAATGAGCATAAAGTCCCCATTGGGTCTGCCGGTTCGACGTCCTGAATACGTGGTCTTTTCGCTGAGTGTCCCCACTCGCTAAGCTAGCGTCGGTCGCCGAGGATACACTGTCTGTTCTGTACAGGTTATCATAACCAGCACCTCACTGTGCACCGTTGACAAGTGGTGCAGTTACGATACATCTAGAATATTCCGATCACTGCTATCCGGAGCCCCTTGTCAGTGCTCCTAAGCTTCCATGGCCGTAATTAGTTAAGACCGACTTATGTGGCCTCCAAATGGGACATTAGGATAGAAACGCCCCTTCCAAGAAAGAAAGATAGACTTGTGCGTAATTATCGGAGGGGTCAGATATTCCCGTGTTCAAACCCCAGCAAAAACCCTGCTATCAAACCAGATAGCTGCCCTAAACTTGGCCCTAACCCTACCATACGCCTTGACTCTGCGGTCGACACTAGTCCCTACGCTAACTCTTACTTTGATTCTGACTCATCCAACCGTTAACTTTAAATCTAACCATAAAACCTAATGCCTCACTTAGCCCTAACCTAAAACCTGGTCCTAATTTCACTGGGGCGTTGCTCAGAGCCACCCCTATTGCAGGCGGTACCTGTTCACATGTCCTGCTTGAAGGGTCCATCTAAGTCAGTCTTAGTCCACATGACGAACAACCTACCGAAGAGCATTAGTCAGACCCCTTCATCGCAACATGCTGCATTAAATCTTGTTACAATTTCCTTGGCTTCAACCTGCTTAGCCTCCACATCTTTTCCTCATCAAATCCCAAATGGAATTACTTTCGTTCCCCCATGTTCCTACTGCCGCATGAACTTTTGCCTTGTCCTACATGAGCTGCATGTATAAATGTCGTATACATAATTTTCAAAATCAACAGCTAATGACGTGGGGTTAGGCGTCAGCGACCTGTTCTTTTAGAATCAGTTCTAAAACTGCAGTAAACATATGCTCCTAAATAAGCAGGTGCCGCCCACTGCGAGGCAGTAAAATGAACATAATTCAAGCATGCTGCAGGTGGCCTAACTCAGGGAATATGTCCAGATTAACGAACGATAGTTAATCAGTAGAAATCAATACAAGTTGATATATCAGCACAGCGAGTTAATAGTGAACAGTCTTCATTCAGATGAAGACTCGGGAGGCTCAAAAGTGCCACTTTACTGGTTAAAAATAGTAATCTTCGGTAGAAAGGCGGGAGGCGGAAAAGTCCCTGTCAAATGAACAAACTCAGCTTTATGAATACATAAAACTGTGTGTATAAAATGGCATACGCACTGGAATAGTTAAAGTTTGTTTTTTGCATACATCTACAATATATATCTTCCAAGAATTACTGATATGTGAAACATGGCACATGGCTAAGTGGTAATGCTCTATCATATAATTCAGCAGCTTTTGTTCCTCAGACTGCAGTTGATCAGAGCAATGAGGAGTTCACTCGGTTTCGTTGTTAGGGGCATCACAGAAATTAACGTTTCCACCAGGTCTCATGTTGTCTGCCGAGGCAGTGAACAAGAAATTCGGATGGAATAAACATAAACAATCGTGAACGCACCATCTTATGTCCAGAAAGATAACATTTCTTCAGTCAAATTGCTGTGTATTTTTTGACAACGGTTGTGTCCGCTGATTTACAAGGTGCCTTGGAATATCAGTGAATACATGGTGATTTTCAGTGTTTCTAGTCGCATGCCCGAAAAGGTAGGCACTATAGGTTGCATTTAGAAGACCTGCAAAATAAGAAAAAAATTGAAGCAATAATCTAAGTATTGATTTACAGGGTGCCGTTTTTCATTCAGATGGCTGCATTGGTCCTATCTGGGGGCGCATCAAACACAAAACCTCATCATCGGCATGAAAGGATGTCTTTAATGAAGGCCTGCAATGAGCCTGTTTTTGATCAATGGGAAAACCTCCCCAAATAAGTTATCTATTCAAAGATTGGCGGCGCATTTCCAAAAATGTCATTTTTTTCAAAGGTAAAGTTATAGGAAAAAATCGAAAAGTTTGACCCATTTTTAACTTCCTATAGCTTATTGACCATTTCTCTTCGAATAGGAGTTTGTAGCTATTTCTGCTTAACTTTAGACGTCGGTTTGCGAAACCAGACACCCAACGGAGTGTCCTTATATGCATTAAAATATCACTCAAACTGCTAATGGTATGCCGACTCCGTTTTCGCACTATGCGTTAGCAGAAAGTAGACAATACAAAAAGTATCTTTTCCTACCTCAAACGTTAAAGCGGTCGCTTGGAAATGGACATTTTCACAGTTTCTCGAGGAAAGGTATGGGCACATTGAAACAAAGCATTGTCTGTAAGCTCCATTATGTCGTTTTATGCATAAAATCGTACTGACTTCCAAATGTGAATATTTGAAAACAAAAATAATTACGTTTTTCTGACCTTTGCCTGGCGAAAAACTTTATTTTAGGATTAGTGACATTTAATTTAGAAACTTTTGAAGCCATGGTTACTATCCTCACGTAGTTAAATGTTTACTGAAGCATGGACAATATATAGAACACTTATTAACATGGGAAGTTGCCCGAATAAAAAGGCGGCATTCATTTAAGCTCAAGGTTGTAAACTCTTTGTCTCATAAAATTATCCAACTATATATTTTACATTAAAAAGGGCACTTTTCGGAACGGCTTCGATGGGTAAATAAAATGTACCATGCTTTAGACACTCCAAAATGATCATTCCCATCTCATTCATCATCCGCTTAATATTTTGGGCCACATACTTTATTTTGAATAATTGTAAGGGTGATACGGCGATAAAAATGAAAACTATTTATGGACACTGGAATAGTGAAGACTTACTGAAAAAATAGGTGTCTTTTGGATGTGCAGTTGGTCGAAAAGAGGTTATGTAAAAATATATGACAACCCTTGTGTCGAATGCCGGACTTCCTTGAGGGGACTTATTCCACAGAGCCATGACCCCGCGATGACCATGCTTAACTTGGAACTTTGTCCTCATTCAGGTTCCTACCGACACTGAGTCGGGGGTCTAAAAGGAGAATCTGTAAAGTTAAGGTTCCGCATTCTACCACTGCGGGCTTCGTTGTAACAAAAAGGGAGTTCAAAGGTTCAACACCTATGTTTCCCCTAACTAAACTGAAACTGAAAAAAAATTTGAATAAGCAGCGTCCCCAAAACCAGAGGTTGTCTCTGTTTCTCCAGTCAGGTGCTTTTGCAGCCATTTGCACTTTTAGAGCAGACCGTTGTCACAAACTTTCCTCACCAAAGCGAAGGAATAGGAAAAGGCATTTCAGCACTGTGGTCCTTTTATTCGCAAAAATTCCTTTGGATTCTCAAAGAGGGTGCCGATTTTCGCTGGTTTTCACAGGGCAACACCTATTCTGATCGGCTTGTCTGATTCTTCGAGATTTTATCCATTACTACTTAATTTTTGCTGCTCGATACTGAATTTCAGAGAAATTTTGAAAATTGTATATCCTGTGGCGCCATTATAACAGGTCGTTAAACATTTCGCTTGAGCCTATTAGGCGGGAGCTATAATATGTTGGGTCAATTTTATTCCTAAAGGCTTGCCCACATGTAACTCGGTGGACAGAGGGAATTTTGTGGGAAGATCTATCAGAAAAAGTCTCTTCGTGGGTAGTTCTGTGTGAAATCTTAGAAATTTTGGAAGCGGACAAAGACGATATAGGTAAATGAAAATGCCGCACGTATGAAGAAGACTTTGTAACAGACTTTGCTGTTTAGAACCTGATTCTCCGATTCCCAGTTCTAGACAACGTTTAAAATCAAGTCTGCTTTTATGGAATGTTTTAACCGAAATAACACCAGTTGTTTTCGCTCTTTAACTCAATTTTCGGCTCCACAAAGACTGAAATTAGGTAGTGCGGATGAGTCATCTGATCGAACGCTATCAAATGGTTAGATATCTTAAATGGACATATAATTTGAGTGGTCGATTATCACTGCAGCGATATAGCCAGCCATTAACACACATTCGATGAGAGAACGTTGGAAATGGGCAGAGACTGTCTCTAAAAACGTATGCTTAGGGATGCAAGGCTACATTTCAACGGTTGTAGCCCCATCCGCGGGGAAAAGACTAAAAAACGCAGGAAACGGGATAAAGAAGTCGGATGGAGAAAGAGTAGCAAATTCCGAACCAGTTTTTATGAGTTTACGAGGTGATCTGCACGAATACCGACAGATCTTGGGTGTTTGTGTACAGAGTTGGAGAGGTCCGGACAGTCTAAAAGTGCGCAAGGAGTGTTCACCTCAGTATTTTGCGAACCTATCCATATGCTTTAGTCATTATTTTGTCTAAAAAAGGAGAGGCCATCATCGGGACGGATGATGATGATGATGAAGGGTGATGGACGTTCAGTGGGTGCCGTATTTATAAGGTGAATTAGGTTATTATTACACCTGTCATATCTCCTTCTTAACTACGTCCTGGAATTTGCCTTTTTCGCTTGTATTGGCGATCACCGCGACTGTCGGTGGCAAGTCCAAATTTGGCAAATTAAAAAGCATCTTTTATCATGGCAGCGATAAAATATCGCCTTGAACACGCTGAAACACTGGCAGACAGTTTATGCACTTAAAGCGAACAAAATTATAGTGTGGAAGGAGCCATGTTTGTCGGCCCCGCGAAACTCTACATAAAGTACTCTGCGCTGTCAACGGAAGCATTTAAGACGTCCCTCTAAATTAATCTATCTCAGACATCACGGAGTGTTCTCACGGTCAGAGATAAAGGAAAGACACGCACGTCAATCATTCAGATCGCTGCTTGTTTGCGAAATTGATGAGTCTTAGGAAGTTAATATTCTCGCAGCGTGGTAAATGGAAATTGTGGACAACCGAGTGTGCGTTCGCCATCAACAGTGCTCCTGTCTCAGAGGCCATTTTATCTTCGTAAGCGGTCCCTTCCATTACGAAACTCCGAACAAAAAAGAAACAGAAAAACTTATCCTGGAGATAAAAGCTGGCACGAAAACGGCTAAATTTAGGTCAACTTTCGGCACTGGGCTGTCCTTATCCGCAATCGACTCTTGTGGCTTCTAATATAGTCACATAGAAGGCTGGCTTTTAGAAATGTTGGGCTATATTAAAAGTCGGGCACAATTCAGGCGTGAATTCTAGAAGAGATACTAATAGGAAATCCTAGATTACCGTATGCATCCAAGGTACTATTATGGCTATTGCTTCTATCCCGAAAAAGGTCATGTTTGATATGAAAAACGAATTAATTCTCAGCAGAATGATTAAACAGTATTTACGAGGTATCGAATAAGATGAGCTTCTATAGCCAGAAGATCTGCAGTATGTTCCTACTCGACAAACTGTGACTGACAGTAAAATTATAACAGTGAGAGTGATATCTTGTGATAGGAAGCTAAACCTGAGAAAGTGGGGTTTAAGCCAGACAAGGTTATCAAGCGCTACATTAACGTCAATAACTTTCACGTATTGAACTTGCACTGAACGCAGTTCGTGCTGGACTACCTTCATTTTTATACTGATACAGATTTTTCTAACATCAGTCCGGTTACGTTGCATTTAATCCTTTAAGGAAAGTAAGCTAAGTGAGTTCTGATTAACAAAGCTGAGAGATCTGGGTTGATTATTTGAAGAAGAGGATAGGCTCTCGGGAACAGGTCTATTTAAATGCTGACTCTCAACTAGCAATATACGTTGGAGAAACAGGGCATACTTTTGACCTCCAGAGGGCTACCATCTTAGGCTGAGGCAACAAAAAGCAGGACGGCTAAATCTCGAGGCGCGGTTCAACAGGCATCTGGACCTTCCTACAGCTTACAAAGCCCTACGTCATCACGGCCAAAAAACCCCACTGGACTTAAGAAGGCCGTACGGAGATAGTTTAATCGGTGAGGATGAACAAGAACCGCCGGACCGACCGCCCGGCAAAGGTTCAGTCAGCTCCCCTCGACGGAGTGGTGGCTCACAAAGCACACAGGCAAAAAGTCCGTCAACCATCTACCGTGAGGCCGAAGCAGCGAGAGGAGAGAAAAATCGATCAGCATAAGGCCGATCAACACAATATCGCACTTTAAATTAACTTTCTGATCGATTAAGTGCATTTTACGCCTTAAAATTGGAGAGCCGACCAAGCTCTTTGAAACGCCAAAATTTAAATAAACCTGTTCCGGAGAGCCTTTCTTCGTCGTCGTCTTCTTCTTTTTCAGATTAGTGAGTTCTTTCGATGGCCTAATTGAGCCGTCGCCTCCGCATCACAGAACTGATATCAGCTGGACGACTCTCAAGGCTCTTTTTATATATCAGCAAACATTGGACATGTAAAACAAGGCCTAGTGGCTAGTGGTAAAAGCAAGAAGTGTGAAAATAAGCCATTCCTGTGTTCATTGCGCGGCAGCGTATTTTATGAGTCTGTTTTTATCGGGTCTGGCTCCAAAAACGGGCTGCAATGTGGGTGGGTTGAATTAAAACCTGGTTAGACTGAGTCACCACACGTGTTAATCGACCTGCTCAGTGGTGACATGCGTCAACCTCTGCGTCCAAAACCCTAATTAGCGCTTCGGCAGTCCCGGACTGTCGACTGCTGCAGGGGAGAGGAGTGGGCTCGATACTGGGGAATTCACCCTCATGGAAGATCAGTGCATTCCTCTCTATAAATGTCTGATACACTTGAATCTCTCATAATGCACAAAGTGTCGTGGTTTAGAAAGTTAGCAGCTGACGGGATAACTCTGTCCCTTTTATGGCTTCGAGTTATTTTCAATACTCCTTCCTACTGTGACCTCTATGACACTGCGGCGTGAGATCTGGGCCCTCTTTACAATGTCCTTATGCATGCCGTAGGAGACAGGCCGCGTAGGACAAGCGGAGATGCCTTGATCCTCTAATTAGCGAACAATAACTGGCTGTCCGTCAAGTCCCACGTCGTTGAGCAGGCAGTCGAATGTGTCCACCCATTCAACCTGAACGGTGCTGGGGTCGTCTCCATGGGCGACACAAAACGAGCGAAAGGATGTCACGTGACTTCGCATTCCATTACGCGCAGCGCCAAATGTCATGCTGACTTATGAGCAGGTTGAAAGGGCCTGCGAGCACGCTCACTGACCCCTGCTCCCATTCCAATTAAACGGTCGCTGGGACAACCGCTTTCAGTTTCAGTGATTCCCTATCACCCTTCTTCTTCTTCCTCCTCCTCCTCTTCCTCCTCCTCTTCCTCCTCCTCCTCCTCCTCCTCCTCCTCCTCCTCCTTCTCCCCCTCCTCCTCCCCCTCCTCCTTCTCCAGATCAGGGAGTCGTAACTGTCCTAAACCTCTGGAGC
>CACRXP010000496.1:43335-87798 GCA_902702965.1 Spirometra erinaceieuropaei
AATCACTGCACTCTCAAACTGTAATGCCAGGGCATGATTGAGGGATACCTGGATGTGCTAGAAAAGAAGGACTGGAGGCGGTTGGTTAAGCAGACTATACAAAACTGTCGTCAGTTCCCAAACCTCTGTGGTTTTCAAGCCAGTTCGAAACTCATCGCAGCAGGCTGATCTGAGCGCGCAACTAGTAAATAAATTAGGCTTTGCATATAAAACACTTCCTCTGAAAATCCTGATGGCAAATGATGAATAAAAAAGCATGCTGCCTAATCATAAGACCACCTAACATATTTGAATCTTACGCTGATTTATCCAAAAGGTTGCTTAAAGACTGACGCGTTCGGTCGTCTTGCGCCAAGTTAAGTCGGATAGAAAAAATGCTGACGTAAGCCATAGTTGTGATGCAAAAAATACCCAGGAGAAGCAGTTACTCGCCTGACGTTTCAGATCCACTCTCGAACCAATCACCAGATACAGTAACAGATACAGGTAATACGTGCACAGGAAGTTGCAGTATTTATGGGAGTTATTCGTTATGTTACTGCATACCTACAATAATTAGCCGTTCTCTCCCTCATGGAGGATTGCTGCCCCTTGGCGCGCAAATTGTTTGATGACTGGCATGCAAGTCGTTAAATGTTGAAAGCTCATCACCTGCGTTGAATGCTGGCGTGATGATCGTTCGGACTGCGCACTTCTCGGGTGACTGATTACTTGGTTCAGATGACGTCTCAGCGGAGAATATGGGGTGGGGATGTTATCACCCTTGTTGATAGACTGGAGCCCAGTGAAGCATTGCTTTGATAAGCGGTTGATGGCTGAATCCGAAAGGTCAGGCAAATAAAGTTCCTGTCCCAACCATCATTTCTTCCTCTTATCAGCTAGTTCCTGCAACTCTCATCTTCGATTGCATCAGAAATAATTATGGCGAATTGTGGGACAAGACGCGGGCCTTGTGTTAGTTTTCAGACAAATCAGAGTTAGTATTAAAGTTGGGGCCGGGCTCAAGGTTAGGGTCAGGATTAGCATATGAGGATATTTACCCTTCAGGAAATTTTGCGCAAGAAAAACTGTATTACTGGGGAGTTCCCACCCCTTGTCTTATCAATGCAGAAACACCTGCGACTGGCAGTTAGGCATACAAAAAATCGCCGTTAGTATGTAATGGATTCGATAGATAACATGCTTTCAATAGAGGGTATTAGATTTATTCAGTTTAACTTCCTGAAATAGTATGCGCCCATATCAACTGGCTGTAGGATGTTGCACGTTACACGGAAATGAAGGAACCACAGTAAGATTTCACTACTTTACTTGCCTTAAATCTTTCGCTAACGCCGGCTAGCAGATATTACTTAATGCCGATAACGTTTTTGTACGTCTGTGGCGTCAATTATTGATCAAATACGCAGGAATTTCAGTCAGTGGTCCATAATTTTTAAACTTGTTTACACCAGGAACAGTGCATCCACTAAGACCTCGAAATAGTCAGAAATAAGCGCCTCGAACAAGGATTAACTTGCTGTCTGAAGATATATTTTCTTATAGGACACGTTTTAGGGCCAAAGAAAAACACAATGCGTGGACAAAATTGGGGAGAGTCTATACATCCTGGTCCCCGGGTAATGGATAGTGCCGGAGGGACTAGAAGACTAGGGGACCTCAAAGAGAAGCTTGCGGATGTCGTCCAAACCGCCTTGAGATCGCACGTGTCTGGCAGGGAGTAGCATCGTCTTGACAAAATGGTGGAATGGGAGACGTACTTGACTACTTGGGCAAGTACATGATGTGCTTTTTAGGAAATTCCTCCAGAATGACCAATCAACTCCGCAGGAGTAGATGCGCATGCCATCTAGCATAGAAGGACATAACTCGTGTTGGAACGGCAATGGCATATCTCTCATATAGAAAATGAACATGACAAGTAAGCTCTGCGTAGACTGGTTAAGCACTCAAATTATTCTGCAACGTCCTTTGGTTAATTCAACGACCCATAGATAAATCTATTAAGTGCACATGAAAACATCTATGGCTAAAACACTTTATAAATTTTTCACCAGTCAAGAAAACAGTGCACATTCGTTAGCTGACCTCAAACGCTGTCAGTGATGCAGCTAATTAGGTCACTATGACGGTGTTAATGAAAGTTAAGAATGATTAAAAGTGACTTTCAGAAGTATAATGAACCCGCTTAACTCTTATAACAGCCTTTAATCTCCTAAATTTAGCTCTTATGGCGACTTCTACCGTCTAAAATCTCAATGTTTGCAATGAATCCCTGTGTCGTAAAGACGCTTTGTCTTCTCAAATGACTACTATTTGGTTTGCCTTCGAAAAATTACAGTGTCACTGCGTAAAGGCATTCCACTGGTCCCTGCGGTGAAGATAAACCAATCAAAATATGCTTTCTTCTAATGTCATGTCAGGCAGTTAAGAAAACGAAAACCGAGATGCCTTTAAACATAGCGATACTTTAAAGTGAAGGAGACGCAGTCGGTTACATTGGCCACACTGTGACACTCAAAACATACGCCACTAAAGGGATGTGTCCAGAATGATCCAGTTAGTCTACGGGAGTTGGTGTGAATTTCCTTTTTATAAATAACATGAGAACGTACTTTGCACATAACTGGTGTTGGTGGAGGAGAGGTTGCGATAGATGCTGCGCAAGTCTACTGTCACAGTAAACTAGTTCACGCGCAATTCACTGCGCCTGCTTCATCCGGCGCATGATTGACATCCACAGGCACGATGTGTTGAACCCACATTGACAGGTACAAACGGTCAAACTTTAATGCAACCTTGAAGAAGGAGACACAATGGCTGTGACAAGAGCTTTATTAGCCTGACCTTTCGGATTCCTGCTCGAACCCGTCATCGGAGACTAAAGCAGATACGGGTGGTTCATGCACAAGGGACTGCAGTATTTATAGGATAAAGTTACCATGTTACCGCATACTTATGAATATTCACGGCTCCCCCTTCACCAGGGATCGTTGCCCGTGGTGTGATGGCTGACATTCGCGTCGTTAATTGCTGCAATTCCATCACGTGCTTTGGATGTTGGTGTGATGATGGCTCGAACGTCTGATTCACCGACTCTGACGTTAGGAAAAGTGTTCACCTATGCGATTCCCCCATGGCTAATTACTCCGCCATGCGTGTGTCGGTCGGTATTAATGCACCTGAGTTCTCCAAGGCCAACAACGCAACATTAGTTTCGTGTGGCAGCGCTTTTACAGGGTTCGTTGCACATATAACATAGAACTGTCGGTCCTCCAGTAAACCCTTGGCTTTTTGAAGGTAGTCTGTCCTGTCCAGTA
Organism: Spirometra erinaceieuropaei; assembly: GCA_902702965.1. NCBI lineage: Eukaryota > Metazoa > Platyhelminthes > Cestoda > Diphyllobothriidea > Diphyllobothriidae > Spirometra > Spirometra erinaceieuropaei. Next base: position 46,656 of record CACRXP010000496.1, read on the forward strand.
CAATCGTGAAGCGCCCCTTGTCCGCTGGCACGATGACCAGGTCTTTGTCGACCTTGACTTCTCTAAGCGCATCCACGTTCGACCTCTGAAAGCACTTCCCGCGGCCTTTGGGCCATTAGGAGGGACGACACTTGGTGTCGGATGAGGCTCTTAGTCTCCTCTGTTGCCTCCGTCTGACAAACGATTGATTTCACTGCTGCAATCATGTTAACAGGTCTGTCGTCAGATGTGTTGCATGAAGTTTCGTGCCGTAAAACCTGCATACGATCCTTCGTCAGCTTTGAAGACAGGTTGTGCAACAGTTTGTCTTTTCTGGGCGACGTTCGATTGGGCAGCTTTCGCAATTTGTTCCCCAATGCTGCGTTGCGTATCACTCTCCGTTCGTGGGCTTGTTCAGTCACCCTCCGTAGAAGCAGATTTGTACCGATCTCGCCAAGGAACTCACAGCATCTGGTATTCTCTTCGTCAATCCTTTGACGATACCTGCGAAGTCACGGGTAGCAATCTTGGAGGAGCACTCGGATCATCCTTCTGCCATGTTGAAATACTGCTCGTCTTGCCAAATCCATACTAACCGGGGCTTCTATGAACCACATTTCAGTAACACATTATTGTCGAGACACCTGTGCAGATACCGGATCTGCGAATACGTAGAGACCTCCCGAAGGGCGAAGACTTCCCATCGCCGGGCCGATTGGAGCGCATCGCGCCCAAATACATTGCCAGTAGAATGCAATCTCTCACTCGCTCATCCTATTACATTTTCCCTCCCCGGAGATACCAAACCCTCTTATCAAATCAATTCGAAAAGCGTACTGCGTGAAACGATTTAAGGCGACGGTGAAAGTCTGCCAATTGTTTTCTCACTCCGTCAGTTAGCTTGGAAACCTCTGTTTGTCTTCTTCAGCACAGCGGCCTTGGTGGAATATATGATGAGCTTATCGTGACCAGCTGCAAGCAAGTAAACACAGATTACGAAAGAAAGTGTGATATTTGCTGAAAGAAACGCCCCTTAAATCTCAGGGCATCCATCCATCCCCAATATTTAGCTCCTAAGAAGATTTTGCCGTGCAAAGGAACAATACTTGCAATGATTTCTTGTCTTGTGGAGGCGGTTTCCCTTTATGAAGAAACGCTAGTTGGTCGGTATTGGAAAAAAATAAGAAGGCCATTGAATAACAGCATTCCACCGGTCCAAACGGTAGGAAAAACAAATTTGTAAAAAATGTTATTCTCAAAAGTCACATTATGCAGTTGAGAGAAAGCTAAAAGACCTTCAACAATAGTGACACTGCAAAATAATAAGAGCAGTGACTATATCGGAGTCAAACTGAACAGAACTTTAATGCGGACGCAGTAGTAAGCATATTTTAAAAGGGGGCGCAATTTATAGAGTTTTTAACGAAAAAAGAAAAATTTATATTTGATGAGCTACAATACAACATTAAAAGACGCCTTCCCACCTAAAGCTTGTTGAATTCGCTCATGTCGGTTAACAGTTTGTTTTGCCAAGTAAAGCTGCCACTTCCAGTCTTCGCCAATCAGAAATGGGCATTTTTCGTGCATTTTGCAAGAAACTGATTACTTAGCTCAGTACGCCTAAATTTTATGCTTATTGCTGTCATGTCGGTAGCACAGGTTACTAATGTGACATTGGCATTTATTGCAGAAAATGAAATTCAGAGGTTAACCTCTGAGCCCAAAAAATTTAAAGTAACATTTTTCTTGCGTTAATCAGCGAATTTTATAGATTGTTTGACTAGATCGCAGTTGGTAGCCAGGAATGAGGGAGCGAACGCTGAACTTAACACTAATCCTAACCTTTATCCTAACCCTTACCTTAAACGTTAATCGTTAACCCTAATGGCAACCTTGACCATAACCCTAACCCTAACCCAAATCGTAAACGTAACCGTAGCTCTTAGACATAGCCCTAGCTGTAAAACCTAACCGTAATAGTGAAACCTGATCGTAAACTCAAATCCTAACCGTAAGCCGAAAACCAAAGCCTAAAGGGCATAACACTAACACGAAAATCGGATATCATTAACCTGCACCTTAATCCTAACCTCAAAAGTAAAACGGAAGCCAAATGGGTCAGGCGTGATTATGTAGCCCCACAAAAATCCACAGTGAACAACCCCCCAGCCACCTGTAGTGCGGGGCCTGGCTACTAACTGCGATTCAGTCGATTTTTTAGTTGATATTTCGACTTTGGCTATGTGTTAGCAGGTCAAATCGCTACAATCAGAAGTTGATAAAACGTTCCAGGTAGGCTGAGCTAGCGTATACATATGGGGAAGTTGGTGTGGCCGAGTAAACAATCGGACAGGATTTTTACAGAAGAAGATAGGAAGCAAGGACGAAGTCGGCCGAAAGGATTCGGCAAGACGTGGATATGTAGCTGCACCTGCTGAACGACAGTTCGACCATCGATTTCGATGATGTCCACCGTGTGCCCCACAGACTGCATTGTGGAAGCAGGGACGGTGACTTACGCAGGGGTTTATAAAGCCAGTAGACTTGCGTAGCATCTACCCACACTCTCTCCTCCTCCCTCGCCCGAGCCCGGTGTCAAGACAGAGTCAAGAGGACCGGAGACGAGAGAGGCCGCAGGTGGATGGCTCGGACGGATCCTCACCTTGGCGTTCCACCACACCCCCTGGTCCACACAACAAATGACCAGGATTTCAACCAACACAAGAGAGATTTGGAGGCTGGCACGGCCGAAGCCGCACCTGGGCGCGCCGCCGACGCCTGGCTCGGATCCCACACTGTGGAGGGACCTGCTGAACACAGTACTGTTGACGTACTTAATTACGTCGAGTTGGTTTGATAACGTTGGCATGGTGTTGCTGTGCGTTGGCGGACTTGATTCCTTGTTGTCGTGTCTACCTTACTGACTCTCGGCCTGTCATCTCCTTCTAACTTTTGTGTTGGATGTCTCAGGGGTTGGGGCATAAGGCTGCTGTTAAGGGTTAGGGGGTTAAGGGCTAGGGTTACGGTTACGGATTAGGGGTTATGGTTAGGGATTAAGGCAACTATTTCTCAGAATGGCAGTAATCCTGTTCAGAAATGCAATCTGTTCTGCGCTAAGGCGTTGGAAAATGCATATCATTCCCAGAGGTAGGGTTTTTTCCGGCCCTTGAAATGCCACATTTTCTGAGGATGTAATGATTTAAGTTCGCCTAAAGTCAGTTTTTGACATCGTTTGGGCCAGTTATCAACGCTTGTTAGTGTAGGCAGTTCATTTTTATAAATCGGTTACAAATAAAACAGGCAGCCAGCCAGATTATATTGTCTGGTTTGGCTGCCTCCAATCAAACCTATGGATCCTTGTAGATAACTCTTCAGCGTGTTGGGGACGCCAGGATGGGACCACCCATGGCAATTGTCGCGTGGGCTCTTTGTCTGGTCACATCGAGTTTCTGCACGCCTGATCCTCATACGGCCAACCCCCTACTCTAGTCGGTTTTGGAACTTCGTATCTCCTATTTCAGTAATAAATACTGCCGTATATGTGCGACCATTCTGCAATTTAAACAGGCACTTTTTCATCCTCTCCGTCCCAGAAGTGCAGAAAACCCTTGTTTTGCCTCGGAACAGAGTCTATAAAGTACCTGTCTCATTCCTTACCGAGGCAGGAATAAAATGAAGAACATGGGTGATCATTGGTTGATTTCCGGTGTCCGACTGTCTTCAGTGATTCGTTCGGCTGTTTGCACATCAGACAAACGAGAGATTTAAGTGAAGACGACGGCTGTTCGAGTATCAGAACAGTCTGTTTGTTGATAAGTAGTAGAAGCGGTCGCTAGAACAAGAGCTTTATTTAGCTGACGTTTCGGATTCACGCTCGAACCCATCATCAGAGACAGTGACAGATGTGGGTGATTCGTGCGCAGGAAGTCGCAGTATTTATGGGATGCGGTTACTATGCTACTGCATACCTATGATAATTAATCGCTCTCCCCTTCGTCGAGGATGGTTCTCCGCTGGTGCGCTAATTGCTTGATGCCTAACATGCAAACCGTTACTTACTGAAATCTCATCACTCGTGTTGTACGCTGGCATGACGATTGCTCAGCCACCTGGCTCATCGGTCTGCGTTCTCCCGAGTGGCCAGCTGCTCTGGCCATACTATGTCTCAGCGTCGAATATGGAGGGGGGAGGTTTTTACACTTGTTAATCGACTGGTGTCCAGTGAACCATGACTCAACCAACTCGTGGCTCACTCACGCGATTATCACCTCTCGCGAGAACTTGAGCGTGTTGCCGGGTCTCGTCGAATGGGTCGCGACCTGAGATTTTACATACAGTACCTGTGCTAACTCATGAAATGCCGAGGTCAAAATTATAGTGGACAATGTAGTGTATTTTTGGTGTCGTTATTTGTGTTTATTTGGTTGAAATAAGGACGAAAAAACCGTTTTCTGAAGGAAAGTTTGATACGGATCTGTATATTAAATAGAAAACGGGCCGGATTAAGGCGAAATCGGAGGATTCCTGATATTCAAGCAGTTTCCTACGCTATTAAAGCTTTCGGATGGAAATTCTTTGTGTAACCTTATTAATCTGTTTAAGAAGATTAATAAAAGGACGAAATTTTTTGATAAACTTTCGAACAGGACAATGCAGGACAATGCACCTGTCCACCGCTCTAAAGAGGTACGAATTTGATGCCGCTTGCAAACATAATCTAACATTTTAGACAACAACCACGCTCTCCGCAATTGGCCTCCAATCCATTTTCATCCCGGCGAACAGTCCCGACCTTAATCCAATCGAAAATCTTTTTGGAATAGTCAAAAGAAATTGGCACAAAGCTAAGAAGACTCTTTCAATGCAGGAAAAATTGGATTTCATACTCAATAATTACATTTTACAATCCACCATAGATAACCTTGTCATGTCTATGTCGGACAGACTTTCTGCTGTTATTAATTCGAATGGACAATCTACAAAGTACTAATTTTTTGTATCTGTTTCTGTCCTTAATTATTTTTGACCTTTTATGCGCCCTCCTCCTTTATACGTCCTCATACGTAGCCTTTATTAACTAGGTTGTAATATAGGCGTTTCTCGAAAATGTGACTTTTGTCGAAAATTATTTATTTTTATCTCAGTAAATAATATTTTCTTAACCAAACTTTGCTTTATTTCTTTGGCACATCGTTTATTTTCCGCTATCAGACTTTGGGAGCCGTAGTGTTTACCGATTTTGCGTTAAAGGCGTTAACCTGTGTTAATTCGTGACATTTCATGAGTTAGCACAGGTACTGTAGGTTCTCCGCACTGCTGCCGCGTGTTCGGCTATCGGCGCTGCGAACAGTCTCTCAGTTTCCCGACGTAGTTGCTTGGCCCGAAACTGCGCAAGATCCCATCAACGACTCCACATATTTCTTCTCATGGTAGTGGGTCTTTTGGTCTCATCACCTGACCCCTAATGATGGCCTCCGGTTTGTGTGCAACTGCAAATCCCAGTGATGCGATAAGGCGACTGACGGCCCTGGAAACGTGTTTGATGTGCGGGATCGCTCCCCAGAATTTGGAGTCAGTACTACTTTTCCACTCTTCTTCTCTGCACCGATTGACGACAATGCCCGGGTAGATATTTTTTCTGAAAAGCCGTTGAAGATATTGAAATTCGGCAACCCTGTCTCCCGGTTCACTGAAGTACGTCTCGACACGCCATTATAGTGTCCCTACACAACTGCGCTTGCGGCTGATTGGGCAACTGCTGTTGAAGTTCAGTGTTTGCGTCGTTTTCCCCGCTTTCCTAAACGTGCTGTTCTTTAGGTCACTACAATATTTGCGACCTACGTAGACATCAAGAAAGGCCAGCTGGTTGTTTTCTTCTTCTTCCTCGATCGTAAATCGTATGTCCACGAAGACGTTGTTGAAACACCTGATCCCGTTCGACGACGACGAAGATATCTTTTACATACCGAGTCCAGAATTTTGGTCTGTAGTGCTGGAAGACCAGCGACTCCAGTCGTCGTAGGACCGCCTCGACTATGTGCCCCCATATCGGCGAACACATTGGTGTTCCCTTCACCTGCTCGTAGATTGTTCCGTTAAACGTGAAGTATGTCCTGAGACAGAACTTAAGGAAGTAAAGGAGTTGAGCCTGTCTGAGGTGACTCTTCGTTTCGTCTTATTTGCTTTGTAGGGGTAGCTCGACGGTCTCGATTGCCAGATCCTGAGGATAGGATTAAATAGGGACGTGACATCAAAGTGTGCCATGACCCCATCCGACAAGAGAAATACCCCTTTAAGCTTTTTCAACAATTGTGTTAGGAACACGCCGTGGCGTCCAAATCAGCGGTCAGAAATTCAAAACCCCGAAACAGCCATTTTGCCAGTCTGATCGCTGAATCGGACACCACGGTCCTGTTAACCAATCATAGATCGATGACGCAAGGCTGGCGATTACTGCGCAGGACCCTGTACACCGGCGCTAGATCGATAAATCGATCGATCGCGTTCTCATCCAAGGCCCAGGATCCGAGGTAGGCCATTTTCTTAGTGACTGTGAAGTTAAACTCACGACCCGTTACGTAGGCGCGGGCAGCCCCCTTGTAATCATTCGTCGCCTCGCCGCACAGCCAGTTTATGTTCGTGTATGCGCGAGCTGAGCATGGTCCGTCTAGTTACAAGCAAGGACAGGATGCGAGACCCTACCCCAGATTGCTCCTCTGGACTTAACCAGTCTTTAATTTTCATGACCTTGCTGCGCATGGTGGCTTTGGGCCGGTGCGCAATTCCAACACGTAGCTCCGCAGCAATGCGCTCGGTCGCTCCTGAGGCGTCCCATATATATGACAGCGAATGCCATATCCTTGGCACTGCTACTGTTTGAGTCCTATGGGAGCGACCGCGTAGGCAGCGGCTTATAAATGTCTTCGGATAGCCATTCTGCGTAGACTGGTTGCGGAGATAGCGGACTTCAAGTGCTCTTTCCTCCGGTCTGCTATAATGAGTCTGGATCGGTGAGAAATGCAAGTGCCCCTGAATTCGACTGTAAACCGGCTCTGAGTCGTCTGATTGGATGCAGTTAGAAAGCCACCAGTCTGCTAATCTGAAGGACAGAGCATTAAAGACATAAGAGCAGGGATACGTCAAATGTTTTAATGCATCCTGTTTGAGAGAAACGCAGAATGGCGCCGACACCGTTCTTCAGTCGTACGACTCGGTCCACATACTGGGAGATAATAGTGCATTCGAACAGCCTGCAGTCGACAGGGGACTTTTTATTGTCAAAGTCTGGCTATTGCGCCCTACGAAATCGAGGCCTCGAGGCGAACACTTCAAATCCTTCATGTGAGCCATTTCCGGAAGATCAGTGCACTTTTACTTATTCTGCTATTACTCTAGGCATACATAGGCCCCGTCCGTAAAACCCCTATTACCATCTTTTCCCGTAAGACAGGCACCTTTGGCTCGTCGTGTGTGTTTGGGCTCTTTCACCCCATCGTTGCCGTTTAGCAGGCATATAATGTAGTGCATCAAGCGTTCTACCCGTAGCAAGTCTGGTACGTTTCACTACGCAGTCTAAAATAGTAGTCCCATGATTCCTTAGTCGCGTCCTTCAGTTGAATATAAACGTAACTTTGAAAAGAACAAGCTAAAATTCGTGTTGAATTGCAGGCTAATTTAATGTCTACCCTACTGCAGTCTGCTGCCTATATTCAACCTAGGTCCATCCACACAATACAGCTAAATTTGTCGCTATGGAACTGTATTTTAAGAATCGCTGATTGCTGATTGAAGTAAGTGACAGTCGTCAGGAGGAATTCATACATGAAGTTCCGTCAAACATGTTCCCTCAGAGGAAACACGCAGAAGGACAGCGCTACTTCGCAGCGTCCAACTCATATTGCTTTCAAAGAAAATGTGATTGAATTTTTTTAAAATAGTCCATCAGATTTATTAGCAAGGCAAATTGAAGATACACGCTCGTCAGATCGGGCTTGGACTTTATAAAACCCAAAACAAACGAGAGAAATTCTTCGGACAGAGTAGGAACCATGCCGCATGGCTAAGTCTGTGTGTATAAATGAATTCACAGGCCCTAAAGGGGACCAAATGGTAGATGCACTGAATGCAACGGGGGTTAGATAAGATTCCGACAGGCGTTATCGGGAACGCACGTTTCTGACTTGCGTAAATGACGTTCAACGTCCTGAAGTGGCGAAATGTTGATCTCGACCGTTTCATCCGCTCTAGACGAAGGTGGAGAAGTCAAATAAGCCAACAATAACCGTTACCATATTTTAGAACGCAGTGGTCACCACTGCGGTTTAGAATCATAGTATACGTCTACCCAGAATACAGTTGGTAGATGACTAGTAAATTGAGCTCTTACTGAACCACTTTCAGCGTTCAGGGAAGTACTTACATCTCCATTGAAAAAATGCAGAAGAACATATTGCTTGGCTGTCCTTTACAAACCCAAATGCACACAAAATCTGAAACATACGGACTGTTGTCACCTTTGTTTGTTTAATTCAGTTGAGCTTCAAAAAATCTTTTTTCTAAAGTAGCGTATGTTTCAGATATACTTAAATTAACAGTAAGGTTGAGATATTGAATTGAAAACAGACGTTTTCTTGTATTCAAATGCCTTTTTTCACCGGTGAATGTCACAGACCAGAGCTAAATGTTTACCTGTCAGGCTTTGAAAGGGCATAAATACCACAGAGAAAAAACCTAAAGTAAGTGCCTGCTAAAAACCTGAAATCGGACTTATCTTCTGCGAAAATCAAATAAGATGAGATACAAAAGATTTTTTCATTCAAAAAAATCAAGAAATGCCTTCGACCTTTGCGATTCTGTTTTGTCAGTTAGTTTACTTTGCATACTTTTATGTACTTTAACAAATATCTCAGACAGGAATTTGTTCTTACCCACCAAAACGCATCGAGAGGAGACAAATATATAAGGAGCTGAGATGACACCGACAAAGAAAAGGGAGACCTCGTGACAATCTGCTAGCTTCCTAAATCATGTCATGTGGTGAAGATGCTGGGACAATTTTTGTCTGCTCCGGTCTGGCACGGAAACAACAGTCGCCGCCGTATGTGTCAGCTGTAATTGTTTTCAATATCAATAAGGTCATTCTGCGGTGGATTATTAATCATAGAACCGTGTATAGAAATAGGGTAAGTAGAACAAAATGCATATTAGCCAAAATGTGAAAAACCATACGCCTCAGTGGGATTTTAACCCACGGCTGAGAGGGGAGGATTTTAGTGCGGCCACCGCTCTAGCCACCTGAGCTGCGAGGCCCCACCGGGAGAAGTGAGTTTCATTTCATTTGGGTGGGGTTACACGCCTAACCCACCGCAACGTCTGGAATCCACCAAATCTGATACAGCAAGCTGATTGCCCAAAAAGTAATTTACCAGATGACTACCAGACTCGTGTAATTCATAGAGGTTTTGGCAGATTTCCAAAAATTCATGTCGACCCAACTGTAAAAACATCTACAAAACAAAATGGCACTCAAGCAAACAACACGTAGCTGCAATTCGCAGAACGCAAAAAGTATCATCAAAAGCTCACTGGGGCATTGCTGAGGTGCCAGTGTCGTCTCTGTGAGTATAACGAGGAAGAGTATGGGAGAATTTGGACCCCATTTGCAAAGATAGTAGCATACACTTGGAGCAAAAGACCGATAAGAGGAAGTTAGTTATTTGGTTAAGACTGTGTTACGATCATTCTGGAAGATCGCTGACGTCTGTCTTGTCTTTTTGGTACACCTACGCAAACCCGCTCAGATGGTCTCACAGTGAGTGACCGATCTCATGAAATGTTGGCTGAAATTCAGAAATGCGTTCTCAAATTAGGAAGGATCACTTGGGCGCGGTTGTAATAATGATTATCTTGCGGCATAATCATATAATATTTCCGACTCGACGGCATGTCGGCTTTTGAATTTACTGCTTTTCAAACCCCTGTAGAAACCGTACTCGGCAAAAAATGACTACTTAATTAGAATGCGTTTTTCCCATTGGTTTTTGAAGGTTTTGCAAATTCAAATATATCTTATAGAGACAATAAACAAAAATATGCTTTCTTTCAATCACTTAATAGAGAATCACGTGTCCCGTATATGTTATGCTCTGAGAAGGAGTATAATTGGGTTTTAAGAAAGTTCCTCATTATGAGATTTTTTCAAGACCGCGCAATGTCCATTCACATAGCATCGTACCTGGACGTTTATTACAGCTGCTTATGAAATGTACAACATAGTCCGCATCCATTGCAAAATTTTATGGTCTCTGTATTATGTCCCTTTAAAGGCCTAGAAAAGTATGCGCTTTTCTTTACGCGGAACGCATGCACCGTGTAGAATGAAAGCGCTAAGTGCTAATGAAACGAATGATCAGGCTCCAAATTATTCGGCAATTAAAAACTTTTTAAAAACCCAATTATACTCCCTCCAGGGCATAGCATATAATGGAGACGTGATTTTCTATTAAAAACTGAAAGAAGACATATTTGTTTATAGTCTCTATAAGATATATTTGAATTTGCAAGACCATCGGAAATCAATGAGGAAAATGTATTCTATTTCAATAGTCATTTTGGCTAGGTCGCAGTTAGTAGCCAAGCCCCGTATTACAGATGGCTGGGGGTTTGTTTACTGGGCTATTTTGTGGGGCTCCATACTCTCACATGACCCATTTGGCTTCCGTTTTGCGTTTGAGGTTAGGACTGGGGTACCGGTTAATGGTTTCCGATTTTCAGGTTAGGGTTATACCTTGAGGCTTAGGTTTTGGGGTTACGGCTAGGATTTGAGCGTACGAATAGGTTTCAGCATTACGGTTAGGCCTCTCAGTTACGGCTCTGTCTAAGGGCTACGGTTACGTTTAGGATTTCGTTTAGATTTAGGGTTTGGGTTGCCGTTAGGGTTAACGGTTAATGTTTAAGGTTGAGGTTAGGGTTAGCTTTAAGGTTGGGATTAGGGTTAAGGTCGCCGTCCGCTCCCCATTCCTGGCTACCAACTGCGATCTAACCGTTATTTTTACCGAGTACAGTTTCTATAGGAGATTGAAAAGCAGTGTATTCAAACTCTGACATCCTGCCGAGTTTTAAACGTTGTAAGATTATGCCGCGAAATAATTAATATTACAACCGCTTTCAAGTAATCCTGTCTAATTTAAAACACATTTCAGATTTTCAGCCAACAGTTCACGAAAGCGGTCGCTCACTGTACCAGTTAGCTGACGTCTATTCACCGCTACGGACGACCATTTTATTAAATTTTTACCGGAATTAAGTCACCTCCGGACCTGAGTCGTAAGTGCTCTTGTGTGCGGCGCCGCATCTCAGCACATTTTACTGGTCGCGCCTGAAGCGAGCGAATAGCCTGCCTCTTAACACCTACGCGACTGAACGCGCGTCAACCGTCGTTTTTCTGTAACAAAGGACGCCGTCGATATCTGGATGACTTTTTGAGCCGAAGCATTGCATCGGTGTTGTTAGTACCTACTCAATGTGTTGCGTAATCTTCGCCCACAAAATAACTGCATACACCTTGTAGACTGAAATCACTAAGCGCTAATGCAACGAATGATCAGGCTCCAAATTATTCGGCAATCAGAAAACTATCTTTAAAACCTAATTATACTCCTTCTCAGAGCGTAACATATAGAGAACACTTGATTCTCTATAAAAAGACTGAAAGCAAACATATTTTTGTTTATTGTCTCTATAAGATATATTTGAATTTGCAAGAACATCAACAACCAATGGGAAAAACGCATGCAAATTAAGTAGTCATTTTAGCGAGTACGGTTTCTACAGGAGTTTGAAAAGCAGTGCGTTCAAAAGCCGACATCATGTCGAGTCGGAAATATCATAGAATTATGCCGTAAGATAATCGGTATTACAACCGCTCCTAAGTAATCCTTCCTAATTTGAGAACGCATTTCAGAATTCCAGCCAACATTTCGTGAAATCGGTCACACAATACATTTAGGAAAGAAAAATTATGCGAAGAAAACTCTGCGCCAATAACAAATTTCCGGCACTGTTGACGCCCAGTGTTCGACACGGCCATTAAATCTGGGGAAAGGGAGTCTAATCTGACGGACACCGGTGGAGACTGTCATCAGCAAGGCCTGCATCGACATCACCTTTGCCTACCGCGACGTTCAGCGACAGTAAGTAGGCATCATAATTTTTGCAGGATAAAGCTCTTTGTCACTGCCGAAAAGATGTATTATTATAGTCACACAAGCGACCAAAATTCCGATGTGTTAGACGACAGCCAGTCCCTCAGCTTGCGGCCTTGAAGCAGATTTTATGCCTGCCAACAGCCCCCTCCATCAATTTCACCGAAATGTTTTTGCAGTTTTGAGAAGGAAACTGGCACAAGACAGGGAAACAAGTTTCAACTTAGCAAAAACGTATATTTTGCCTGATAATCACATACAGCAAGCCGCCGTAAACAGTCTGGTTGTTTTCATACTAGACAGACTGGAGTGTAGAAGGATAATTAGGAAAGCACTAATATAGTCATTATTTTTTCTTCTTGGCACACCTCGTTTCTTCATGCTGTGTTATATTTAACCTTACCTGGGGGACTTGCAAAATATCCTCTTTAAAATCTCTGAGATTTGGTAAACACTTACCCTCCTTTCCGGTGCCATGTCTGACGATGAATCCAAGTGTAAATTTGGAACGTCAAGTCAGTAAGGTTCTTAGTACAGTGATTGAGTCTCCTTCTTGATTATTTCTTTTTGTTCGACCTCGGGAATATGAGACCCGCATTGAATTCCGGGGAGGCTTAAATTGGGATTAAGGTTGAAACTAAAAATAGGGACTAAATTAGGGTGGGAGGTCTTTTGGAAATGAGCCGCCATCGTTTTTCTGCCCTCTATTCATTTGGGAATTTTTTATATGCACATGCTTTGGCATATTTAATCTATTATACACGAACTTTCCCCCCTATTAGTTAATCTGAACTACAATTATCAGGCCATTTGCACATTAAGCTAGCACCGTTTTCAAGGAAGTTAAAGCTGATGCAACTTTTGCAACTCATCCAACGGCCATTCTTCATGATGCTGACAGGTGGCGTTATTGATTGTAATCTTCTGGGGTTATCTGTTTTGCGTACACATGTTATTCACTGTGAATGAAGGCCATATTTGCAGAAAATCTCGGAATGCTATGTCCAAAATAAGCGTACCCCTCTCTCTCTTTCAGTTATTAGTTTGGTCAGGGGCAAACGTTAGGGGTTAAGAGAAAGGTTAAGTTGAGTGTCGGGGTCAAGTTTCGTGTTAATGCTAAGATTAGGGCTTGGTAATAACTTCAACATTAACCCTCCTAGGAATTCAACTCTCAGCCACCTGTGTGGCCGGAGGGGTCGTCACTCCCACGCCCTGCCATCATTTCTAGTACTTTCAAGTCAACTTGTGTCACCTGTTAGGAAGGGTCAGCTTTTTAGCATTGTCACATTATGCTAAAGGAGGCCTGCTGCAAATTTTCGTGCAAATTTCAGGCCACTTTTTACGAGGTCTCACCAAATTCGCGGTCCACTAACCTCTTGCATCAAAACTTTAGTGGGTAACATTCGGGAGATGGCACCAAAAAAATCCGTTACCTAGAAATAATAACTTTAACAGGGGACTCAAACGCCTTCATGCTATATCAGCGGTTGCAGGCCTACTTTCACGCACTACTTGGACTTTCCGCGACGGCCTAGCATAAGCTGGCCGAACGAACATTGCAGGAGGTTACAAGGTCGCTGTTACCCAACCTTCCCCATCGTTACACACGTGCACCTGAATATACGGCATACATTCGCATTATGGCAATTTATTACAAAACAAAATCACTTTTAAATAGGATAAGTCTGCGCAACATGGGACAGGAACTGTTCCCAGGCATCCGTCAAAGACATGCCATTGAGGCCAAACCAAAGACGATACTGTACTTCGTCTATGGAAGCCCACACAGCTCGAGCACATGCAGGGCCTCCCTCGTGGAGTTTCCTTTTCAGTCTATTCCAGTATGCCTCAATGGCGTTGGTGTGCCGTCCGGTGGTAGGGTCCTTGAAGTTCTTTGAGTGGTTAACAGAGAAATGTAGATAACCTTCTGAGGGAAGACGATTATACGCCTTCCACTCGTTCGTTACCACTATAATGTCTTTGGCGACCCATTTTGTAGTAACGGAACGGAGAGCGGGCCAACTTCGACCATTTACCTGTTCAACTAAGGCTTTATGTTGGCTAGTATTGTACATCCCGACCAGCCACCACCCATAAGACCCCTATAACCACCTGTCCCGTAGGACAGGCTGCTTTGTTTAGGCGGATTTTTTGGGCGCCATCTTCCGATTGTTACCATTTAGTGGAATGTCCAGCAGTTGATCACGGTTGAATTGCTGCCACCAAATTGTCTTTTGGGTATGAATCTCTCAGAAAATTTGCCTACTCATTTAGTTGGACCTGATGGAACCGTCGCCAGGCATGGACATTCGATGCCCGCACGGGGATTTTCCTGTTGAAAAATTACGCTTTCATTTGATATGAGTTTTCGAATCGTCGCAATAAATAATTCGGAAGATTTTTCTAGACTTCACTCTTTATGTTAATGACAACCTTTAGGAACTAGACTGCAGTCAAATAATGCTTGCTGACGACGTTAATTTCTGATAAGTCCTTAAGAGTTCAAATTTTCTGAGAGGCCTTTGAAACAATGTGCACCGACTGCAAGCGTCGTCGGAGAAATGGCTTCTAGATTTAAATGTGCAGAAGTGTGACCTGCTTCATCTGCGTCCAACCAGCTGTCATTCAAATGAGAGCCCGGGAACATATCACCTGAATGATATTAAACTACCTGCAGAATCTTCAAAGAATAATCTCGGTGTTTGGGTAAATAGTGACATGAATTCAGCACTGAAGTGCAATAAGGCTGCAAAAAACGTCAAGGGAGTGCTGCAAGCAATCAAACATGCAAACTTCTTGGAAGAGTTTACGGCATCCCTGTTCAGCCGTTTAGAATATGGCACACAGGTGTGGTGGCCATGGCTAATAAAAGACTAAAATTGCCTCGAAAGAGTACAACGTCATGCAACAAAGTTGGTTAACGGTTTAAAAGCCAATCCAACATAGAGAGACTGAATCGCCTTAATTTACTCCATCTGTATTACAGGCAGCAAAGAGATGATCTTATGCTGGTCTACAAGATAATAAATGGCCTTGGGCATGGAATTAGCTTTGAGGAAATGCTTCAGTGACACATTTCACCCAATCTTCTTGGTCAGTCAGCGAAGCTACGTACAAATATGTCCGGACTGAATCTTCGTTTTGAATTTTTCGCGCAAAAGGGTAGTGGAGAAATATAACGATCACCTTCAATCCGCCGTGGAGGCGACGTCCACGTAACTCTTCAAGAAACGTTTGGATGCTTATTGGTCTCCCCCGTTTTGCCTCGATAGTCTGAACCTGAGTCGAATACCCCCCTCCCCGACACCGGGGGGTATTTTTAACTCGCGAAGATTTTTATTGTTCGTGTGAAGTTGTACCTAACGAGTTGACATGCAATCAGTAGGGTTTTCAAAGGCCTTGCCTATTATTCTTACCAAAAAAGTGAAACGGAAAATTCATTCGCTTTTTTAAACAAACATTAGGATGTGTATATCAACGGTATTTATTAAGCCTAAAACGACATACGTTTCAGGCCTTCGCCAGCTGTTTTTTATCGAGTGGCAGTTGTAGTAGTCCTGAATGAGCAGCTAAGTTTGTTGTCTTCTCAATGTTATCAAAATAAGCCGAACTATCACCCATAGGAATATAAATGTTTATGTCAGCATTTCCAGAGGATGGTAGCACGGGGAGTGCGTAAGCGTTCAAATGGCATTTGTCGTAAAAGGGAGTCGTATCCCCATCCCACCTCATTCGTGTCAATGCTCCACCTTCTGGGTTGTTGGACTTCCCCTGTCTGGCCAGTGATTCAAATGTCTTTTTCGCCTGAGCGTTTGTTTTGTTGGGAATCCAGTTGAACCCTCCTAAGTACCGATAAGCAACACCCAGGGGCATAATTTTAATTCATCTGGAACTTCCAGCACGGCGACCATGGCTGGTTTGATTCACAAGTAACGAAGAGGCGAGTACTGGCTAGCTTGCTTAATAAACCGGCGTGTCTGTTGAGGCTGCGCGGCAGAGCACTCGGCGTCAGCCAACTGGGAGCGGTGGTTCGGGGCCACATTGCAGCAACTCATAACATTCACTGACTGTAACAGGATTGTAGAATTGGCAGGAGAGCGACATCTATCCCCTGTGTGTTCTTCGGGGACCATATGTGAGACTACGTGAGGCAGACAAGCTCGGTGAATATTACGTTTTGATTCCGAGAGCCAACACGCTGAGGTTTTAGAAAACGGGCGCATTTACGACAAAGAATTGCTGAGAGCGCAGTATGGGTCATTTTTGTTATACAACTAACAATTCATCATCATACCCTGTGCCAAGATAGCCAGTAATCTGCGAATGCTTTGCTGTGAATAGAGATACGGTTTGGGACGAATTGATGATAGGATACGCATCACGGGACTGTACTCAATTCAAGACCTACAGATGTGCTGTGGTGCTTTTTCAGTAAAAAAAAACCTGTCATGTAAAAAGGAACCACTTACAAAGATTGCCTTAGGTAACCTTGACGGTATTTGCTTAAGCAACAGCGTAAACACGATAACTTTAAAATTTCCTTAAATATTAACTAGGAACTTAGAGTGGGTCAGTATATTTAAGGTCTATAAGGTCAAACCAAAGATTTTTATGCATGGATATTTGGGTCGAAGGCTATCAGCCACAGCGGATAACCGCGTAATATTCACTAACTGCCGACAGGCAGCTGGTAGCCTCCACGCTTGGCGTGCAAATACTTAACTGGATCTCGTCTGGAGAAGCCATGAAAGTATTCAATCGGAAAACAAATACTGTGGTGCCAGAGAAAATGTTTCCTTGCTGATTTATTGAATTGCGTTTTTCACATATACAGATTGGCCCAGACGTAACCCAACACCAATTAATACTAACAGTTACAAATAAATAAAACAAGATTTGAAAAATCAAATTGGCAAACACGCGTTTTCGGTGCTTCTTCGTCAGGCCAATAAAGGTACATGACGGAATGAAAATTTACAATATCAACAGTGATTATAGGTGTCTCAAGGGCTATTAAGTCATTAACACTCATCATACCCACGCCGCCCATTTGAAAAGGTCGGCGGGTTTTAGTCCTCAAAATTAGGGGAGGGGGTAAGAGAGTCTTTGAGTGATGTTCTTGGATTAAGTACACAGAGTACCCATCGCTGCAATTAGGGATTTGAGGCGGCATGTCGTCATCACTTGGGGTTGGCGTTGGCCACGGCAGGGAGAGCGCTTGTGTCAGGGTTTTCTGACAACATAACACCGGATTCGCTAGCCGTATAGCAAGTTGGTGTCCGGTAGACAACCTGAAATCCTTCATTGGCATCGACTCGGTGATTCGTATTGATTAAATGTGCGAGAATAGAGCTCTAAACCGATCGGGTCTCACCTCCGTCTAGCCAGGCGGGCATATGTTCACGCACCCTCTTTACCAGACGTCTCTTTGTGCAACCGATGTATCCTGCTCCATAGGAGCAAGTGAATGAGTAGATGCACTTTAATGTGGCCTCCAACGGTAGTCTGTCTTTACCTCCCAAACGTAGGAGGGAAGAGTTTGTGAAATATACGCGTAAATTCGCCGCGGGAAATGCTCTCGTGACAGCTGTAGTTAAGCGCCGTCTGACTAGTTCGCGCTCTGCGTCCCCCCCGAAAAACAATCTTATGAATACCTCTTTCTCTTCCGCAGTCGCAACCGTGGGCTTTGCGGCGCTTTCCCCAATATTTCGGAAGATAAATCTATCTGGGTATCCGTTCTCCCGAAGTGTGTTCCGTAGCTGTTGGAGTTCTTCTTTAATAGCTTCAAGTGAGCGGATGCGTCTCACTTTAGCCGCCAATCCCTGGACTAAATTCCGATTTTATTGCATAAACTGCAACGAAATTTCAAAATCTAAACCACCGTTTGCAATTCAGCTGCGACATCGTTCATTGGCTGAATCGGTTGCTTTTTTACATACCTCCGGTCAAATATGTTCCCATGCCTTTTATGATGCTCTGGTTTAGGTCATTAAGTGTCTTTACTTTAACGATGAATACCTGATTTGTGAGTATTCCCCAGAGAATGAAGTCTGAAGGACTGAGGTCCGGGGACCATGAAAACCAATGCACGACAACGCGGCAGCCTATCCATCTACCTAGAAAATGTCCATCAAGACACTTTCGAGCAGGTACGCTAACCCGCCAAAAGTGCGAATCAGCGTAATCTACATTTTCAGACATCATTGGCCGAAACCTCTGATTTAACCTTTTTTATATGATTCGGCTGTCAATAAAAAGGCGAGCCAATTAATCCTGTACTGAAAATGCCACCCCAAGAAGTGACACCAGGCAGATTAAATTTCCGTTGTGATGTTTCATGCGCAATTGAATCTGACCAATAGAGGCAGTTATGTCGATTTACCCGCACATTTTATTTGAAGCAGGCCTCATTCGAACACATAGTACAGTTGGTGGGCTAATTTATGAAATCTCAAAAGAAATTCCGAAATGCGGTCCTATTTAAAAAAGACTAATTAAGTAGGGTTGTAAAGCTAATCGTTTGAAGCATAATTCCATAATAATTCAGTTACCACAGGACGCCGGCTTTCAAACAAACACCTTTCCCACTGCATCCAAAAACCATACTCAGTAAAAATGCATGCATTTTTTCATTGATTTTCAATGCCTCCAGAGATTCAATCATATTTCATGGAAAACATGCACCAAAATATTCAATCTTTTGCTCATTTACTTCCTCTTCCGATTTTATACTCAAAGGAAGGGTATAATTCGGTTTTAAAAAGTTTATAATTGTGAGATTTCTTTAATACCGTGAAATGGCCCTTCATAAAACGCCATGTGTCTGCATTTACCAATGTGGCTTGTAAAGGTAACAATGTGGTTCAAATTCACTGATTTATTTTATGAACATAATATGGTCTACTCTTGATACGGTAGAGAAATGTATGGTTTTCTGCACGCGAAAATTATACGACTTGTAGTTTTGGAACCCCCGAATGCAAATGGGATGACAAGTTGGGTTCAACATTATTCGGGAATTGGAAAAACTTTATAAAAGCGAATTACACGCTTCCTTTGAGTACACAGCTGGAAGAAGGCGTACTTTGTTTTCAAACGAGCAAAAGAATGAATATTTTTATGCTGTTTTCTATGAAATATGATTGAATTTTCAATGGCATCGAAAATCAATGGAAAAATGCATGCTACTTTAGTAGTCATTTTTACGGAGTATGGTTTTCAAATGCAGCTGAAAAGACATTCGTTTGAAAGCTGGCGTTCTGAAGTAACTGAAATATCATGGAAGTATGCAACATAATGATTAATTTTACAAGCCGATGATATTGGTGCAAGCCGATATCCGACATAACGCGTCGTAAAGAGACTACAGTATGCGCAGTTCTGCAGAAGCACGTTTTACGAATTCTCAAGGGCAGCTGACGTACTACTAAATCTTAATTATCAGTAGCCCGTTCTGTGTTTGACACACCAGGTTTATCCGCGTTGACGGTGCTGGCTGTTCCAAGTTTTCTACCAATTCGTTGACTGTCGACTCTGACGGAGGTGATGTATGAAATGATCTAGTCGAATGATCGCGAACATCTCTTCACCTCTGGCCTGATGAATAATAATTTTTAACAGTATGGAAACGCTCTTCGATTTTTCAAGTGTCACATCTCAACGCGAAGAGGATGATTATAAATTCAAAATCACTCTAAACAAGGACAAGGTCGTGCACACCGCAAGTGATGCAAACAGGGTCTACTGAATATTCATGCATAAGGTTTACATTTTATAAATTTGCTGCAACTTTACGCAATAAAACTTTGTTCCATTTGTTTGTGGCTTTTAATAATAATTAAGTCTTGGTTACGTCCGGGTCACCATGCATAATAACTTAATGGGCTGTCGAAATTCCTGTTGCACGTCTAGCTACACTTGTGCTGCCTTAACAACAAAATCGATCCAGTGTCGTAATAAGTGTGATCATCGATCTGGCTGTCAAATGTACTCGTACCGTTGCTCCTTGCTCCTAGGTCTCTCACAGGCAAACTCATAAGGACCAGTAATAATGAAGGGACACGTACCAGTAGAAAAAAGAGGAGACTGGGATGCACATTTATGGCTAATTAGGCGTCGTAAAATAAGCATATCCCAGAATGGTCGGAGCTCGGATTTCAACGACGGTTTTTGCAGGATTACCGATTGCTATGCAACCCTTCGCGAGGCCTTTAGATTGAACCCTAAGACTCCACGAGATAAGCATTCCCGATAAGTAAACATCTTTTACACGATAGTAAATATTCCGATTGAAACCGAAAGTAAAACAGTCCAATTGAACTTAAAAGCCCTCAGTCTCCAAAATATCCTGGCCCGAATCTCTGGTCATCCAAACTTGGAATCGTGCATGGTTGGTTGTCGGCAGCCAATAAGCCGGAAATGGCCGTCTTGACGACCCCTGTCCTTACTGGTACTTCAACCAAAAGCGTCGCACCCAATGAGCTGCCCTCCCGTAAAGCCGTGAGAACTCTAGTAAGATCTAAGCCCTTTTCTTGATTTATGAGTGCGCGCCAGGGTAGAGGATCGAAATTGTGACGCAACAAGCGCCTCGTCAGCAGTAGGATCAACGGAAAAATTGACAAGTTAATCAGTGGACGAACAGATTGCTGTTGCAGAACACAGGTTAACTATGAATTACAGTCGAGCTGGAAAGTGAATTCTCCCCACGTACCGCCATACCGGGTGTCGGTTCGACATCAGGTGCCTTTTAGTTTGCAAATCAGATATTATATAGATCTTGAATAGACTTCAAATCAAACAGAGGCATCTTCTAGACAGTTGTAGATCAGAACTTTAAATACCGGCTTTACCTAAAAGGCCGAATGAAATGCAGCGGTTCACATTACCAGTCATTTTTTGCCAATTTCTTGCCTAGACAGCTAAGGTTTAGGCACATATAGCAACAAGATCAACGGGTACCATTCGGAGCACTTATTCGTAAACTCTTGAACTTGTTATATTCATAGTCCCACTTTAAAATAACGTCATCATTCTAATTAGGAGTGGGCATATTCGTTATGCCTTGCGACACTCACAGAGGGATCCCGGCCAGCAAGTTCAGAGAGCATGCTTGAGGAAGTCCTAGAAGTTAATTACTTTTGACGGTTCCTGTACAGCATACAGTCATGGGTTCTTGGCTTCAGTACAGGGCAGTCCGAGTGTTACATATTCAATCTCAGTGAAAGATAACTGAATATTTGAAGTGACAACTGTGAGTCAGTAAGTGTGGCTCATTATAGCTCCAAAACAGCACTTAGGAAGTAGATGCAACCACTCATCACAAGACACGACTATTAAAAAAATAACAAAAGACGTCGCGTGGGTTTAACCGAGTAAAACCAGTGGGCATAGCCGATGGACTTAAAAAACCAGTAAGGAAAAACCGCAGGGGTTCTTTTGATATCATAAAAAACAAAACCCAACACGGCAACTAGTTATCTTCAAGGATCTGGTCAAGCCGAAAAAAGCTTTGACTGCGTGGAGGATAGTTTGAGAAGAACCGCGATTGGGCATTCTTCTAGGTGGAAATAAAAAAGACGAATTCGGTTTTAAAGCCTAGCGACAAAAGATGATCGCGTATAGAATTTCTGTCTAGATAATAATATCGGAATTATTTTTTTCCCTTAGGCCGGTCAAACATTAGGGTTTGATGAAAGTCGTATTTACGGCCAAACATTCACAATTTTTATGAGACGTTCGTAGCGGCACTCCAACGAGTTCACCAGCAACCGGACAAATCTGCGGGCCTTCAATTGTCCAACATCCACTTGTACGAGGGGCTGCGTTTCCTCTGTAAAACTTATCAAGACTGTTCTGAAGAACGGTGTGTATATTAAGAACAATAATTTCCTAGACAGAACTACAGCCTCAAATTCTGCGTCTTGTTACCATAACCTGACCTTCAAATCGTTATACAAACTGTTTAGTACTAAGAGTTCCCCAGGCAGGGTTTCGGAGTGTCACATGACAAACAGTCGCTTCTTGCAAGCGCACTATGTTGCATTTTACAGAGGAATGCAATTTAAATATAAATCAATGCAGGATGAACATAGTTCACAGTACTCAGGTCAGGTTGTAACGCCGGACTGGCGAATTATTTCGGGCTCCATGCCATGACATTTAGGCTGTCAAACCAGCGCGTGGCAAACTCTGATCCTGCGAATTACGCAACAGTGGACACCCGTTACTGGCGGCCATTTTCAAAGCAAAATGTAATTTTTGACTATGCACAAGGCGAGATTTATTTCAATTCAGAGCTACTCTGAGGCGCCTGAGTATAATGTGCCAAGTCAGTTTCACCGAGCTGAGAGGAAAATAAAAAGTTACCTAGATGATAACGCAATTACTTCTCACTAGTAATGAGTGGAAATTTAGTCCTTGGCCTTCTTCTTAAGCAACCGATCTAGGAAATTTCCGATTACGTAGTTATGTAAAGCAACGTGAGTGGACAGTTAATGTATTTTATAACGGAACCTGACATAGGCGTTCGGATTCTTCTGAAGGGTGTGAGTTAGAGCCGTGGCCCGACACTGAATTACGACAAGAAAGCGATTATGAATGCGTCACCAGGCAAATCAGAACCAGGTGACAGTTTCTGAGTTAGCTGCAATCGTCAGCTCCTTAGGAGAGCATATAATTTGAGCGCTGGCGGAAAAAATTCCAGTTGTCGGATGGATTTCCTTTGTGCCCGGTTAGAGTGCTTGATTTTGAAACCTATAGAAACAGTTTAAGTCATAAGATTCGCTTCCCTGTTTGCGGCTGGTTGAGCGAGCCAAATTCCCGTAGTTTCACTGTCTCTATCAGGAAATTTCGCCGTGGCATTCTCATGGAAAGTGGACCACATCTGAAAAATGAAAACGTTAGTCAACATCTGGGTAAATTCAGTTCCTCCAACCTTCGGCTTGGCATATAAAGACCCTCACAAACTATTATATCGGGAAGGTTTTCCGTCGCCTTTTCACCGCAAGCAGTTAAAAGCCAGGTTTTTGCAGCAAAATGCAGTTTCTGGCCGGCTGTTTCAGACTGCCGTAATCATTTCTGAATTATGGCCACACAAAATGTTTTCTCTTTTTAAGGACATACTGATGGATGCTACAGTCGTTGATGTGATTAACTAACGAGCATCCAGCAATACGCACTTTTTCTGACTGATGGACGAGCGCTGCCTACAAAACGGATTTACAGTGCGTGACCGATCTGATGAAAGATTTGCCGAAACACTAAAGTGCGTTTTAGAATAGGAAGGATTACTTAAGTAAGGTTTATAATGTTGATTATTAAACAGCATAATCCCAAAGCACATCAGACTCGCCAGGATATCGGCTTTTGAATGCACTTATGCTCGACCACACTCGGTTAAGATGGACTACTAATGTAGCACGTATTTTTCACAATAATTTTCGAGGGTATTCTAAATTCAAATATTTTTTCATAAAAAACATGCACAAAAATGCTTTCTTTTACTTGTTTGGTAAAAAATAACATTGTCTTTACATTTTATGCCCGAAAAAGCATATATTTATGTGCTGAAAAAGTTTTCCAATTCCTCAATAACGTTGGGCCAGCTCAGTCATTGCATTACCATTTAGCGTTCCCAGTCTACTGGGTGTATGCTTTCCGCGTAAGGAAAATCTTATATTACTTTATGCCTTTAAGAGTATACCATATAGTTTTCATAATAATTTGCAATGGATGCGGACTCTGTTGTACATTTCATGAGGGGCATTGGTAAAAGGGCATGTGCAATGCTGTAGGTATGGACATCGCATGTTCTTAAAAATCTCATAATCAGAAACCTTTTTAAAGCCCTAACATACCATTTCTTCGGGCATAAAATGAAAGTCAATGTTATTTTGTACCAAATAAGTAACAAAGCATATTTTTGTGCATGTTTTCCATAAAAATGTTTGAATTTAGAATATAATCGCAAATCAGTGTGAAAAATACATGCTACATTAATAGTCCATTTTAACCAAGTTTGGTCGAGCATAAGTGCATTCAAAAGCCGACATCCTGGCGAGTTTGATGTGCTACGGGATTATGTCGTTTGATAAGCAACGCTACAAACCTTACCTAAGTAATCCTCCCTAATCGAAAACGCACTTTAGTATTTCGGCCAACATTTCATCAGATCGGTCACGCAATGTACTTTCCTCGATAAAGAATCACCCATTCTGGAATTATAACACGTTGCTCCATTTTTGCAACCATACTTTGAAGAGGTGAATTCTGCTCACACTAACGTGCCCAAATCTGTCAGGCTGTTTCTAAGCATGTCAGCGAAATGATTGGGCCCTTCTTCAAAAAAGGGCAAGACGTTTTGTTGTCTGCGTTGGTAAACACTAGCACACTGATCAACCCGGCCCCTCTGTCTTGCTTACTGATTTGCTTGTATTCTGGTCAGCGAGGGTTTTGACCAGCTGCGTCGCCAGCCTCCTCTATCGGTTTATTGTCACATCGGAGCTGATTCCGTCGCTGTTCCGATAGGGTGCAGACCTTTGAGATGTGGCCAACAATATCCAACAGAGCTGCAGGACATCCTTTGTCTGCTGTTGGTATCTTAGTGCCTTGAGGCCATCCTACTCCGCTCTGGTGACGATTGCGCGCGACTTGTGCACAATCACCAAGGGACATTTTATTTCGACGGATTCTCCATCTCAACTTCATATCAACTTTCAGATCGAGACTGAAAAGGTGTGTTTCGAAGAACTTACTCCAATTTCGTGCATTAATTCCCTCGGAAGGTAAACAAGGAAGGAGAACCCACCGATGAGCCGAACCTCTTTCAGCTGCGTCAGGCAGCGTCACAAGATCGGCAAAATTCTCGTGTCTAGGTTTTTAGCTAGTATCTGCACTCGAAGGCCCCTAGGCTTTCTGCGTACTTGTACCATCACCAAAGTGGTCAAGATGGCTATCCCTGTCGGTTCTAACTTCTCCAGCCCTGCGGACTGTCTCATACATTAGTCATGTCCAGCGCACTAACTTTGGCCAGTATGTTCGTTGAAGGTTGGCTTTGGCACCTCTCCGTGCCGACCGCTAGCGGGCTTGTGTGACATCTATCCCTTCGTGGTCGTTATATTCACCACAAAACTGACCTGCTTTTTGGCCCCGCTCCCTCAATCGAATAAAATTTTCTGCTGTTTCTGCGCGCTGCGGAATTCTGCATACAATAAACCTCCCATTCTTGTGACTTACATGTGTCCTCTTCTCCTCCAACTCGAAATTTATTTTAGTTATTTTAGCGCTCTGAGTACTCTCACTGTTGAGGCGCAACAGACCAATTTTTGAATCGACTGACTACACCTGTTCCGTAAGGGAGACTCTTTTTGAAGCAGCTGTTATTTGCATAGAGCTCAACTTTTGTCGAATTGTCTTGAGTCGTTCTCAATCTTCCCCGACCAGGATCTTGCAGATGCGTCTGTCAGGAACAGCGCTGTCATTCAGATCCACTCCTATTTGTTTTGTTTCAAATTCATCTATTCCAGTATCCGAGATAATTACGTCTGACGTGCCGGTGACAAGAGTTAAATGTGAAAGGGTCGTTGAGCAGACTGATTTACGCACAAGATGATCTTTAGCACTAGCGGCTCATCTTGCTGATGCAAGGCCAGAATTACACACAGTTACTGTCCTATACCGTGATATGTTAACCGAAATTCTGGTCGTACGAGTCGACATCCATTCATAAGAATACGAGGACGCCCCTCCGCCATTTGGGTGGGAAGAGATGGAACTAGGAGCCTGAGCAGGGCGAGTCTTGCAAAAGCAATGGATTCAGGGTATCGTGTAGACCCAGTGAAGCTTTACGTGTGATTTTTAAGGTCCGCTCCAGCTATCCCAAGCTACTGGGCCAGCGCTTGTTGGCAAAAGCAGAAGTGGCTGCCATCAGGTTACAAAAACCAAGCCTATGTGCCCAGAAGAAGCTCTTTTAGGCTCCGTTCTTACTGTGGGCAAAGGCTGACTGACCACATGCAACTTTCCGCGCTCTTGCCCGGCCTGTGTTTTTAAAACTGACTTTTAACGATTTTCCAATCACTGACACATTTTGCTGTTTAAAACAAGCAAGGACAGCAGGATTGAATGGCACCAGAAAATTTCGCGACGGCTTCTCAACTGCAGCCGGTCTTTGCATGACACAAATAACAAGTGAGAATGGTACAGACGTTTGAATTTCGACAGTATACGTTGAACTTGCTGTTTTATACTGATATTCTCTGTCGAAATTCAAACCTCTGTACCATTCCCACTTGTTATTTGTGTTATGCAACGACAGGCTGCAGCTGAGAAGCCGTCGCAAAATTTTCTGGTGCCATTAAATTCTGCTGTCCTTACTTGATTTAAATTCATTCTGGGGAAATATTGCTTCATATTTTGCTGTGCCCCGTTCCCATATAATTGTACTGGCCTAAGGAGAACTTATCGAAAGCAACTGTAGGCTCACCAACGCCCCTTCTGAACTCCGACATGTGTTTCCGATTCAAAAACATTACTTAACCAAGGTGCTACTATTATTTGTCATACAACATAGCTCAAAGATACATCAGTCGCGTCAGGATTCTGGTTTTCAAACGAGCTTTCTTCCGACAGCCTTCAAAAGCTGTTCTCTGTATGAAATTATTGATTATGCAGTGTAAATGCCTCCAACTGACTTCCAATGGTCTTAGATATTCAAATGCACTTTGTCGAAAACGTGTACAGAAGTATTTTTCTTACATTCATTTAGTAGCAAATCGCGTCTTCTCCAAATTGCATACCTAAAAGGAGAGTATGTTTAGCTTTTTAAAAACATTTCAAACCCCGAATAACTTTTTTGTGACCTGCTGTATATATTCCCCGAATTGAAAACCCCGAAATTTATCCAGGCTGTTAAGAGGAGGTTGTAAGCTTTACAAGCAGAATTAATAAATGGACGTATACGATGCCTAGTGGGTAGACATTTCACGGTCTTAAATAATTTCATAATTAGAAACTTCCTGAAAACGACAAATACCCCCCCCCCCTTCAGGAATAAACTTTATGGAAGATGTAATTTACAACGAAATGAACCTTCCTGATATATTTAACGAGCAGCTGCCACCAATTCTCTCTCTCGGGTACGACTTAACACTGTCAGCACATGTCCTGGTCTGGCCAGCGGCTACTGCTGCCAGCGAAGGCAAGTCAGGTCTCCGTAAACAATAGACCACTCATTCCGATGACTTCTGTCTTCTTCTACAACTCTCGATTTGACCTAATGACTGTATCGCTCCTCACCGTTTAGATGCCAAAAGAATACCAATCATTCTAAAATTATTGAACTTTTAAGTTTGAGGGTTAGAAGGAGTCCTTTGACTGTTTAAGTTCAGCGATGTAAACATTCAAGAAGTCAAGTCAGGCAAACGCACGATGGTTTCGGCTATTAATCACCAGGTCTGTACAGTAATACAAGGGAAAGCCACGTAGTATAAGTTAAACAGCCAATAAAAGTCAATATGGGGGAGAAGGTTGGGGACTTTCCGAGGTCAGGCGTCGGTGCCTGGTTTTGTCAGGGTCTTAAGGAAGGGGTGGGGGAGGTGTCTGACCATAAGCTCTCCCTGTTTCATCGTTGTAACGCGGAGTGGCAGGAGTCGTGAACAGAAGCTGGGTTCATCTTTGGCCAAGAGAGCCTTATGGCCTGTATAAACGCTTTATGCGAGTGCAAGGTTGGCTCGCAAGGGGATGGAACACGTGGGCATGGATCCCCACGTACTGCAGGTGGCCACCTTTTGTGTCCTAACTTCAACCCTGACGCTAACTCCTGTTCTTCCAACCGCGATTCTAATCGCTACTCCCTTATCTCAAATTCTACTCCTTGACACTAGCACTAACCCTAACCCTCCCTAGGATTTTATTTAACGCCACCTGTAAGATGGGGTCTATATTCCTCTGTTAATTTAAAAAAAAGACTAGGCCAGAGTAAGATTTCTCTCCTCTTTCCATTTAATTTTTTGCGATCTTTTGAATCAGTTGTCTTGCATTCACTTGGGTAGGCTGTTTCCTGGAAATTTAAAAATGACTCCGGGAAGAAGTACTGTCTGGGGCATACAGTCCCTTCATCCGATGGTTTGGCACAAGATTGTGGACATTTACCAGGATTTTTTTTGCAAACTTGTGATACATTTATCTAGTTGTCACATGGGAAAGAAACCGTGACCTCCCTCACGGTACGAAAAAATTGAGGATACGTCAGCTGGGAGGAGGGGGAGGCATCCTGATGAAGAAACCCCGAGAACTCACGTAACAGTATGGGTGCTGTCTAAAATTTCATCGACAGCGTGTGAGTCGGAAACCAATGACTGAATGACACATCTCAGCATTCAAAACACAAGAGTTAATTAAAACTGAAAGTCATGTCCTAGAGTTACACACACCCACACAAACCCACACACACAACAGTTCGGCCGTCGTGCCCGACGATGTCGAGCGTGTGCACCACAGTAAGGTGAAGCAGGCACGATAACTTGAGCGAAAGTTAGTTTATAGTGGCAAGGGACTTGCAAAGCATCTACCTCACTCGCCCCTCACCCCCATTTCGGCCCGGTGCCAAGACAAAGTCAAGAAGACGGGAGGCGGGGAAGGGCGCAGGTATATGCCATGGTCGAGCCCGTACCTTAGCCCTTCGTTCCACATCTCCTGGTCAACAGAGAAAATGACCGGGATTTTAGCCACTGACAGCACATCAACGGGTCAGAAAGACGAAGATGACTGGACAACCACGCCCACGACCCGTATACCCGGCGGGAGCGCTAGCGCATCTATCGGCAGGGGACCGGCTGTTAGGGAACTGCAAGCGCCTACCAGGCTGCGAGTGCCATAGTTTTGTGACTCTGTCATAGCAGGCGATTGCTGACCTTTAACACGCGCTCACACACACACACACGACAGTTTGACCGTCGCGCACCTTTATGTCCGGCGTGTGCTCCACAGCAAAGTGAAGCAGGCACGGCGACTGGCTCATGTTTAGTTTAAAGTGAATGTAGACTTTCACAGCATTTACCACACTCCTCCCCCTCCCCAACCTTCACCCGGTGTCGAGACAGAGTCAACAAGACCAGAGGCGGAGGAGGGCCCAGGTGGATGGCACGGTCGGGTCCTCAACTTAGCGCTTTACCCCACACCACCCCCTGGTCCACACAGCAAATTACCAGGATCTTAACCAACAAAAAAGGGGGCTGAAACGGCCGGAGTCGCACCTAGGCATGCCTTCACGCCCGAATCGCATCCCATGGAGTGGGAGACACGGACACTCCGAAATGTTCTGTGAATGGCAACCAAGAAAACGTTCATAGCAACCTCGATGAGGCTTATGCCGCGGTAATTCTCACACCTTGTCTCACCTTCCTTACCGAAGTCAGGCACAGAGATGTCTGAGCCTCCATTATTGGGAACGACCTCATCTCTCCACGCTTGCTCAACAACTCATCGGAGCAGGCGCGTCAGCGTATCAATACACTGCTTGCGGACAGAAGTGAGAATACCGATCTTTCTATCTCTCTCTTTCTCTCTCTCTCTCTCTCTCTCTCTCTCTCTCTCTCTCTCTCTCTCTCTCTCTCTCTCTCTCTCTCTCTTAGAACGACGTGTTTTGCGCAGCCTCTGCATTGCATCAAATATTCCTCCTTCGGAAAGGGGTCGCATAAAGTTGCATGAAGCGGAGAGGGAAAACCTCTGCTGCAGAGGACAACGAAGGGGCAACGAGTTGGTCACTGAAGGTATGAAGGTGCTCAAAGCGCTTATGTCGATATGGAGACTGGATGCGAGAGTTACCAAGGGTAAGCAAGAAGAAGATCCCCAAATTCCACGTTGGGGAAGACAGATTATGCTGGACAGGCCCCAATGGTGTGAAGAAAGCGTACAGAAGAATCAGTCAGCAGTTGCCGCAAACAGGTCTCTTCGGGCTTGTTGCGTCAGTGTCAACCACTGAGGTTCTTGACCCGCAGCGCGTGTAGGCGCCTCCGCCTGTCGGTGCATTGTCTGCCTGTAGCCACTCAGCGAAGGGGCCTTTGCAAGGCTAGTGTTAAGCCTCGCCCGGTCCTAGCAAGGAATCTGCAGGGAGTGTGAGGCAGACAGAGGGGCAGTGTAACAAATTAGCGACGATCAAGGAAGCGGACTGCCACAGTACTCCCCGGCAAATCGAAGGCAGCGCGTAGGGACAACAAAGGAATTTATTAATGCCCACAAAACATGAGTAACCAAACGGACTGCGGGCGACTGGGGGCACAGGAGAAAAGTGAGAGGTGCTGCGGCTGGTGCGCTGGAGGAAGATGCATTTGGAGGTAGCGGACATGGAAGAAGAGGAAGGTGTAGGGACAAACAGGACTCATCTGGAGGAGTGTCCTCTCTACCGTTACACTTGCCTCTAGGGTTCCAAAACCACAAGCCGTACGGAAAACCATGCATTTCACTAGCGTATTAAGAGGAGACCATATGAGGCTCATAAAATGAAGCAGTGGATTTGAACCACATTGTTAACTTTACAAGCCCAGTTGGTGAATGCAGTGACATGGCGATTTATGAACGGCCATTTCACGGTATTTAATCCCACAATTAGAAACCTTTTAAAAACCGAATTATGTTCCTCCTTCAGTAAAAAATTGCAAAAAGACGTACTTTTCTACCGAACGAGCAAGAGAATGAATATTTTTATGCATGTTTTCCATGAAATATAATTGACTTCTTAAGGGCATCGAAAATCAATGAGAAAAATTCATGCTATTAAAGTAGTCATTTTTTACAGAGTGTGGTTTTTGCATGCAGCCGGAAGGAAGTTCATTCGAAAGCCGGCATCCTGCATTAACGGAAATATTATAGAATTATTTTGTAGTCTGACTAGTTTTACAACCCTACTTAGTGAATCTTTTCGAAACGAAAACGCATTTTAGGGATTTCGGTCGACATTTCATCAGTTAGCCCACCTACTGTACCTAGTAATCTCGTCGCGCGGGCGTCTTACATGACCTAGCCACAAAACGTAAGCACCAGTATTCTGCACAAAATCGACACTATCTGATATAGAATGTTTATAACGCACGTGCACGCATTTCCCACCGGACAGTGTGTAATTCCGACCCACAATTGCGTAATAGATACGTTCACATGCATTGCAGTTATTTTTGGCATACGGTTGGGTACGCCATATCCCTGTAGAAGTGGACAAAATCATACCGTTTAAAACTACCTTTGCGGGACTATTTCGAAGAAAGGGCTTCCAGAGACAAATAAACCCTGTGTACTATTTCCTCGGGATTGCTCCATGTCTTTAGGTTCACTTTAATGGCACTTTTGTTTCAAAGTATGCGAAGTCGTCTCGGAGACAAGATAAAACGAGATGCGTGTCAACTGTTCCCTAAGTATCCGCCTGGCAAGAACTTACTTTATGACTTTCAAAAAATGCCCAGTGTATCGTTAACAGTTTCATTTCTGAGCATCCGGACGCGTGCAGACCAAATACCATCTTTTGAATGTGCTAAAACTCCCTGATCATATGTTATTTCGTCAGTCGAAAATTCCAAGTCTCCAACTCCTTCAGTCCATGTTGGAAAGGTGCATTAAGGTCTTTTTTGTTTTATCGTCTCCCAGTCAAACCGCAACCACTTCTGAACGAGGTAATTTTAGTAGTCCGTGAATTTAACTTAATAAGTCCTTTTGGTTCACGATGAGTTTCATTTGCGCATGCGTAACGTATATAATTTATTATGGTTCTGCTAAGCCAATCGAGCGGACTTACATCTCAACATCATGAAATTTGGAAATGAACTCACTAACTAAAAATATATAGTGCAAATATTGTGTCAAGATAATGTCTGACATAAGCCTGGCAATGACATTTTATGATAAAGGAGCGCTCACCGATCGTTTCTACGGAACTCACTCGTTCCGTTGTGCCTTATAGACTCTCTCTCGAGCACAACCAGCAATCGCACAGCGGCGCATGATATAGGCAGAATGGCGTTACCGACAAAGACAAGGTAGACTGGAATGGCAATTTCTGGCTTATTAGCCGTCATCTGCCAGTAATACCCAACCTCGAAGTATGGAACACCTGGGGACCGAACAAACACTATGCAAACAATATGCCTTTCCAATGTCAGCAAGCTGAGTAAGGAAGAAGATGGATAGAGGAGGTATTTGGTGGACAAAGAGGCTTGAGTTTTAGTAAGTCCTATTTGAGCCCATACGTGACGTCTCAATTAATTCCCTAGGAACTGTCGTAGTTGAGTGCGGGAATGTGGACGCCCTGTAGAACAGCTGGCCTTGCGTTAAATTCTAGGCGTGGATGAGGGTCAGGTATAAAGGTAGGACGCGGGCACAGATATCCCCTGTTGGAATTTGGCTCAAGGTCATATGTAGTAAGGGAGGTCATTTTGTCTGGCCTTTGGGAATCAAGGAAACCTGTCATTGAAGACCCCTCATGAAGGACCTTTTCAAGGATAAGCGCAACAGGCGACAAAAATGGGGAAAGATCGTGACAGAAATCCAGATGGGTATTCCGGAATACCCAGGGCGTGGCTTAGGATGCTGCACAA
The DNA here is from genome assembly GCA_902702965.1 of Spirometra erinaceieuropaei. Lineage (NCBI taxonomy): Eukaryota > Metazoa > Platyhelminthes > Cestoda > Diphyllobothriidea > Diphyllobothriidae > Spirometra > Spirometra erinaceieuropaei. The sequence continues at coordinate 79,417 of CACRXP010000496.1, forward strand.
AAAAGTCTTTTCTCACACAAATTTCATATACCACTAACGACGTTCCTTGAGGAAGTGTAGAACTGTCTGGGCGTAATCCAACCCTCTCTGCATCCAGAAAGTTTTTATGCTTACTGCAGACCGCGTCCTTGCGCTTCAGTGAATTTCTCTATTTAAACACATTTCGTCAGATAAACATTTGCCGACTTGAAACTGGATTCTTCTCTCATGAGCGAGATGTAAGCGATCGCATTTATCCTCAAAAGTACGAAGACTTTTCCCCTTTGAGCAATCCAGAATAACTGTTTGCCATTTCATGTCCTTAAATGCCTACGCACAATCCTCTTTCTTAGTCCCGTTCTGATTTTTTAGGCTTAGAACAGTGAAACAGTCCCCTGTGTTTCTGCAATTTCAGCTCTTGCTAATGCATAATTTAGTTTCGGTATGAGTACCGCTGTAGAAGCTCTGTTTCGAAATTTATACGGTCACGCTTAGGCTACATTAAAGCAGGTGTAATCTCAGCGGCTCAAAAATAAAGTGAACAATAAGTCGTCCTTGTCTATGGTAAAGAACTGTCATCAACGAAAAGTACGAGTTGACAATTCGCCCTCAATATTCATTCTGACTATCGTACGGGAAGTACGGAGAGGTCCATATGCAGAGACCCCAAACGAAACTCCTTCATGAGAAGAACTGTATATGTGGAGATTTTTGTTAGGCCAATAGCGTGCTTATGACAGGCATCCAAGGCATCCACTAACGTCCGCTAACTCTATGAAACATGACAGCTCAAGAACACAGTGCGATGGTAGAGGTTTTCAGAAACCCTTTTGTATTGACAGTCCTGGTAGGCACGAACCCCAGAAAACGTCGATTGAGACCACTGGAAAGAACTAAGTATTTACTAACATTTCAGGACTATTTCGCGCGTTAACTAATCTCACCGTTAGCAGAACGCACAGAACTAGTTTGAGAGAAGACTATTTCTGTTAATGTGCGACAAACCGTGTGCTCAGGCTTGCTGCAGCTGAATGTATTTTAGTCGCCCTACCATTGACCAGGGTTCTGACCCGAAAGTAATTTATTACTGCCACGTGTCTACTCATCCTAATTAATCGGAAATAAAACAATGCAGCAAGAAAAGGATTGCTTTTCGTACACTTGAACAACACCCTGAAAAGCGCTGAAAATAGGTAGCAGTTACCAAATTTGTTAGCCTGTACATTGAATTAATTCTTGGAGGATATTTGACCCAACATTTATTCACAAGGGTTGTTTTTAAAGGTTGCTGAACCCGCCCTGTTTTATTGGCCCACTCGCGTGCACAACCACGCATTGTACAATGGCCAAATTTTAATTTACTGATCTGAAACGAGATTTAGTGTTTGCCAGCTAAAAGTCCAGTGCCAGTCGGGAGTCCAATGTTCCTTAGCCGAACCGTCCGGTAGCAGAACCGTCGCCAAAATGTGCGTCTGGGCTTTTAGTTCATTTCCCGGTTAGGCAGATGGTGAGATCACTGTCGATAAAATATAGCATAAAAGGTTTACTTAAGCATCCCTTGGGCGCAGTTGCTATAGCTTTTCACTGCTAGTAATAGCATTCCTTTGTGAAATACGATGGACAACATCTTATTTCGTAGCCGTAACTGTTAGGGGTTAAGGTTGAGGGTTGGGGTTAAGGGCTTGATGTTCGGAGTTATGGTTAGGGGTCGGGGTTAGGCCGGGACTTATTTACTGCAGTACGGCTACGAAATATGGCCCGCTCAGACAATGTATGGTTTTCCGACAGAGATTGATTGTCTTCGACCCAGATGCCCATAAAAATTTTCTAACTCACACCAAAATGTCGTGTCCTGGACGCATATCCCCAAGGCCTTCTCCTAATTACGTTCGAGATTAGTCGTACGTCTGTGGATAAGGAAAAAAGAAGTCTAATCCGACAACGGATCAGACTGTTAATTGTTAGAGTTTTCGGGCCCATGCAAGAGTCCACCGTCAAAGATAAAAACAGCAACACAAAAAGCGACAGATAAAAGGAGTATTAGCCAATTAAAAGCCAGCGCCGTTAGTCTGTACGCCGGCGCCAGATCGATACGCCAACTGACTGAGTTGTCATCGGAGGCTCAAACTCCAATCAGTTCTTGGTTTATCTTGTTTCCGGAGTGGGCAATTATCTCCATGCGTGCGAAGTTAAACCCATGACCCGCTTCGAAGGCGTGGGCAGTCACTTGTGATAATGCGTCAACCCGTCGCACAGCCAGCGGATATTCGTTCATACTCGAGTCCAAATATAGTCCCGCAGCAATGCGATCGGTCCTTTCAGGAACGTGATTAATGTATGAAAGCGCACGTCACATCATTAATGGTGCTTCCGGTCGAATACTCTGCGAACAAATACATAAGCATCGGCTCATAAATGCCATTCCGCATAGACTGGTCATGCAGAAATCGGACCTCACATGCAGTGCTGCAGGAGGTTGTCACTTGTTTGAAGAGCATTCTCACACAGTTTTTGCTAATGAACCAGCGGGTGTTTATTCTGAAAACTGAGAAGACGGAATATTCAGATTGTATGTAATGAGGTGCGGTTGCAAGGCTGCTTACCAGGGAATCTAATTCCTTTCAAACTCTCCGCCGTAGGTCGATGGATTTAGGTCAAGTATTCGCCCAGCAGCTCATTTGAGTTACACGTAAACCATGACGTAATTAATGAATATTTCTGTACTAATTTTTGGCGCCTCATAAATCCACTTGCATCTTACAGTAGGGGCATATAAAAATTCGGCAGGGACGCAGTATGTGACCCAACTAAAGGGACACAAACCAGGCCAGTGTGGTATATCACGTCCTCGCTTTTTTTAAAATAATTGACGCCTCTGCGTTCTCGTAACTAGGTGGAATGTAAGCTACTTATTTCGTAAAAACAAACTTCAAGAACTGCAAAAATGTTCATCTTTTGCTTGCCGTGTCAGATATGTTGATATACTCATCACTCCTCGGGGGTCGGGTTCCTGGTACGTGTGCTCTTTTGCAAGCAAATGTAGAGGAAATTAGCGCAAGGTCGCAATATGCCACCTCAACACTTATCCGAATTCAAAAGACGATTTGGCGGACATACATCTGCTTTCGATAAATTCTCTTCGGGCCTGTACATTTATATGGCTATTAAAGTAATGAACTAAAAGATACGGAAATGTAACTAATTAAGCTGTAGCTTGGGTTTGGGGAGGGGAGGGGGAGAGTGAAACACCACAATTCAAGTCATCGGCCATGTTCTTAGCAATTAATCGATCAGGATACCCGTTTTGGCAAAAAAGGCTTTCAATGATCTTAAGCTCTTTCCCAACGCTATCAGCTGAGCAGATTCTTCTTACCCTTTCTGCCAAACAGCGTAGCAAATTACGTTTAACGTTTAGTGGTACGAAGCTCCCAAAATGGGTGTATTGTCCGGACCACGTTTTCGTACGATAGACGCTACATCGAATGCTGTCGTCAGGCCTTCTACGCAGAAACACATCCAGAGAGGGAAGTGAACCGGACTGTTCTTCTTCAAGAGTGAATTTAATTGATGGTTAAGCTTGATTTAAGTCATCCAGTAAAATTAAGATGTCACTTTATTTCAGTGAAGTTGTGTACGGCCCATAGTATCTTAAACTATTGATCTTGTGGCGTAGCTGGAAAGTTGCTAACTTATCCTAATGCCTATCTACTATCGTGGCCTCCCCTCCGTCCTCAGTCAAACCCGTATTACACAATGATCTGGAAATCGGTGGGAAAATGTATTTTATTTCAATAGTCATTTTTACCGAGTACAGCTTCTATAGGAGATTGAAAAGCCGTGCATTCAAATGCTGACATCCTGCCGAGTTTTAAACCTTGTAAGATTATGCCGCAAGTTAATCAGTATTACAACCGCACTTAAGTAATCCTTCTTACTCGAAAACGCACTTCAGAATTGCAGCCAACATTTCATGAGATCGGTCACTCACTGTAACACCAATCCTAACCCTTACCCCCAGGAATTTAGGGCAAGGTCTCCTTTAATAGGCGGGTCCTTTTCCCTACTCAAACGAGAATTCTTTGGCAGCATAACTGCAGAGGACCTTTTATAGAGTAGTGTGAGGCCATGCATGTTAATATCGCTACGCATTAACAGCTTGTGTCCAAACTCGAAAATCTACCAATCTACAGAAATTGCTCCGTGCACTTGGGGGAAATTCCTTGGAAAGAAACTCTCTAGACTGGGCCTGAAGTCCGATATGAGTATTTCAGCTGAAACTCACCAGCGCCCACGAAGTAACTGCGTGATCTGCACAATCTGCGGGCTGTTTGAGCACACAGTGAGTGAATTAGCTCTGCTGTCGGTATAGTGTGTATTTGAACTCATATGCAGTGAGTGAAAGATTTCATGAAATGTTAGCCGAAATTGTGAAATGTGTTTTCGATTAGGGAGAATTACTTAGACCGGGTTGTAATAATAATTAACATGCGACATACCCCTATAATTTTTCAGGGTGGGCAGAATGTTAGCTTTTTGACCCACTGCTTTTTAATCCCCTGTAGAAACCGTACTCGGTAAAAAAATGACTACTTAAGTAACGTGCATTTTCACATGGATTTTCGATGGTTATATGCATTTAAATATATTTTATGGAAACAATGAATTACGTCTATTTATATCCTAAAAAAGAGTATAATGAAATTTTAAAAAGTTTATGATTATGAGACGTTTGAGGTCGCGCAATGTCTATTTATACAGCATCATACCTTTCCGTTTACCACTGCTTCTCATGAAATAAACAACATGGTCAGAATCCATAACAAAATTCTAAGGACGCTAGACGCATTCGCTTGTAGACTAAAATCCCTAAACACTAATACGACGACTGATTAGGCTCCAGATTACTCATGATGAAAACGCTTTTTAAAACCTAACTTTATTACATTTTCGAATATAAAATATAAATATGACGAAATACTTTATCAACCAATTGAAAGAATGAATATTTTTTCCATTGTTTTCATTAAATATATTTAAATGCATAAGACCATCAAAAATCAATGTGAAAAACGTATGCCACATAAGTAGTCATTGTTTTGCCGAGTACAGTTTCAACATGAGATTCAAAAGAAGTGCGTCTAAAAGATAATATACTTCGGAGTCCGAAATATGATAGGCGTCTGTCGCATGTTGACGTCTAAGTAATTCTTTCTAGTCGCAAACGCATTAAAAGATTTTGGCCGACATTTCATGATATCGGTCACTCACTGTATATGTACAGTAGGTGAACTAATCCAGTAAATGTCAACCGAAATTCCGAAATGCGTTTTAGTTTCCAAAAGAGTAAGTAAATAGTTTAAAAAAAGTCAACCTGCAACATAATTCTAAAATATTTCATTTATCTCAGGGTGCCGGCTTTCGTACGAACTGCCTTCCGGCTAATCGCAAATTTACACTCTGTAAAAAAGACTACTTAACTAGCATGAGTGTTTTAATCGATTTTCGATGCCCCTAAAAGCCCAATTATATTTCCTGGAAAACATGAAAAAAAATATTCATTCTTTTGTTCATTCGGTAGAAAATTACGTCTTCGTCTAATTTTATGTTCGAAACAGTGACATAAATCGGTTTCAAAAAAGTCCTAATTGTAAGATTTTTAAATACCGTGGAATGGCCGTTCATAAATCGTCAAGTCTCTGCATTTACCAATGTGGCTTGTAAAGTTAGCAATATGGATTAAATCCATTGTTAACTTTTATGAACCCTGTACAGTCCCCCTTAACTACCGTAGAGAGATGCGTGGTTTGCTGTACGCGGAAAATATACAGTTTTTAGTTTGGAAACCCACCATGCAAGTGTGACGGTAGAGCGGGTTTAAAATTATTCGAGAATTGGAACATTTTTTTAGGACCGACACATACCCTTCCTTCGAGTACAAGGTTTGGAGAAGACGTAACTGCCTACAGAATGAGCAACAAATGAATAATTTCATGCATGTTTTCCGTGAAATATATTTGTAAATTAAGCAATCGTTTTTGACAGAGTGTAGTTTCGGCATGCAGCCGAAAGTAAGTTCATTCCAAAGCCGGCACCTTGAGGTACCCGAAGTATTATAGAATTACGCTGCATGATGAGCTGTTTTTCAACCATACTCAATTATTTTTTTTCAAAATAAATACGCATTTCGGTTAAAAATTGTTTGAAAATTTAAAACTTCCTTAAAACAGAATTATACCCTTTCTTAAAGCATAAGATTTTGAGATGATGTAATTGTGCCACCAAATTAGTAAAAGGATGAATATTTTATGCACGTTTTTAATGAGACATTTTTGGACTCATATGGACATCAGAAATTAGTAAAAAAAATTCATTTTACTTTACTAACCTTTTCTTACGGAGTGTAGATTTTACAGGCGGCCGGGGGGGGGCGGTTCGTTCAAAAGACGGCATCATGGAGTAACTGTGAGACCATGAGACTGTGCCGCACGATTATTAATATAACGAACCTTTTTACGTAATGTTTCTGAGTTGAAAACCTACTACAGAATTTTAGCTAACATTATTGAGTTAGCACAACTACTATATGCTTGTTTACATCTTCCACAGCCGACGTGTGCGAATAAAACCGTAATTTTCGCGCTCACAGTGGTAACTGTTGAGGCGGTTTTCTTCTGTATTCATTTTCATTAACTGTCAGTTATGCTGGCCATTTCACAGTTTTCCGCTTTGTGTGCAATGCATTACTTCAATGCTATTAGTCAGCGCTTTCTTGAACTGACGCTCTTTCTGCTATTCGCAGATCGACTTTTTTAAATTCATTCGTCATTTGTTTTCGATCATAATCTTTCCCACTTTGGTTGACATCTGTATAACTCCGTCTTATTAAAATATACATCTTTATGTCATAGGCATCTAATATTTTCTTTACCTCCCAGTCTGCTTTACTACAACCCGTTACAAGATTCTGAATTTTCTCATAGCTAGAAAATCGCTGGACGTCTGATCCTAAATTAAATCTTGCAGTAGGATGTCTGTTCTGTTTTACGTGAACTTTTCAAGTTCTTCATCGGATTGACATAATCAAATAAATCTTTAGGTCTTTCACTGCAAATAGTTTTCTATTAGAGTTAATTTTATTTGTCTGAAGCGCTTGTAAAAAAATTTTGGGTGTTATCTTCTAAGTTAATTCCTGACTGCTTAACGGTATTCGTTAATTTTAGACAAAATGCTAGTGTCCTCAAGGGTAAATCTAACTTAATTCGCACTTTTGCGCGATAAAGTGTTCTAACCGAATAAAAACAAGCCATTTGTCAGAATATCTAACCAATAAACTCTTCTAAAACAGTTTTTCTAGCGCGCAAATGTATTTGTACTGTCATCCTGCCAGGCTTGAATTTTACGCAATACAATGCACTTCCAAAAACGCCCTATCGGCTTTGCATCTAATATGCAGTTTAAAGTACCGCCCACAAACTTTTTTCAGGGGTAGGAGCTACATCCATTTGCTTTTACTTGTGTTGGTAAAGACAGCAAATACACAAATATATGAGCTGATTTAAAAATGGCTCAGCCAATCTACGTATTTTAAACGATGTGACTGTACAGTAGGTGAGTTAACCCTTGGAATTTCAACCGACATTCCGAAATGCGTTTTGTTTCGAAACGATTGATAAAGTAGTGTTGGAGAACTAATCATCCAGAATCATAATTCGTAAATGCTTCAATGACTCCAGGATGCCAACTTTCGAACAAACTTTTTTCGGCAGCATGCGAAAACTATACCCTGTAAAAAACGATCACCTATTTCGCATGCATTTTTATCATTGATTTTAAATGCCCCTAAAAATACAATTATATTTCGTTGGAAAATGCATAAAATATTCTTTCGCCGATTCTAAAGATAGAAAATGACTTCTTCTTCCAGTTTTGTACTCTAAGAAAGACTATAATTCGGTTTTAATAAAGCTTCTAATTGTGAGGTGTTCTAATACCGTGAAATGGTCGTTCATAAAATCTCATGCCTCTGCATTTACCAATAAGGCTCCTAGAGTTAACAACATGGCTCAAACCTACTGCTGAACGTTATTTACCCCATATGGGGTCCAGTCGATAGCGTAGAGAATTGTTTGGTTTTCCTTACGCGGAAAATATATCGTCTGGGGTTTAAAAACCCTGAATGCTAGTGTAACGGCAGGCCGGGTTCACAATTATTCCGGAATTGGAATAATGTTTAAAAACCAATTTATACCTTTTTTGAGAATAAATTTTGAACAAGGCGTTATTTTCTACCGAATGAGCAAAACAATGATTATTCTCTTCCATGAAATAGAATTGAATTTGTGCATGCATATTATGAACTGTGTGACTGATTCATTTATGCTCGTTTGGTTTTAGATGGGATAA
>CACRXP010000496.1:98042-192140 GCA_902702965.1 Spirometra erinaceieuropaei
CAACTTCGAATTTTTCCAACTCTGAAAGCATACATAGTCTACTTTTATGTCAAGAGGCCGTCAACATAATGAGGTCACGCTCAATGTATGCGCAAGAGAACATTCAAAATATGCAGCAGGGTGGACTGAACCGGGAACTGGAGGGGAGGTTAATTAAATTAACACCTTTTTATTGCTGGACAAAATATATATTCACAATCAAAAATGTAGTTGACGTAGATACATTGTTACCAAAGACAAACTTATTCAGATGAAACCCAGGAAACAAAAAAGGGAAAAATGAAATGACATTTCGTCTGAATGGGTCTGGGGGTAAGCTGAACATTTGGTTGTTTGGCGTCAAGTACCATAAATTCTACCTTTTGTGCTACACGGCTATTTGCGTCGTAACGTCCTTAAGATCCAACAGACTTGGCAGTCACAAGGATGATGATGACAACGGTGATGGCACTGTAGGTTAAGTGACGGCGAATGAGATTGTGGAGTGCTGAAACATCCTTTGCGACCCGGGAGAAAATCAGGTTAGTAGACATTCTGGTAGCAGAGTGGGATGACTTTTATACTGCCAGATCCCCAGGCTGAATGCAGAAGCAACGACCTTGTCATCCAGTTGACTGTAATGCGTGCCAACACGCCAATATAGGGTACTTGCTCAACTGAGTTTGTGGCTGATTGGGTGGTTTCTATCGAAGTTCATTATTTGCGTCGTATTCGTCACCTTCCAGAGCACATTGGTCTTTAGGCCATCACAATGTCTGCGACAGACGAGGACATCAAGGAAGGTCAGCTGATTGTTTTCTTCCTTCTTCTCCATCGGGAAGACTCTGTTGACACATTTTCTAACGTTAAAAGTTGATCCCGTTCAATGATGACAACGGTATGGTTCAAATACCGAGCCCAGAATTTCGATCTGTGGTGGTGGAAGACCACTAACTTTCACCGTCTTAGAACCGCCTCGATTATGAGTTCCAAAATCGGCGACCTATTGGTGTTCTCTCATCTGCTCGCAAATTGTTCCGTCAAACGTAAAGTAAGTCCTGGAACAGAACTTCAGAGGCTGAAGGACTTGGGCATGTCCAAGACGATCCTCCATCTCGTCGCATTTGTCTGGTAGGAGTGGTCGATGGTCTCGACTGGTAAATCTTATAGAATAAAAGCAAAAAGGGGCGTGACATCAAAATATGCCATGACGCCGCTTGCCAGGAAACTTATCCCTTTAAGTTTCTCCTAGAATTGCGTTTAAGAGCTTGCCGTGGTGTTCAAGTCAGAAGTCAGAAACTTGAGACGTCGAAACAGCCACTTTGCGAGTCCGTGCGTCGAAGTGCTTTTGAGCGATACGATGGGCCGGGGAGGAGAGCCCTCTTTATACTTGCGGTGGATCGTGGATCCGGCAATTCGGGGTCTTCCTTTCGTCTGTCACTTCCGTCTGGTTGACGATTGACCCCACTGCTGCAATCATGTTGGCAGGTTTGGCATCAGCCGTGTTAAATGAGGCTTCATTCTGTAAACTCCGTACCTGCTCCTCCGTCAGCTACTTTGAAGACAAGTTGTGCACCAGTCTGTCGTTCTTGGATGACGTCGGAACGGGCAACTTACGAAAAGTGTTCTCTACTGATGCTTCTCACGTCGCTTTATGTTGACGGGCTCGTTCAGTCACCCTCTGCTGAAGCAGTTTTGGGCCGTTTTCGTCCATGAGCTCGCAGCAACTTGCCTTTTCTTGGTCAATCATCCGACAGGATTTCCAAAGCCTCACCTAGCAATCCTGAAGAAGCAAAGAGATTCGTGATCCGGTGAGCACTTCGTTTTCCTAAGCACACGGATTGTACGTCTTCCGTGCTTAAATACTGTGCGCCTCACCAGATCCATGCCTATCGGGGGTTTACATGAAGCACATTTCGGCAACACGTCTTTATCAAGGCACCTGTGCAGAGACCAGATCTGCGCATAAGTAGAGGCATCTCGAAGGACAAATGTTTCCTATTGTCGGGCGTGAAAGTTACTCGGCAATTAGATCAACTGACACGGTCACAAAAAGCGACTCTCGCCAGCGTCGCCCCTTCCAGGCAGTTTCAGTGGTAAATTTTCAGAAAGTGGATTTTGCGCTTGTTAACATTCTGCGAGTCGAAGAACCATAAGTCGAGAAGCCTGTGGCTTGCTCCGTTCTCTTTTCTCGCAAAAACTTCGGTCACCTGAAACTTAAAGGTGTTGCCGGGTCTCGTTGGATGAGCTGCAACCTCAGAGTCGATGTCATTCCCCCTCAATGCTGCCGCGTGTTGTTTGGTTATCCGCGTCCAGGCTAGTCCCCCAATTTCACCGACATAGTCGCCTTGCGCGATAGCTTTTAATATGGTCACTCAATTAACAAAACTCGGTTTCTAAATGTCCTCTCCACTAGTCTGCTTTACTTTGGGGTTACTTGTATGATCGGATGTCCGTCGATAACTTAATCACGTATAAACAGCTTGAAGAGAGTGCCTTCGGTAAAAGCTTTGAACACTGATGGCAGATATTTTGGGGACCACAATCGAAAATGTCATGCCTGCGAACGAGCATTTGTGGGACACTGATGTTGCATTATACTTCCCTTGCGGAAAAAAAAATAAACAGTTACTCAGCTTTAAAGTGACTAGGCCACCTAGCCGTCATTAATTAGCTCTTTTTTAATTTGCTGTTTGTTGACCACGAAGTTCGGCAACGATAAAATTTTTGCTGTAAAAAAGATTCTACTGTCGTTTATCGAGGAAGGGTTGTTTCTAAGAACGCATAATAGCATTACTGCATTGCAGACCAAGGCGCCGTTTCTGCGCCCATTTTGTTGCGGAACGGTTTAAATACAGAGGGAAAATCAAAGTCAAAGGAGGAGTTCACGGGGGGGGGGTTATTAGAGGTCTGATGTTGCAGGCAGATAACTCGTCTACTCATCTTCAGAGACTGGAAGGTCATGTTTACATCTCTCCCAATAAACCGCTTCTGGTGAATACTTAGTCCTCGTTTGATATGCCACCCGGGAATCGCTACTATGGATGGAAGGAAAAATTATAAACCAATTGAATCGTATAGCCGAAAAATCGAAGCCAAATCCGGTGAGGCTAGGTGTGGAAAATTGCATTTATTAGGTGAACCGGGAACGTAGATTTCAACCTAACCATGCATGCGAATATTTAAAAGTTTCGAGAATATACAGTCATTTGCTGAAGAAGTTAAGTCTCTGCAAATATTTATTGTATGTAATGGGTTGAGTGTTTATCGATTAGGCTACGAGAAATGTTCTTTCTGTTATGCTCTGGAGCTCAATCCAAGGCTATTGTCGGTTTTCCAACAGATGAAAGTAATTTACTATTATTATATACGTATGTGTTTTTTGTCGGTTGTTGCATAATAATCACAAAGCCTAATCCAGTAAATGACGCGAAAGTACTTAATCCCTGTTTAGGATGTTAGTGTTATTTTCGCTGAACACTTGGATTCAAAGACAATTTCACGGTCTGCTAAAATCAGACATCCTTTGCACACGGACCGAGTCTGACTCCGGATGACAGAGAATGGGACAGGAGCTTAAAAGCGCCGCGTTTTAACCTCCTTTCAAGTTAAAACGATTTCTACTCGTTTAAAGTCATTATTTCGTGTAGGCTTTGGGAGATAAAAACTAACGCTCGCAGTTGATGGTGAAAATCATGCGACGACGTGAACGACTTCGGAGTGCCTGCAGGGCATTTTTACTATGTTTTGTATTTATCTAGAAAGGAATTTTTAAAAAAGTCATTTTATTACTCGAAAAAACGCACTCTTTGTACGCGTTAAAATTGCTGCTTAACGATATTTTGGTATTTTGTGCCACAAAATAGAGAATAAAGATTGGTTAATAATAGCTTTTATTAGGCTGCAGTAATTATAGAACTGTGCAATGATTTACCGTACTAACAACATAGGTATCGTGCCTGAAAAGGTCCGTTTCGAAAGCTTTACTCCATGTTCGCGCATTAATTTCCCCGGAAATTAGACAAAGCAAGTAGTAATTATAAAACGTAAACAAATATGCGATTATTGCGCACCACACATTTCCCTACAGGAACAGGACGAGGTATTTTTTAGTTGCTAGGGGCTGAATTATTGTCGTTGTACGCGAACCAAAGCGTCGCATAATTGAGCTAGATGACAACTTATTCATCAGACATTACAGAATGCCGTCATCCGCCCATTACGATTATGCAAAGAACGCATTGGCCCGAGTTAACTGTTAACATGCTGAAGGTGAGCAGTCTTTTGTTCTGGGCAGCATTAACCTCTTGGAAAAGGTCTTATTTTAACCCTAATATACCCCTTATCGGAGTCTCCGGTTCCGGTAAAAACGCTAGCTCCCCAGCTAGATCTGTAATGTAAGAGGCGCCTCCCTTTGAACACCACCACTTTTTAGGACTGCAAGATATTAGGGAACGCAAGATAATCGACATCTGCATTTCGGAGATTTTCTTGGGGCTTCTTGTGGGATTTCCTGAGCTCCAAAATCTAGTACTATTGGTTCATGGAGTAGGCCGAAGGAAGTCTGATAATTCGATCGCCGTTGCCGACAATGTCCTTCACGTGCTGCATAGCAGGCCGACAGCAAGGACCATGACTGGCCAATGAGTTAGTTTGAAGTAGTAGTGGACTTGCGATGGATCAGCCACACTCCCCCTCCATCTGCGTCCGGTGCCAAGATAGAAACAAGAAGACCGGAGCCGTTGGCAGCAATAGGATGTTTCACACAATTACCCCTTCGACCGAAATTTTACATGTCATCTGTTTGCTCTTTTTTAGCACGGCGCAAATTTTTTGGCCTCATCCCTCGAACTATTTCCTCAATGACCTATACATGTAGGGTGAAGCTTGGATAGTTTGGTTTCGTCTTATTGGACATGAAGTAATCAGAATGACAGTGTTTTAAACACCTAATAATGAATCCCCTTGTGAACTAACTTAAGACTACGGATGCAAAATATTTGTCCACAAATTTTCAGTACTGTTCCTGTACCAATTCAGGGTTAGATGGCTCAAGATAAATGACCTACAGCAGCCTCAAACAACATGTATCTCCTTATTTCCAGACAGCTTTGTTTTGTTTAAAGGGCTAATTTTAGAGCAGACAATCGGTGCAGCAAATAACATGTTAAGAAGAAAAACGACAAATTGTTCGTCTGCGACGCAAGATTTGCAGTCAAGATTAGTCCAACTTCCGGAGTGATAGGCGCTTGTGCCGTGGAAGGAAGTTTAGATATGGGCATATCGGACAAATTCTTCGTATCTAATTCGCAACGACTGGGGCAGTGTAGACGTTGCGGAAAGTTGTTAGTTTTGTTTGGGACGCTGTTAGGTTAGAAATTTTGAGGCAAAGCCGCCAAAGACAAGGCAATAACAGCAAGTTGGGCATATGCAGTACTTCAGGATTCGCGTCCACATTAGCTCATTAACGAGACAGGAGGTTTAAATATAATGACAGAATACTTAACAGTTTAAAGAGATTACTTGGGACATAGTGAAACTTATCATTCCCTCGAGATAGTGGGACTGTCCCGAGGGGATTATTTATGCAACTTTTATTAACTGTCGGAAGGTTTACTTTAACAAACCGCCGAAGCAAATTAGGAAATGGCTTTTGTATATTAGTCCAGTTAGGGAGTTACCCCTTCCTTACGACATAAAGTACGTAACCTGACCCACGAAGCTTAATGATGGACTCTGATATGAAGATTTTCGAACGCATTAAACGCCCCGTATTTTGCGCATTTGTTCAGCCCGTTCAGGACAATGCCCATTCCTTGCGCGGAAAATGTATCTACGCAATTTTATTGCGGCAAATGTTCAAAGATTTGGGCAAAAATGGACGTTGCGATATATTCGGATTGATCATCTGTGTGCGTTTTTCTTTGCAAAACGAGTAATTTTTCCTAGAGAGTCCATCTAAACAGAACCTTTTGCACTTGAAAACTCATTTTTGTTCGATGGCAACCGTGGAAATTAGTCTGATAACACTGGGTATTTTTAAATAACCAGACGTTTCGTCGATTTTTGGAAATCAACTTGGCAAGTCTGTGTAACATCGAGTTCTAAATTGCGGTAAAATTGCGCATGGGCAGTTCTTCGTCTAAATGAGTCAAAATTATTTTGTTAGCTGGAAAATACTTTAACGTGACACCAAACTGACTATCACCGAATAGCCATTTTCAGTTATGAACATATGATATGACGCATGGTTTCTGCATTTTCGAAATATAGAGGTGGAACAAGAAGATTATTAACAGCTTCAATAAAGTGGTGGCATTTATGTGGCCACACTGCCGTGTATTCATAATCGCAGAACGGGGCCTAGAAGTTAGCAATGGCAATAAAATGGCCGCAAGATAAGGAGAAAAACATGTTGCATTTACAGCAGAAATGCATCTGTATTTTTCAGAAATGGGAAAAAAAACAATCAAAGATGTAACATATTTCTTAACTTTGTTGGGCAAAAACATAAAGTACAGGAAAATACGTCCTCAAAATGCGAAATTAAAACACTTTTTAAAACATTACCAACTAGAGCTGATTTTCCAATCGATCTAGAATATATTTGTTGCTGTGGACTTCCATTGTTTACAGATTGAGGTCTCATGTTTGGGTAAGTCCTCAACTGAAGCGCAGACGACCTTTTAAATATAAAATAACGCTCAAGCACTCGCTCCATAAGTAAATGCCTTCAAGAAGTATCGTATTTTTCAGGTTTAATTAACGCATAATACAGGATCCTTTTTCAGGGGCATTCGTTTGAGAACTATGGAGGTAAGAAAGTGTTCAGTGCGATTTTCTGCTTGACTTGAAACTCGACGTAATCCAGAACAAAGGAAAGGCTAAAGTTAATTTAGCAGAAGCAACTCTATCTCTCACATACACGGTATGGCATTTTGATGATTGCTTCTGCCAAATCTACCAAAATATTATTGTCCACCGACCGGCCTGGCAACATATGACCTTACAAAACATTTATTCCTCTGACGGCACCGTCAACAAAATCGAAGAAAATCCTGTTTGCCTTACTGAAACGCATCTGAACCAAGGTAAAAGCGTAGAAAAGGCAACAAGTTCTCGGGAAAGCGTTTTGAAATCTATATCCAGAATGCAGGCCATTGTTAAGTAGCTATGTCTGAAATTATATCAACCTGTGGTAATCACCGGGAGACGGCACCCAATAAATCTGCCTAACCAAAGCAGCCTGTCTTAGGGGGCAGGTGGTAATAGGGGTTTTATGGGTGGTGGCTGGTCGGGATGTACAATACTGGCCGACAGAAAGCCTTATTTGAACAGGTGAATGATCGAAGTTGGCCCGCTCTCCGTTCCGTTACTACAAAATGGGTCGCCAAAGACATTATAGTGGTAACGGACGAGTGGAAGGCGTACAATCGTCTTCCCTCAGAAGGTTATCTACATTTCTCTGTTAACCACTCAAAGAACTTCAAGGACCCTACCACCGGACGGCACACCAATGCCATTGAGGCATACATGAATAGACTAAAAAGATAACTCCACGAGGGAGGCCCTGTATGTGATTGAGCTGTGTGGGCTTCCATAGACGAAGTACAGTATCGTCTTTGGTTTGGCCTCAGTGCCATGTCTTTGACAGATGCCTGGGAACTCTTCCTGTCCCATATTGTGCAGACTTATCCTATTTAAAAGTGATTTTGTTTTGTAATAAACTGCCATAATACGAATGTATGCCGTATACTCAGATGTACGTGTGTAACGATGGGGAAGGTTGGTTAACAGCAGCCATCGTCCATGTAACCTCCTGCGATGTTCGTTCGGTCAGCCCATGTTAGGCCGTCGCGGAAAGTGTAAGTAGTACGTGAAAGTAGGCCTACAACCGCTGATATAGCCTTTGAGTCCCCTGTTTAAGTTATTATTTTGAGGTAACGGGTTTTTTGGGTGCCATCTCCCGATTGTTACCCAACGCTTAAGGGATATTTGCAGGTAGACTCCATTAAAGAACTATTTATACAAGTTGCCGTATTTGTGCTGTCATAATCACTTAACGTTTTCCACAGACAGGCTTTATATACGTCGAAGTCTGAAATTTACCTAGTCACAATTTTTCCTGATATCCTCGGAATATCCCGCTATTCTGAAAACACTGCTTCTCTACGCAACGTAATATTACCTTTAATATTTCTTTTCTAATTTTAATTCCCTTCAAGCTGTCTCTTGTTGATATGCATATTGAGCCTAGGCATTGGTGTCAGTTTGCGTGTGATTCGCAGTCTTTTGCAAGTTTCGACACTTTTCCTGGCTTAACTCATGTGCTGTGCATGGAAATGTTGATGGGAAATTTAAGCAAAGGGACTCGACTTGTTTGTGATTCGTAGTGCTTTCTTGTCTTTTTGAAGCTTTTAAGCATAAAATTACCCTTCAGCATATATCAGCGTCGAAGTCCGTGTTCATTTGCGTTCTCCGTTGATTGAACTTTCCTAGGCATGCTTGATCTTATTTTACTCCAGCGACAGGTATTCCTTCGTCGGTATAACAATTAAAAATTCGTCGCACGTAATGTAAATCTGCCTGGAGCCTTCAATGGATCAGTCGCTGCGTCAACGTCAATTTTAAACAAGCAGGTTCAGCGAGCTTCGTACAGCATATCGAATTAATTTTTTTGAAATTTCTTCCTTGTGATCATCGGTTAACTCTTGATCATTCACCAACAATCTGTTATGCAATACTTCATAAAAATGCATAAATGATTGTTAAACCTTCTATGACATGGGGATGGTCTCCCAGCATTGCAAAGTAAGTGAATCTGTGAAGCTGAAAGCGAAGCTTTTAAGCGTAGTTTAGCATTGTGCATACGGAATTGGAATCCTATTGAGCCATTTTTCGGCAGATTGCGCTTCATGCCCAAGATGGGATAGGGTTTATGAACATTGTCTTACTGTTTTACCAATGCCTGTCTTTAAACGAAGGTAGTTATAATACAGGCGCCGCAGATACCGCGAAGCAAAGGGAGTTCGAACATCTGGGATGAGTGCATTCTCACCCTGTGATCGTATTCAATCCGACAACTTCTGACGGGTTTCGTAGCGTAAGCTTCACCTGTTAAACACTGTCATAAATATTTAGAGGTTCGTTTTTGGTGAATGTGGAGGGTATTATGGGAGACCTCACTGTCCGATTTGCTCCATCTGACAGAAAATACAGCTCCTCATCTTCAAAATTTAATTCTGATGTTATCATGGGTTCCAATGGGTAAGCATGAAATGAAAGTAGCAGCAATCCAGTCGCCAGCTCTTAGGGTGTTTATACACTTTTTGGGTTTACTGTAAAATGGCGCTTTTGCCTGTCTGATGCTGATCCTAAAAGCACTTAAAACACCTCATTTTGGCAGACGATGGATAAGAGCATCGTCAAATTAGAATATGAACAAACTTGAGGAAGCAGTTATATCTATAAAGATCATTGTTTAATTTAGTCAGTAGATAACTCACAACCAAGATAAAATAAACAAAACCAAAGGTATATTCACTTTGGTTCTACTGTGAAAAACTCGGCGTCTTGGTGGGATTCGAACCTACCAGAGCAAGAATAGGGCTTTTGCACGTCCAATCACTCTAGCCACCTAAGCTACGAGGCCCTACCGGGAGACTTGAGTTTAATCACATTTGGGTCAAGTTTACCCGTCCAACGTATTGCAATGTCCGAAATTCATCACATCTGATACAGTAAGCTGACTGCCCAAGCGGGATTTCCCAAGTTATTCACATAGGATCTGCCAGCTGTCTACCAGTCTCACGTAATTCATAAAGGCTTCGGCAGGTTTGGAATAAGTTATATTGATCCTACTGTGATACACTCGACGCCTCGGAGCACATTCCATAAATGTAAGCTGCGTATGGTTGATAGCATGCAATACGCCAGGAGTATCTGAGGTACAGATCCTTCAGAACCCAATAAAAACGCAGATAGCCGCCAAGAAACAATCATTCTTAGAGCGCAAAATACACGGCCAACCTTCCTACAGTTCGCAAGGCGAATTCTCATGTCCTGTTTTCATACAGATTCGACGATTCGCTGGGCAATGATTAATTGCTAAACATTCTTGTACATTTATACCTGGCTACTTTAGGCATACATAGTCAGTGCACAGTAATGAACTTTAGTTTATTTTCGAAAGTTTTTTTAAGTAAACTTGGTAAGTAAAACAGTTGCCTTAAATGGCATTCAATGTTTGTCGCGAGGGACGAGTGTTACGCGCATGACGAAAACATGGGCTTTGTGGTAGAAGTTTAGGGGACGTCAGTCTGCAATTTCACTCAGAATCGGTCTAAGAGCCTGAGACCAAATGTCGTGGGCTTGTATAGGGCGTATACTCACACCATGTTAAATGAATTGGGGCTTTCCCCACAGAAAACTGCATGATCTATTATTTGTAAAGATTTGGTCGGCGTAAAAGGAGTAATTTGGAATAAAACGGTCTTGGTGATTTGGTGAGATAAAAATGCTAAAAAGCAGAATTAGGATAAAAGTGAAGGCAGTTGTAAGAAAAAATATAAACTTAGACCCTTAAATTCGTTAGGTCATTAATTCATAATCCTTGATGGCGGATATGCAGATGATTAATCCGCGGCACCTCAAAGGACGTGAGTTTTAGTCAATAGATTGCTGCTTTTCTAAAAAAGACCTCTAAATGCAGCACATATTTCTAGGATATCTTACTTATGGAAGAGTTAGATTTTTTGGTAAAAAATAAAGCATTATGTATACATGCGACTCATTAGGCTATTGGCGGTGCTAGACCAATTCCGTGTATTTGCAAAGAGCATCTACCAAACCAACCACCGCCAACTTAAGACCTGATTTTTCATTCTGTACGAATCAGTTGAGAACATGCGAACGGTTAAATTGGTTTTGGAAAATACAGAGGTTATTTTCTCTAAACAGATTCGTTTCGTAAATCCGTGTAGTTTCGTGTTCCGGGAGCGGTAATAACCTCTTCAGGCTCTTGTTTATCTCAGCACACCAGCGATTTCAACCACAAAAATGTTTCATAACTAACTGCAAAAAGAGCCACTACCAGGTGGTCAGTCTAATTTGCACGCGCAGCGCGGCTGAGATTATATTAATAATGTATTTCAAAACGCATCCGGAATAGTTTTACCGTTTCCGCAATATCTGAACACTTATACGACTATTATCTAGTGACTTTTTAATCATAAAAATAGATCTACAAACAAGTCCAGACAACAAGAATAAAGAGAAAACAGAATCTTATTTGTGACGGGAAAATCATCAAAAGGTTTTTAAATAGTGTGCTTGGGGACACAGTGTTCCAATTTTCCTCCTTCTCTTTACACATGAAAAGATGAAACAGACAAAATGCTTCCATGAAACGCAACACTTAAAGATATAACACATTAGCGAGGAATTGTCATTAACCAAGTCTTTATTGTTTTTAGCCACTTTTATAAACGACGGGAGTTTAATGATAGTGTAAGTCTAAATATGGCCATTACTGTCAGATTAATAAAACATAACCTCCTTTATTAAGAAAACGTTTCAAGGACCTGTCCTATGATGGCGGTTTGACAAAAAACCCCGAGGTAACTGACAAGACATGGGATTGTTCTACATTGTAAGTATCATTACAGCCCTACTTAGTGTAGGTGGACTAACTCATGAAATGTCAACCTAAATTCGAAAAACATTAATTTAAGAGGGTTGTAAAACTAGTCAACATGCAACATAATTCTTTAATAATTCAGTTACCTCAGGATATCGGCTTCTGCAATAACTTCTTTATGGCTACATGTAAAAACCATACTCTGTAAAATATAACTTTTTAGTAGCATGTTTTGCACTGACTTTTTATGCCCCTAAACATTCAATCACATACCACGGAAACCATGCGTAAATATACTCATTCGTTCATTCATTCAGTAGGAAACGACGTCTTCTTTTGGTTTTATACTTAAAGGAAGTGTGTAATTTCGTTTTAAAAAAGTTTCTAATTGTTGGATTTTTAAATACCGCGAAATGATCGTTCGCAAAACGTCATTTCTCTCTATTTATGAAGGTAACAACATGGTATAAATCTACTGCAAAATTTTGTAAACCCCATATAATCTCCTCTTAATACAATAGAGAAATGCATGGAGACCGTGAATGCAAGTGTAACGGCAGGTCGGGTTTAAAGCTATCCAGCAATTAGGAAAGGTTCTAAAACCGAATTATACCCTTCCTTTGATCATAAAATTGATAGAAGACTCATTTCCTACTGAATGAATAAAAGAGTATGTATTTTGATGCATTTTGTCCATGGAATATGATTGAAGTTTTAAGGAAATCGGATATCAATGAGAAAAATGCATGCTGCATAAGTAATTATTGTTTACAGAGTGTAGTTTTTGCATACAGTTGAACAGAAATAAGTTCAAAAGCCGATAGCTTGATATAAGTGAATTATTATAGAATTACGCAGCATGACGATTAATTTTAAAACTTTACTGAATTAAGCTTTATGGAGCAGAAACCTATTTTGGAATTTCGTCTGACATTTCATGAGTTATCCCACGTACTGCACTTCTCATTCCGGTCGATTGAGAACGCGTAAGACCGCAGGTTGCCCTCTAAGGCTTTAAGGGAACACGTATACTGGGCGGAATACACTGTCGCCAGGAAGAACATTGTAATTTTTGGGAAGAACATTCTCTTGATACACGGGATAAAATGTGCTTCTGATTGCACCTATTGACTCTATTTCAGTTTATTTTGACCAAACCGTAAAACATCCGCTGACTTTCGTGGGATTAAAACCTACGACAGCAGACGGACAGCTTTTAAAAACGACAGAATTTTAGTGATCGTGGAAGTTTTTAAATATGGCCATAACTGCCATCTGGGTAAAAAAGTGGCCTCTCTAATTAAGATAACGTTTCGAGAAACTGTTATATGCTGGAGATGCTGAGATGACTCTCAAGTCATGGGATCGTTCTGCCTTTTAAGTATTATTACAGCTCTTGCTACAGTAGGTGGACTAACTAATTAAATGTCAACCAAAATTCCGAAATGCGTTTTCGCCTCGAAAAGAGTAATTAGGCATTGTTTTAAACATCACCATCATGCAAAATAATTGTATAACAATTCGGTTGCCCCAGGATGCCGGCTTTTGAAATAATTTCTTAATAGTTGCAATAAAAACTATACTCTGCGAAACATGACTGCTTAAGTTGCATGCATTTTTCACGTTGATGTTTAATATTCTTAAAAATGCAATCACATTTCATCGATAAAATGCATAAAATACTTAATCTTTTATTCATTTAGTAGACAATGACTTCTGCTTCCAATCCTTTGCTCAAAGGCAGGGTGTTACTCGGTTTTTTAAAAAGTTTCCAATTGTGGAGGTTTTTTAATACCATGAAATGGCCGTTCATTAAACGTCACGTCCCTGCACTTATCATTGTGGCTTATGAACTTAACAACATGGCACAAATCCAATGCTAAACTTTATGAATCTCATATGGCTTCCTCTTAATACTGTAGAGAAATAAATGTTTTTCCGTGCGCGGAAAATATACGGCTCGTAGATTCGAGACCCTAAATGCAAATGTTGGGTTTAAAATTATTAAGGAAATGGGCAAGTTTTGAAAACCGCGTTATACCCTTCCTTGGAGAAGGTAACTGAATGAATAAAAGAATAAGCATTTCTGTGCATGTTTTCCATGAAATATGATTGCTTTTTTAAGGAGATCAAAAATCAATGAGAAAAAATCCATGCTTCATAAGTCGTTATTGCTTACAGAGTATGGTTTTTTCATGCAGTCGGAACGAAGTTATTTGGAAAGCCGACATCCTGAGGTAACTGAAGTATTATAGAATCGTACCGCCTGATGACTTTTTTGACACTTCATGAGTAAGCCCATCTACTGTACCTCTTATTGCGATCGATTGGGAACACAATGGCACGCAGAAACTAAGCGGATTCCACTGTCGCCAGATAGATCATTTTCATGATACACGGGATAAAGTGGGTTTCTGATCGCACCTATGAACTCTTTTTCAATTTATTTTGACCAAACCTTAAAAAACCCGTTGACCTCCGTGGGATTTGAGCCCACGACAGCAGAGCGACAGCTTTAATAAAGCAGACGCTCTAGCCACCTGGGCTACCGGGGTCCGTGAGTTCAATCCCATTTGGGCCAAATTACCAACCCAGCCTGCTAAAACGCCCGGAATCCACCAAATTTGATACAGTACAGTGACTGCCCAAGTAAGATTTCCCAGGCAATCCGCCTCAAATTCACCAGATAACCATCAGACTCATGTAATTAGTAGGGGTTTTGCAGATGTCGAATAATTTACTTTAATCTATCTGCAAAACAACTCCACGACCTCGGTGGAATTCGACTGACCTCTGGATATGTGACTTTTTGTAAACTTTTACTTCTGTAATGTCCCTATCCGCAACCTCTAGCAAAGACCTCTTAATATTATTCACTCGTATGCTCAATAATTCAAAAACGAAAAACATTCATCACATCCTACATACACCAATGGAAAACACATGACCGAACACCAAGCAGTTTACCTTTTGTCCTACCGCCTATTGCACTCAATCTTGGAGGATTTGTATTCGACGATTTATCATAAGGCATATTCTTATACATTGCTCCGTTTGTACTGTTTAATTTGCTCAGTTATTTGCATAGAGATTCACTGCGTGCTTGTACTTCACAGGACGCACATGTCT
The DNA here is from genome assembly GCA_902702965.1 of Spirometra erinaceieuropaei. NCBI lineage: Eukaryota > Metazoa > Platyhelminthes > Cestoda > Diphyllobothriidea > Diphyllobothriidae > Spirometra > Spirometra erinaceieuropaei. Next base: position 112,789 of record CACRXP010000496.1, read on the forward strand.
GCCGCCCACGTAAAGTGATGCATCGTTCCCGCAATAAATATGCGATCCGCTTTGCCGTCCCCTCTAGTCCGGGCGAAATATCGCATGTCAGTATATGCATTTCTCATTTAGATGGGATGCATGTCCTTTGATGTACTGGGAACAAAACCGTGCGCGACATCCGTAGACTGGCTGTTCGCTATGTCAGCCGCTGTGCGCAACGCCATCAGCACGAATAGTCGGCAGGAGCATGAAAGAGCGAGTAGTGAGTGGGTTTGCTACTGTTGAAACCATCAGTGCCCCTAAAACGGGTCACGCAATGGGTGCGATGGACCAATACGTGATCTAGATGAGAGTCCGGCAGACGTTATCGGGAATGCATATACATCACAAATGCCAAAATGTGGGGTCTGGAGGCAGACCCAGTTGCTGGTTTACGTCCTAACCAAATGGGATCAGAGCCGCCCTTACCATTTTCTTAGTGTATAAAATTGTGGTCACTGTCCGTTGTGGACGGGTAATGTGGTCAACTCCTGAATGTGGGATTTCGCAGTGCGAGCCACCACTCCCGGTTTTCATGACTGTGTCTTCAAGACACAGACGGACCCAGACAGGGGACAAGACGAAAGTGAGGTAGATGCTGTGCAAGTCTGCTATCTCAATAGACCAGGTGACGTGCAAGTTACTGTCCCTGCTCCCGTCTTGCTATGAAGCAAATACGGGGGGCATAGTTGACAACGACAGTCAAACTATCAAAAACCATCCTCTCGGCAAATGCGTGCATCCATCACTTCGACAAATCTGACGTGTTTGAGTCAATCAGGAAACTCTAGGCGTCGTGGTTTGAACTACTGCCACTGACCGCGTATTTCGGTTCTCACTGGTAAATGTTGGAACAGCTGGGGAGCTGAGAGTCAGACTCAGTGGCTTCCTATCGATGTGGCTGTTACAGAATTCCCACACATGTGGGATAGAAGATGTTCTTGCAGAGGTTTGGTACGAACAATGAGGATCAGGACGGGTGTGTTTTTCACACGTAGATGAGCTGTTGAATCCTGACGGACGCTGCGCCCTGTCCATCTCGGGCCTCCTTGACATCCTTTTGCCCTCGGACGAGAGCGGGTGGGGATGAGAAAGGGAGAGCAGTAGTAAATTCAAAAGTCACCTATGCCACACCGATTTCGCGGGACAAGCGCGGGATATCGTCGCTCACCGCAGTGGAACTGCCACCTCCACTGACTATGTTGCCCATTTAATATATAGTTTTGCACATTCGAGAATTCAGTTTCTCTAACGAAGGCTGCTATTGTTCAACATGTGGACACTAAGGCCTAAACGAGTTTTTCGCCAATTCGGCTCATCAGTGGGTCTTACTGCGTTCGTCATGTCCACTCCAGTTCTGAAATTCCAACTATTTAATTTGTCTAAAAAGTAATGCTCATATCCTTCAGAACAAAGTACTTCTGACTGGACTCGGGAGTTGGGGGGAATAACTAAGTTCAAATTCTCTAGTTACAGCGGGACAACAGTATAGATTCGCAAGCCACCAACGGGCAGTCATTAGTTTGTAACTGTTGTTTGGTTAATTGCATTAACATCACGGGTACTGGCTAAAACCCCAGACACGTGCCTCTGTGATTTGCTTTATGTGATGGTCAGTTTTCAGTTAGCGGGGGTTTCAGTCTATACATTTGGTTCAAAGCAGGCATAGACAGAAGAAATTTTTTGGTACCAGTAAATTTCGCGACAGCTTGTCAACTGCAGCCTGTCGTTTCATAATACAGATAACAAGTGAGAAAGGAACAGAGGTTTGAACTTCGCAGAGAAAATCAATATAAATCAACAAGGTCACGCGTAATAAGCAATCAAATGGTAACTTCGAATTGAAACATAGAAAAGAAAATGGGGAAGTTAACACGCCGAGGGATTTCGTAAAACAAAACGGCTCAGGTCTACCAGGGCAAACTGAGGTTGACCACGCGGTCTAACAATTTACATTTGTCGGGTTTCTCTCGCCGTATGTGGCTGCCTCCAAATAGCGCAGTAACCGAGTTGTTCGTGCTCGAACTAATACTCGAAAAGATGTTTTGGGTTCAACCGAATGACCGCTATCAAGTAAGTGTTTTGTAATAGAAGACCGTGGAATCTTATTCTCCTGAGTTAGAAGTCATTTAAGCAGGTGCTCGACCGACCTGGATGCCAGTTGCCTTTGCGTTCGCCCAATGTACTTGCATCCACAAGTGTATGTGAATTCGTAAACATAATTTGATGTGGCATGCAATGGCAAAACATCCTTAGACCGTCAAACTTTGGTAGCCTTTCTAGGGCTGCAGAAGATGAGTTCAGCTGAGTTGTATATTCTTTCGAAGGCGCATTTTAATCGCCGCTTGATAGTATTTGAGATGTTGTCACTTTTAAAGGGTAAATATATTACAATGGGCTTTCTCGAAACTGACTGCTCTGTCGAATTTGGCCGTAAATAGTTGCTCTACTTTTCGATGAACCATGTTGGATATCCCCGTTTAAGCAGGAATTTTTAAGGAAAAAATTTCAGCATCCAGCGTTTCAGTAGAGCAATCTTCATTCAGGGAAATATTGCTTCACATTCTGTTCAGTTTCCGTGAATTTCAACGCAGTTAACAATTTGCCTTACCGCCTCCCATTGTTCACTTAACTTTCCGCAAACCCTAACAGGCAGAATATCCGTATTAAATGAACTTATTTGTAAATAATTGTAAAATTTACGCGTCATGCGAATTAAACGCTGGCTTTTTGCGCCTATACTTCCGCCTGCATCTTTACTATTCTCACTAAACTATATCTTTGTCCAATGAACCTTGGAAAAAATCGAAAAACCCACACAATGGTTTTCGCCGAGACCGAAATTGTCTCTGGAGGTGACAAGCGCGTGAGCCGCGAGCTGTTTTAGTCATGATTCACTCGCTCTGAGTCCATTAACAAGTGCAACCGCCTTCCCCTTCCATACTCGGTGCTGAGACTTCGTTTAGGTGGGGTGATTAGCCGCGCGGGGAGTACACAGGCGAACACAGTTCCCAACACCAGGATCGGCGGATCAGATGGTTGAGCAACCATCACGTCAACATCCAACGCACGTGATGAAATTGCAGCAATTAACGAAGCGATTGTCCGCCATCATCACACCAAAGGCAACAATCCCTGATGAAAGGGAAAAGCCGCGGCTTTTCATAGGTATTTGGTAGTATGGCGAATGCATGCTATAAATACTGCAGCCCCTTGTGCATGAACCAGCCGTATCTGCTTTTGTCTCTGGGTTCGAGTAGGAGTCCGAAACGTCAGGCGAGAAAAGCCTTTGTCCCAGCTATCATGCTGCCTTCTACATGGTCGTCTCTTTTAGTGAAGTAACTCAAACCACGGAAAATCGATCACTTTAGAGAGAGGATTGTAAGTGGCGCGAGTTTTACTGGGGCATGAGGTTGCGTTGGCTAACCGCATGACTACCACCTCTACCGTCGCAAGTACCCGCTGATGAAGGCAATTGGGGTACCTCGCCGGTACTTTATAAAAGACTCAGAAAGTTTGATTGACGCGGATCGAGTGCTAGCAGAAGGCGTTAATTTAAGCTCTCGATTTGCTCTGGCCCAAGCCATGCTCTATATACTCGCTCCCACACTCTGCCACCTCGAACTACAGCTAAGAGGCAGGCGCATAACCCACTTCCAGACGTTCTTTTCCTCTCTCCATGCTGTAGTGGACAGCCATGATGGCTACGTCGCGGCTCTCGTTGACGCCTGCACCTACGTTTTAGCGACAGCCTGCTATGGCACGCACGTCTGCCCGGCTTCGATCAGTCTCGTTGCAATTCACTGTCTGTGCCACGCATTCGGTCGATTGTCTGCCTGCACCACGCGAGGCTTGTCACTACCTTCGCGTGGGCTCGGAGCCACTAAACTCAACTCCTATCGTTGATTGGTTAGACAGGCGCGAACAGTCCAGAACAATAGAGTAAACAATCTGCAACGACACTTTTGCAGCGGCGAGCTTCGGCGACACAGGGCTCGTCGCTCTCGCGGACGCCGCCTCCGCGGCGCCGGACACATCCTCGTCCGGTTGCCAAATTTCCCTTCACTATTCTGTACAGAATAAAGTGTCCTAACCAAATGGCGTCCTGCTTCTAACAACTTGGGATATGGCCTGAAGTTTTGGCGTACTGAGCAAACACAATCACCACTTAGCCGCTACAATGCCTCTAGCGGAACCAGACTATGATTGCGCCTGATGTCTGGCATGTCTGCTGCCCGGCATCCCTACCTCTCATGAATACGCTTCATTGGTTATTTCAGACTTTTGCTGATTTACCGTATGTTATGCTGCTGACCAGATTTATGGCTAAACAATTGAAAACCTACGTTCGCAGAATTTAACTTCTCCAATGTTTACATGGTGTTTCATTGCGGAAAATAGTTATGAGTATTACGCACACTATGAACCGGCTGCTGTTGTGTCCCATACTTCAGCTTGGCACTTCACTATTTCAATTGTTCTATGACTGCGTTTCGCTAATTTTGAAGGTGTTTCAACAACCCCCGCTAAGTGACCTTCTCTGGCTGCAAGTTTGTCTACGCGCAGAGCTGCAGATTGCTAGGGGCTGGTGAGTGAACTTTGCGGCTATTAGTGAAGCACAGTAGGTGGGCTTAATCACGAAATGTCAACCGGAATTTCGAAATACTTTTTCGTTTCGAAAACATTAATTAAGTAGGGTTGTAGACCTAATCATCGTGCAGCGTAGTTCTAAAATAATTTTGTTACCCGCAGAATGCTGACTTTCGAATGAATTTATTTTCGGCTGCATGCAAGAAATATGCATTGCAAAACTGAACACTGAAGTAGCATGAAATTCTCCCACTGATTTTCGATGCCCTTGAAAAATTCAATTATCTTCCATCGCAAACATCCATGGAAATGCATGTATGCAAATATTCATCTTTTTTCTCATTCGGTAGAAGATTACGTCTTCTTACAATTTTTTACTCGAAGCTGGGACATAATTCGATTTCAGAAAAGTTTCTAATTGTAAGGTTTCTTAATATCGTGAAATGGTCGTTTATAAAACTTCATTTTTCTGCATTAACCGTTGTGGCTTGTAAAGCTAACAATATTGCTTAAATTCACTTGCTTAATTTTATGAAACCAATATGGTCTTCTTTTAATACCGTAGAGAAGCGCATGGTTTTCTATACGCAGAAAATATACGGCTTGTAGTTTCGAAACCCTGAATGTAAATATAACAGCAGGTCTGGTTCAGAATTATTCGGAAATTAGAAACGTTTTTTAAAACCGAATTATACTACTCCTTCGAGTATAAAATTGGAAGAAGATGCGAGTTCCTATCGAACAAGTATAAGAATGAATATTTTATGCATGTTTTTATGAAATATAATCGAATTTTCAAGGTCATTGAAAATCAATGAAAAAAGTACATGTAACATAAGTAGTTATTGTTTACAGAGTAGTTTTTGTATAAAGTCGAGAATACGTTCTTTCGAAAGCCGGCATCCTGAGGTAACTGGATCATTATGGCATTATGCTGCATGATGAGTAGATTTATAACGCTTCTAAATCATTTATCTTTTCGAAACGAGAACATATTTTAAATTCCGGTCGACATTTCATGAGTTAGCGCACCAGCTGTAGTAATTTAGGTCTTCGTCATATGTTCTATAAAACAAGATCGTCTAGAAACCGTCTAACCCCTTTTTAGAGTCCAAGTCTCTGCACCTTTACAGAGGGGCAGCTCTTGATTCTAGAGGCAGCGTGTTTTATTTAAAATTCCAAGGTTTTCATGCGTGGTCTCGCGGGACTTACGTTTACAAGAAAACCTTCGTTTACGCGAAAACCCGTCGTTTTTCTCCTGCACACTGTTATCGAGAACACTTTGCGGCACAAGTATGCTTGTCTCTCGTAAGAAAATAAATCTAACGGATATTAACTCCTTAATAGTCATGTTTACGCATCAAATTGGGCTGGGAAGCAAAACCCACACAGCCCGTAGCATTGTCTGTCGTCATTTTAAATTCGTGTCATCGTGTTTGTTGAGGTCGACAATCTGCTGTCTTGGGAGTCATTTCTGATTGCATCCTTCTTGTTACAGCCAGCACAACTTCCTCTTTTGCAATGAAAGCGCATTTCTCAGCAGTGGAATTTTAAGTACAGAAATCGATAGCGGTAGTGTGAAGGTCATATTAAAAATCAAAAAAATCTGTCGAAGCTTCTATGAATTACGTAAGCTTGGTAGTCATCTGGTGGATTCTAGGTGAATTACTCAGGGAATCCTGCTTAGGCAGTCAATTTACTGTAGCAGATTTGGTGGATTCCAGACGTTGCAGTAGGTTGGGCAGGTAACTTGACCCAAATGTGATTAAACTCGCGCCGTCCGGCGGGGCCTCGTAGCTCAGGTGGTTAGAGCGTTGGCTGCAATAAAGCCTTCCCCCAACTGCGTGGGTTCGAATCCCACCAAGGCGCCGAGTTTTTCACAGTGGGATCACTATGGATTATTCAAAATCTGCCAAAATACCTATGAATTTAACATTTCCTGCCTTATCCTATAACAAATATTTTCTCTAATCTGCCTTCACAGACATAAGATCGGTTAAAATTAATGACTATACAGAATATCTTGCTGATTGTAGAACGTCTCTATAACCGAGGGCGGCGGATCGCAATTCAGTCTTGTTCTTGGGACGCTCATCGGCAGCAAACCTTGTGGCTCTAGAACGTAGTCTCTACGTGTTTGACTATGCTAACTTTCCAGGCAGGGCCGTTTGCTTTAAAGAATGCAAGTTGCAAGATTACGCAGAACTGAAAATAGGTAAGCCGACTACAATCCAAACAACGTCTACGGAATGACTATGTAGTGTTCAGTCTTCATAAGTAGCAGTAGATGGTGTATTTGGTCCACACATGAGCCTGGAAGGGAGTGGATAAAAGGCTTCCGATGTGGACCAAATTTACTACTTAACGCTATTTTGAAAGCTGTGAACTCATAGCAATTAGCCTACGGTCTTCCTCCGAAGGTTTCACTCCAAGTTTAGTAGATCCACCAGATAACTACTAGACTCACGTAATTAATAGGTGTTTTGTCATCTGGTGGATTCTAGGTGAATTACTCAGGGAATCCTGCATGGGCAGTCAATTTACTGTAGCAGATTTGGTGGATTCCAGACGTTGCAGTAGGTTAAGCGGGTAACTTGACCCAAATGTGATTAAACTCGCGTCGTCCGGCGGGGCCTCGTAGCTCAAGTGGTTACAGCGTTGGCTGCACTAAAGCCTCTCCTTACTGTGTGGGTTCGAATCCCACCGAGGCGCCGAGTTTTTCACAGTTGGGTCAATATGAGCATGAAATTTTATCGTGATGCCCATTTGCAGGCCGTTTCAGACAAACACTACATTGCCGACAACATTTTCTTTCCATGAACTTAAACCATTATTTAAACCCAATTATTTTTTAACAATCTGCTTTGTGATTAGTTTTTAATTAAACGCTCACATCAGTGACCATAAGAAAGTGCATGGTAACACTTTTGGCCGCCATCCAAACATTTTCTGTTTTTTTCTTGTATTTTGTCAGCCTACTGTGTGGGGTACTGCCCCATCCGTAAAACCCTCATTACCACCATTCCCGTATGGCCTGATGCCCAGTTTGCCGACAGTTAAGTGGGGCCTTTCGTCGTACCACTGACCAGAAAACGCATCTGTAACATCACAACTAAAATGTCCTCACATCACCAAAAAAGGTCTTTCAGGCGCTGAAAAAAGTTTATCAAACATGAGGAAGTTAGCAGTCCCTAAAACGAATGATTTGGAAGTAATGGGTTATGTGTTAAAAAAAGAATACATTAAAACACGCCTAAGAAGAAGACTGCTATTTAGTAGATTAGTTAAAATGCCTCGACTTGGTGCAGGGCTACGCAACTGGTTACCTACCCATAAAAAATGGACGATGCGCAAGAGCACGAAAAACACTTTTGCTAATTCAGGAAGCGAGTGTACGCCAGGGGTATGGCGGCCAAGTGGCGTACTGACTTTTCAGGCAAAACTAGTGGCGTTTTTCATTTCGTGCGCTTCCGTTGTGCCAAGCTCCCAGCTGGGGTGATATCGACAACAACGGGTGTATAAGGCTGCATGTTGGGAAGTTTGGATTCTACCAAAAATATATCCCATATCTAACCAATAAAACCACAAACAGGTACTTTGTGTTTAAAATATTTGCTAAATTCACGGGTCAATGCAGACCACCGAGTCTGACGACATCCTTGAAATGTCAGTGAAAATGTTACTGTTGAATTATATTTTGTTGGAATTTGAAGCAGACGCCGTTCGCAAATTTTGCTTGGAAATGCCAGCATATTACCAACACATGTTTGTCTCCCACGGAATGGATTCAACATTTGACGGTTTGTCTTCGCCGGTAATCATTTCAAATGTTATAGCTCATCGTCTAAAAAAATGGCATCCAGCAAATACGGCTTATAAGGAAAGCACGTTAACTTACACAAGACCTTAACTAAGAAAATTTAAACTTAACAAATTATTTTTTTCGATATTTTGCAAACGAGGGAGAGCGCATGCATTAAGCGCATCCCTGATGCCGAAACACCTCGCACATCAGTTTGAATTATCCCTTATGTCGTGGACAAAGAGACCGATTTTGCCTTCCTTTACTCGATTTTAGCTCCCAGTTTGTTGACATAGATGTGCCGCAGGTTATTCTTTAGAATCCTAAATAGTTCATTCAAGGCAACACTCAGCGCCGGAAAAAAAGCACTCTACTTGCTTTCTAACTTATTTCCGAATCAGCAATCAGAAAAAGTGGCGGATGAAGGTCCAGTGTTAGTCCCACGGATTTCGTCCGGAAAGCACTCATCAGCCCAATAGCAAACACTGGTGGTAACTGTGGAAGCTTACACGTTTAGCAGCTGTGTGATTGCACACAACTGCATACCCTATGCGTCACAACTCTTGCGCATCTAGTTCGCTTTTCTATGGTCGCCTGTGATGTTGAGTTCAAAGGAGGCAACGAAATGTAAAGCAAGTAGGGTTTGTTTGCCGGTGAACGAGTCTCCTCTGTCAGATAAGCTTGCGTGAACTCGCACTGGCATATAAATCGACAGACTAGATTTTTTCTCAAATGATGCACACAGTGGACTTTTTTCCATAAGCTGCAAATAAAACGCACAAAAGCGTCACTTTTGCTGCGATTTGGCGCTTTATCCTACGGTATTTTGCGGAAAGTTTGTTTACGGTTAATAAATAGGAGTGCGGTCATGAAAGCAGTAGTCTTCCGAGGTTACAGCTGACTTTCAGAGCGTAGAGGTTACCACGTTTACAAACATTGTGTTTTTCAGTTAAGAGAACATCTGGTTGTTCGACTAGAAGGGAATATGGCGGTTCTCGTCCAAACTGATTTAAGCAAAGAGACGAGTTACTTCGAGAGTCCGTCTAAACCGAGGTCGCCGTGCGATGGTTCGACCGTCGTTGCCGACACAGTCCACCGTGTGCTCCACAGCAAGGTAAAACGTGAGTTTATTTATAGTGAATGTAGGCTTACACAGCATTTACCGCAGTCTCTCCCCCTCCCCATCTGGACCGGAGGCGGGGAAGGGCGCAGGTGGATGACACGGTCGAGCCTGCACCTTTTCGCTCCACTTCACACCACCTGGTCCACACAGCAAATACAGTAGATGTGCTAACTCATGAAATGTCAACCAAAATTTCGAAATGCGTTCTCGTTCCGAAAAGATAAATTAAGTAGCGTTGTAAAACTAATCATGATGCAGCATAAATCTATAATGATCCAGTTACCTCAGGTTGTCGGCTTTCGAAAGAACTTATTTTTGGCTGCATGCAAGATCAATACTCTGCAAAAATGACTATTTACGTAGCATGCAATTTTCTCATTGATTTTCGATGCTCTCGAAAACTAAATTATATTTCATGGAAACGATGAATAAATACATTCATTCTTTTACTTATTCGGTTGAAAATCACGTCTTCTTCTAATTTCATACCTAAAAGAAGAGAATAATTCGGTTTTAAAAAGTTTCTAATTGGGAGATTTTTAATACCGTTAAATGGCCGTTCATGAAACGTCATGTATCTGCATTTACGAATGTGGCTTACCAAATTAATAATATTGTTCAAATACACTGCTTATTTTTAGGAACTTCATATGGTCTGCTCTTAATACCGTAGAAAACTGCATGCTTTTCCGTATACGGAAAACATACAGCTTGGAGTTTTGAAACCCTGAATGCCAGTGTAACAGCAGGTCGGGTTCAAAATTATTCAGGAATTAGAAATGTTTTTAAAACCGAATAATACTCTTCTCTCGAGTTTGAAATCGGAAGACGTGAGTTGCTACCGAATAATTAAAAGAATGAATATTTTTATGCATGTTTTCCATGAAATATACTTTAATTTTCAAGAGCATCGAAAATCAATGAGAAAATTGCATGCTACGTAAGTATTCATTTTTGCAGAGTATTGATCTTGCATGCAGCCAAAAATAAGTTCTTTCGAAAGCCGACACCCTGAGGTAACTGGATCATTATAGATTTATGCTGCATCATGATTAGTTTTACAACCCTACGTCATTTATTTTTTCGAAACGAGAACGCATTTCGAAATTTTTGTTGACATTTCATGAGTTAGCATATCTGCTGTAAGTATGTTTTTAACTAATGACAACCGCGAGAGGGGCGGCAGGGGTCCCTGTGTGCACGACGTCAGCCGGCAACCAGGTCTACCAACGCACCCCCAAATGTTGGCATTTGTTATGGTGCGCTTTCCGATAACGCCTGCCAGAGTCCCATATGGCCCCCTTGTTGGTCCAGCGCATCTACTACGTGGCCCGTCTGGGGGGGGGGGCATGGTCCCCACACAAGGTCACTGAGCTGCTTAAAGTTCTCAATGAAATTTGAAATAACTGCATTGCAAGCCATCGACTTTCATGCAAAACGTCTCGTCTTTGGTTGATAAAACTTCTTCGAAAACTGTATCGGATTTGGCCCCAATAATAAAACGAGAACCAAGGACGGCTGTGCAAGACTAACCCTAAAAAACTTAACCGTTACCTTATCATCAGCGGTAACCTTAACCTCAACTTCATAGTTCCGGTTTGACCCTTGCGTATTGCAGCGGCCTCGGCAGGGCGCAGGAGACCTAATGACTGCATTTAAGGTCCTACTTCGGGCGACGACCGGGCGTCTCCTGCGTTCTGCAGAGGCCGCTGCAGTACGGAAGGAGGAAACCGGAACTCTATAAGCAGCTCGATCACATGACCAACCTCGTACTGCCATGGTAAGGATCGACAATGCATAACCTCATTCCCACACCCGTCCTCTTATTCCCCTCCCCCGCATGACTGACTGCTGTCTCGCGTGTTGAATGTAAATCAGTGTTGACAGGTTTTCATCGTAATGCAAACTCGCTTGCTTAAATAACTTCCCTCCCTCTCCCTCGACATGCGCACCCGTATATCGGACCAACAATCCATGTTTTACTTACCTGTTATGTTCCATCCCTCTAGGCCGATTTATGAGAGGTCCCGAAGTTTATGACGTCGATAAAACCTGTACGTTTTATTGCCTTTTCCTCCCCCAAATTTCTTCGGGGAAAACAATGCGTCAACTTATCAGAATTATGTTCCCCTTACCGCTTAACGCCTTTCCTAATCTGTTACCGGGCAAACTTTAATGAGACATATCTAACTAAAATAGGCGGACCCCACTACTTGGTGAGGCCGCATATGATACCGTCGCTCTTTTTATCAAACCACAGGCCAAAAAGCTCAAATCTTTCAGGATATCTTGCAGCGGCCACCTAGTATTCGGTCACCATCTGGTATTAGTTTTGCCCGCCAGAGTACCTTTATGTAGGCAATATTCGTTACGTTTACATGTGCAGGTTACACTGTTTTTATGTGCCACAGGTGATCTGTAAACTCCGCGAGGGTATAAAGCAAGGGCAGGATGAAAGTCAGGTTATATTCATGAAGGCAGTCGGAAAATTCGTAAAAGCGGTCGACACATTTGAATCAAAACAGCTGCAAGACATTTAGTGCCTAGCAAATGCTCATGTCTGAATGTCTCCAAGTGTTCGGAACAAAAGGAATGAATAAGTTCTTCGGGCGGATGGGAAGGAGGCTCTCTACACTGGCTTGTGCTGCATCAACGAAAGTATAGCATGAGGTTCTTTCAAATCTCAGCGAATATTCCCATGTTACAATTGAAAAGTCAAATTGGCGAACACGTGTTTTCAGTAACTCTTCATCAGGTCAAAACGGTTACAATGAAGTTTAAGTTATGCGAATTACATGACTTATAAATGATTCGGGGACAATTAACATCGATCGTTCCCACGCCACTCGCATGACGAGGCGTGCTATGGCGTGGTCGGCGTGTCGTGGTAATTGGGTTCAGGGGGCGAGGAAGAGGGGGGGCATAGGCTGTGAGTACGTCGTGTACCTTGTGCACGCACCCTGGCATCAGGAGGTTGGGGCGACGTTGGGGTCGGCGTCGGCCACGGAAGACAGAGCGCCTGTGTCAGAATCTTCTGACAGCATAGCACTGGATTGGCTAGCCGTATAGCCACTGCCTCAGCTGTAGCTAGCATCCGTTGGCGTAGGCCTTTGGAGAAGCCTGCTGGTGTCCGGTAGACAATCTGAAAGGCTTCTTTGGCATCGACTCGGTGATTCGTATCGACAAGATGTGCGAGAATAGAACTCGAGATCGATTTCTTCTTACCTTTGCCTAGCCAGGCCGGTCTTGTTCTTGGTCTTGTTCTATTCTCGCACATCTTGTCGATACGAATCACCGAGTCGATGCCAAAGAAGCCTTTCAGATTGTCTACCGGACACCAGCAGGCTTCTCCAAAGGCCTACGCCAACTGATGCTAGCTACAGCTGAGGCAGTGGCTATACGGCTAGCCAATCCAGTGCTATGCTGTCAGAAGATTCTGACACAGGCGCTCTGTCTTCCGTGGCCGACGCCGACCCCAACGTCGCCCCAACCTCCTGATGCCAGGGTGCGTGCACAAGGTACACGACGTACTCACAGCCTATGCCCCCCCTCTTCCTCGCCCCCTGAACCCAATTACCACGACACGCCGACCACGCCATAGCACGCCTCGTCATGCGAGTGGCGTGAGAACGATCGATGTTAATTGTCCCCGAATCATTTATAAGTCATGTAATTCGCATAACTTAAACTTCATTGTAACCGTTTTGGCCTGATAAAGAGTTACAGAAAACACGTGTTCGCCAATTTGACTTTTCTTTCAAATTGTTTGGTTATTAAGTATTTATAAAAGGCCGTCCGTCTCATGAGTGTGGTTGTTAGGATTGGTCTTCAGTTTGCGCTCTGTTGATACCCAAGCAGCATTAAAGTAGGTGGGCTGTATCATGAAATGTCAGCGAAAATTCCGAAATTCGTTTTAGTTACGAAAAGATTAACTAAGTAGGGTTGTTAAAGGAATCATCGGGCAGCAAAATTCTATAATAATTCAGTTAGCACAGGATGCCGGCTTTCGAACGAACTTGCTTTCGACTGCATGCAAAAACTGCATTTTGTAAAAAACAACCATTTATGAAGCATGCATCTTTCTCATTGATTTTCGATGCCCCTAAAGATTCAATCATATTTCATGGAAAACATGCATAAAAATATTCATTCTTTTGCTCAATTGGTTGAAGATTACGTCTTCTTTAAATCTTATATTCGAAGGAGTGACATAATTTGGCCTTAAAAATGTTCCTAATTGTGAGAATATCTTATGCCGTGAAGTGGCCGTTCATAAATCTTTATGTCTCTGCATTTATCAATTTGGCTTTTAGGGTTATCAATATGGATCAAATCTACTGCTAAATTTTATGAACCTTATATGATCTCCTCCTAATACCGTAGAGGAATGTATGGTTCACCGTACGCGGTAGATATACGGCTTGCAGTTTGGAAACCCTGAATCCAAGTTTAGCGGTAGAGCGGGTTCACAATTATTCGGGAATTAGAAAAGTGTTTGAAAACCAGATAATGCCGTTCATTTGAGTATGAAGTTGGAAGTAGACGTAAGTTTCTACCAAATAAGCAAAAGAATGAATACTTTTATGCATGTTTTCTATGAAATAAAATTGGACATTTAGAGGCATCGAAAATCAATGAGTAAAATGCATACTAATTAAGTAGTCGTTTTTCACATAGTGTAGTTTTTGCGTGCAGTCGGAAGGCAGTTAATTTGAAAGCCCGTATCCAGACGGAACTGAAATATTATAAAATTATCTAGCAGGCTGACTAATTTCACAACCCTACTTAATTAATCTTTTCAAAACGAAAACGCATTTCGGAATTTCGGTTGGCATTTCATGAGTCAGCCCACTCACAGTATCTTGCTGTTTCCTTCCCTCCCCCTAGCCAGCCCTTGCTTACATTCCGATCAAGGCAGAGAGAAGAAGGCGGTGGTCGTGTACATAACACTCGTTGTCCAAAGGTTATTGCCTCTCAATTTCTTTTGACTCGGGGTTTCCATTAGTAAGGAGGAATAAATGAGGCCAGTAAAACGATAATATGACCCCTGCGCCAAACATGACACACTTTTATACCATAAGGGGGCTTTAAAACCCGTTACGTTGAGCATCGCGTCTTGTCGTCACCTGGGAGTCAGGTTGGCGCGAGTTTGTCATAACGAGATGCTTATGGCAATTCTCCCTCAGATGCTACTTAAGCATCTGCATGTCACACTGTAGAATAAGGCTTTTTGTTAAATCAGCTGCGGTTCGCCAACTTACATGACCGAGTCGAGAGGAGGGAGTGAAAACAATCCCCTGATCTACCCATGCAAATTAAGGCCGAAATCCCACTGAACTAATTATGGACTGTGATACATGCGGCACCCAAAGCTGCTTAAAAATGGTGTTTTCCTTTTGTTGCGTAGGAGCGCTTTATGCAACGCATGCACGGTCATCTGACATTGCTAGTCTCAATCGAAACCATACTCCTCCCATCGGAGAGACTTGGATCATTTACACCATTTTACACTTTCATAATCTTTGCTAGCACGACTGTCAATAGATCGGGGAGGAGAATGGTCCTGGTTACCCGCGAATGGGTCTGGTAGAAAATGGCATTTCTGATTTCACTGAAACCCGTCTCTCCCGACTGGGATGACCAAGCGCGACACATTTCGGATGCCTTTTCTTTTATAGCGATCAATAAAAGGAAGAAAGTCAAGATGCTACTAGTTGTCCTCATCAGCAAAAACAACGGGTGGCATCAGCAGTCGCCTCAGTTTCCCCCATCATCAGAACATACACTTCTTTATGACAAGTCGTTGCAAGATGGAAGAAGATTCTGCGAAAATTTGTGTACACTTCCAGGTTACTTTGTCAAAGATTAAAAAACTAAAATCGATATACCATCTCATGGAATCTCGACTCAGGTTCTGAAATGTAACAAGATGCCGGTTTCAGAACAAATTTCATCCCGACCGCTTGCAGAAACTAGAGTCTGCAAAAAATGACTACTTATGTAGCACGATTTAAAAGTCAGTTGACAAAAATATGTTTTCAGTAATTCATCATCAGGCCGGTACATTTACATGGGAAAGGATCAGTCTAATTGTCGACAGGATATAAATGCGTCTCGGGAGCAGGGTTAATCGGACTCCATGTTCCCACGCCGCCCGCATGACGGCGTCAGCGTGTTGAGGATGGCGGAGTTGGGGTGGCAGGGGGGGGGGGGAGAAGTAGAGAGGTTCCGGTTAGATTGCAGGCGCTATGAGTGCGTGTGACTGCTCTCAGTGCGTCGGGACGGCATGCGATCACCGTCTGGAGTCGGCCAGGGCAGACAGACTCTTTGTGTCAGCGTCTTCTGACAACAGAGTGCTGGGTTCGCCAGTCGAATGGCCACTGCTTCGGCTGTGGCTAGCACCCGTTTGCGCAGGTCTTTAGAGTAGCGTGCCGGTGCCCGGTAGATAACTTTAAAAGCTTCTTTGGCGTCGGTTTGATGGTTCGTATCGATAAGGTGTGCGAGAAATGAACTTGAAATCGATCGATGTTCATCTCTACTTAGCCAGGCAGGCATGTGTTCGCGTATTCTCCTTTCCAGACGCCTGGCTGTACGGCCGATTTGTCATTGATTTCACATGTTCTTATGACCTCAAATACGTTTAACGTAAAACATGCCCATAACAATCTTTTTTTGTGCTTATCTGGTAAAAAATTACGTCTTCAAATGTTTTATCTGAAGAAAGCAAATCTTTTCGGTTTTGAAGAACCATCCCAATTTTTGACAAATTGCAAACTTGACATACCGCTGCATTTGTATTCAGTGTTTCCAAACTACAGGCTGTATTCCTTCCATGTAAGAAAACTCACATATTTATGCATGCTGTCATGCGTGCAGGTCATACAGGGCTCATAAAATTCCGCAATGAGTATAGATCATGCTGTATGCTTTGCAAGCAACATTAATAAATAGGCGGACACGGTATTTTATAGGCAGACATTTCACGGCCTCGAAACTCTCATAACAGTAAACTACAAAAACAACGAACACCTCTACTTCAAGAATAAAATTGGAAAACATAAGTTACCGCCAACTGAACACGGGAAGGATTATTTCCGTACATTTGTTTCTAGAAAAACGTATTTGAATCTATAAGGGCATCGAAAATCAATGGGGAAAGTCACATCAATTAAGTATCCATTTTTTACAGAGTGTGGTTTTTGCAAGCGGCCAGAAAAAAAGTTCGTCTAAAGGTCGGCATCCTGACATGCCTGATATATCTTGTGAGAATGCTGCTCGACTGTTGGCCGCACGAACACAATTAAGTAACCTTTTCTAATCTAAGACATATTTCAAATTTTAGCCGACATTTCGTGAGATGGTCCATCTACTGTAGTTTTTCCTGTGGGCGCAGATCACGCTACTCATGGAGTAGGTACCTACATCAGCGATGCAATGCGTCGGCTCAAAAAGTCACCTCGATATCAACAGCGTCCTTCGTTACAAAAAAACGACGGTTGACGCGCGTTCATTCGCGTAGGTGTTAAGAGGCGGAGTATTCATTAGCTTCAAACGCAACCAGTAAGATTTGCTGATGTGAGGCGGCGTACACAAGAGCAGTCCTGACTCAGCTCCGGAGGTGACTTAATTCCAGTAAAAATTTAAGAAAATGGTCGTCCGCAGCTGTGAACAGTGAATGACCGATCTCATGAAATGTTGGCTTAAATTCTGAATTGCGTTTTCGATTAGGAAGGATTACTTGGGTGTGGTTGTAATACTGATTATCTTGAGACATAATCCTATAATATTTCAGACTCGGCAAGAGGTCAACATTTAAATATATTGCTTTTTAATCTCCTGTAAAAACCGTGCTTGGTAAAAAATGACAACTTGCGTAGCGTGCATTTTTCGAATTGATTTTCCGTATTTTTACAAATTGAAATATAGTATGTAGAAACAACGAAAAAAGTATGCTTTCCTTAAGTCCTCTGATAGGAATTCACGTCTTCTTTGTAGTTTATACTCAAAAAGGAGTAAAATTAGGTTTTCCAAAGTTTCTAATTATGCGATTTTCTAAGACCGCGCAATTTCCGTTCAAATAGCGCCGTACTTGACCGTTTACTACAGCTCCTCATGAAATCTACATCATAGTTGGCATTCATTGCAAAATTTTGTGGACTCTCTATGATATCATTCTGAAGAAATAGAAAAATATTTTATTTTCTTTACGCAGAACACATCTACCTTGGATACCTGAACCACTAAACGTTAATATAACGACTGATCTGGCTCCAAATTAATTGGGAATTAGAAACTTTTCTAAAACCTAATTAAACTCCGTCTTCGAGTATAAAACATAAAAAAGACATGATTCCTTATCACACGACTGGAAATAGGCATATGTTTGTTGATGGTTTCTATCAGATTTATTTGAATTTGCGAGACCATCGATAATCAATGGGAAAGATGCATGCTACATGAGTAGTCATTTTTTTTCCGAGCACGGTTTTTACACGAGATTGGAAAGCAGCGTATTTGAATGCTGACATCCTGGCGAGTCCGAAATGTTATAGGATTATGCCGCAAGATAATCACTATTACAACTGCGCCTAAGGAATTCTTTCTAATCGGAGACGCATTTCAAAATTTAGGCAACATTGCATGAGATCGGTCACTCACTGCAAGTAGACATTGATTCATATTTTTTGACCCAACAAAGATCATCAGCATCACAACTCAGTGGGGATTCTCTTAAACTATTGCGTATTCCGGTCCACTAAACTGTTGAGGTGATTTAACAATGGCCTGGTGGGATGCATTATAAAAGACATATCGGCCTCTAAAGTTTTCGCTGCAGGCAAAAGGGAAAATCCAAGGATATCTCAAAGGGGTCCCTCGAAAGCATCAAAATTGGCCAGAAATTCTAAAAGACTCCTGTGTAGGATCGGGAGTCATTGTGGTCTGTCGTAAAACTGGAGGCAATCACCTCAATCACCTCAAACCTGAGCATTTGCTGTATGGGCTAGGAGATGTGGAGTGAAGCGCCAAGGTGCGGGTTCGGCCGCACCATCCGCCTGCTCCCCTCTCCGCCTCCACTCTTCTTGAATACGTCTGACACCGGGCCCAGGTGGAATGGAGAGAGCGTGATAGATGCTGTGCAAGTCTACATTCCACTTAAATTAACTCATGCACAGTTCATCGGGCCTGCTTAACCTTGCCGTTGAGCACACGGTGGACATCGTCGGATGCGACAGTCGAGCTGTTTTACCTCCAAATGGATTCCAGCACAGGTGGTACAGTCCAGACGACGGCACGCATGTCTTGGACTAGGTTCTTAACGGAAGAATCTCCCCAAAGAGGGCTCAGGTCAACTCTTGAATTTACTGCAGTGTCAGCAAACCTGCCCCATCACCACGTCCAAAAGAACAACCATCGACTTCCGAGGCACTGCTGTATGGACGCTGATAGAGCGCGCGACAACCTCTGATCGCTTCTATTGCGGATCACACCGCCCCTTCTACTTGTTGAGCTCTGGGGGTGGGGATGCAATGTAATGCTCAGTGAAACTCCTGTCCATTCACGGAACCAACTTACACCAACTGCATCGGTGCCATGTTCCTCAGAAACTCCCTGCTAGGCCCACTTCATCACTTCAAATTCAACTCAAACTACCGCCATGCGTAGACATTGATCCTACTAAACAGCAATAGCAATAACATCATTTGCGAATCGAGCCTTTTACGAATCCATCTCAGTGAAGCAGCAGAATTACTGTCCTGAGTCTGGCGAAAACCTGTCACATCCGTCTCACCCGCCCTAACGCCCACGCATGACATCAACACCACCAACGACATGGCGTTCTCTGCCATACATTAAGGATGTTTCAGAAGCGACCAAACGCATTGCTGCAGAGCTAGGTGCTGGAATTGCACACCGCCCCAAAGCCTGAAGAGCAATATGGAGTGGTGTGTCACCTCCCCGGCCAAATTGTCCTACCCTCGTAACTACACAGGCCAGTCTTGACGCATGCTCGTATCGCGCATACACGAACATAAGCTGGCTGTGCGACGAGGCGACGCGTTATCACAAGTGGCTGCCTGCACCTACGAACTGGGCCATGAGCTTGACCTCATAGCCACCAAAATAATCGTTCACGCCGGGAAAAACCAGGCCGAGAATTGATTGAAGCCTGGGCCTCCGATGAGAATTAATTCAATCGATTTATCGATCTGGCGCTGGCATACATTGCCCTGCACCGTGACCTCCAGTTTTGCGCCATCGATTGGTGATTGGTCAGCACGCCCTATAACTGTTGCTTGTTCTCTTATTGCTACTATCTCTGACGATTGACTCCTGCAAGAGTTCGAAAATCCAGAACAATAAACAGACCCTTCTGATGCTCGACCAGCCGTCTTATTCATTAATACGTACGTCTGGAACTCGAACCTTCGTCTTCATTCGTGACATTAAGTTGTGGATTCATATGCAGTGTTGACACTGCAGTGAGACACTGAGGTACCCCAAAAAAAGCTGACGAACAGACTAATATTCCTGCCGACTCGCATGCCGCCCTGTTCCTGTGGTGAGGGCACTCCCCTGGCGCACGTAGGCTTGATCGCACAAACGTGGATTCGTGGTAGCAGGAATTTAGATGCCTTGCTTGCAGGTGAACGAGGAATCGTACCGCCAAGTACAGCCACCGACGATTAATGCGAGAACTGCCAGTTACGAGGGCTATTTGACCGGTTAAATATGTCACCCCTATTTGTGGCTCTCTTTAATGAAGAGTTTGGCTGAACATAGTATGGATCAGGCTGATTAGATTTGTGGATACTTGCGTTCTGCGTCAGTCTCCACCGCCTCCGTCGACCTCAGTTGGATCTGCTGCTAATATGAGTGAGGACGTCCCAGATCCCATCTGGAGTTTAGTTTTATCCCTGTAACCAACCAAAAACACTTTCAAAACGCGCCAAAAGTCCTAATTTGGTACACACAGCAATCGGATGGAAGTGCTCAATTCTACTCAGAACGGCCTACACGAGTGCGATAGTTCAAAGTTAACGGAGTCTTTATGACACCGTTACTTGTGTGGCATCCGACAACCTCCTCTCCCCCCCCCCCATTAAGGACAGGGCGTGTAAAGTTAGGGATCTGTGCGTGCACGGGAGGCGTGGGGGGGGGGGGGGGTTGGCCTCGCTAGTCCCTACACCTACGCCTATCTGTCATCTTGGCAGCTCTATCTTCCCGCTCGAAGGGGCTTGGTAGCGCGGAGAAGTGATTGAGGCAAATATGTTGTACAAGTCCGCTTTCCAGAAAAAAAACTAATCTGCGTGCAAAGTTCCATTGAGTCTGGTCTCACACAGTCACTGCTGTTCCTCACCTCTCTCAAACACGGGACTCCTAGCTGCATAGCCTGCAGTAATCTATGCGTTAGGGGTGGGGGGGGGGGCGATTAAACGGAGATCCCAAATTCGCCCGCGTAATCTTTGGTGGGCGTTTGTTTAGAGTCTTTTTTCCAGGTTTACACGAGAGTTTTCGAGGTGCTGTCGTAAGTATTACCGCTCTGCGGGCTTCTACAGCTCCCTGAGTTTAGCTCACTCACAAAAAGACACCAACTGTCATTTTACGATTGTAAGCGGAGCACCAGTACAAGGGTCATCACGTATTTTTACACATCTTTCATGTTGTTATTAGTTTACTTGGAAAATAATGACCAATTTTTCTACTTGTTTCAAGAAATTGAAAGCCGTTGCCACTTCTGCAATGTTTTACACGGCATTTTATATGCTTTTAGTTTTTGTGTACTCTTCAATAATTTTCCTATAACTTTTTTTCGGAGTGCAATTTCGAAGAGCATAAGCTCTTACTGGCGAAGATGAAAAAAGGAGAAGTGCGTCTAGTTTTCTCGCATGAGTTTAAAATTGGTTTTAGTGCTTTCCAAACAACCGCATAGGGAAAAGAGTCCACATCTGATCGAACCGTATGAAGGGGTTTTCAGAAATTTCGTAGTGTTAATGTGAACCTTAAAAAGGACTAAGGTAAAGGACGGACGTGCACTCTTTGTTATGGACTTTTGAAAGCAATATTTAAAAAACACACGTCAAAGTCTCATCGAAATATCTGAGGCACATGATGTCAGTATTTCAGTGGTGTTCGGCCATGTAATGAAAAGAGGTCAGATGACAAGGCTCGCTAAATGGGCGCCGCACGTACTTAATGAAAATCAAGGAATTCATAGGTGTAATGGCAGATTTCAAATGATCCACTTTGACCCATTTGTGAAAAAGTCGGTTCCTCGGTGAGACTCAAACCCACGACAGCAAGGGGAAGCTTTAGTACAATCGACGCTCTAACCATCTGATCTACGAGGCCCCGATGGGCGGGTAAACTTGACCGAAATGTGATTAAACTCGCGTCATCCGGTGGGGCCTTGTAGCTCAGATGGTTAGAGTGTTGGCTGTGCTAAAACCCCCATTTGTTCTCGTGGATTTGAGTCCCACCGAGGCACCGAGTTTTCCACAGTTGGGTCAAAATAAAAAGCAAGAAGTTCAGCGTTTCGAAGTGTGTTCGGAGCTTTCTATCTACAAGGCTCTGATGGTCCATTTCTCGATCAAATAGTGAGGCGTGACGAAAACTGAATTCTTTTTGGTAATATTATGAGATCGGGAAAATGGCATGATTGTGACGAAGTCCCCAATCATCTCCCGGGGCTGAAATTGCATCAACAAAAGTCTATGGTGACAGTCTTATGGTCTGCTATTCGTATTGTCCATTGAAACTTTCTTAATGCTACCGAGAGGTATACGAAAACGAACCCCGATAAATGCTTGTTCATTTGAGAAAAATTAGACCTGCACTAGTGAATCGACGCGACACGATTCTGCTTCACGACACCGCACGGCCGTATGCGCCCAGGAGAACAATGTACAAAGTCAACGACGCGGGCAAGAGACTTTGTCACACCCTCCCGTATTTGCCCAATCTTTCACTCACCGAATGCCACGTTTTAACTTCTAAGTAGCAACAATTCTGAAGACAGAACTAAGCTGAAAGCTGGATTTACTAGCACCAAAATCGGTGGATGTTTATTGACGAGGCATAAATGAGTCTGTTTGCCGATGGCAGACATATAAAGATGATCGAGGATCACAATCTGACTACCTTTAACATATACTGTGTTCATTATTCAAGAATATACGGCTGTCCACAAAGTCTGCCAGTATTTTCCGAGCAACCTTAAAGAGTAGACCAAAGAAATTCCTCGATACTACATTTTAAACATTTAGCACAATCACACCATCATGAACGCATACACACATACAAGCTCTAAAAATGAGCTTTTGAATTTTATTTAAAAACTCCCCCCTTCCCCTCCCCTCGTCTCCCCTCTCCAAACCCGAGCTACAGCTTAATTATTTACTTGCCCCTATCTTTTTATTCATTACTTCAATGGCCATATAAATGTACGGGCCTGAAGAGAATTTATCGAAAGCAAACGTATGCTCGCCAAATTGTCTTTTGAATTTTACAATGGGAATTTTCGCAACTCTAAATAGTTATCATTCTCCACGCTCGTTCTACGGTATTAATGCCCAATCTAAAAGACGGCCCACAGTTGCGGGTATACATGCGTGCAAAGTCAAGTGAGCGTATTATCCGTTTTTATATGTAAATTGTTAGTAGGATCGCTGACTTGGGACAGCCAAAGTATATTTTCGAGCTACTGCGCGTGTTGCTTCGAGTAACTGCCTATTCAAATCAGCGGAAGGTGAATCCTCTAAATGCGTGCACTTGTGTATTCATAACATGCATCAACCGGTATCTAACTCTCAGCTGTGACTTCCCGAAGGTAGGTTCCGCATAGCAGCCACACCCCAAGATCGACGGACACCTCAATAGCGATGAATGCGGACTCCGACTTACCTCTCTACGATCGGCTCTCAAGATCTCCGCATTCAACAAGCGGACACGCAACGGGACATGGACCTATTCGCCTCCGGCTACGCCTACAGTGAGTGGACTAACTCATGAAATGTCCACCGGAATTCCGAAATGCGTCTTCATTTCGAAAAGATTGATGTAATAGGGTTGTAAAACTAACTATCCTGCAGCATACTTCTTAAATAATTCAGTTGCCTCAAGATGAAAGCTTTCGAGCAAATTCTTTCCAGCTGCATGCAAAACCTATGTTCTGTAAAATGACTACTACAGTACCATGCACTCTTCTCGCCGATGTTCGATGCCCTAAAAAATTCAACTATATTTCGTAGAAAACATGCATAAAAATATTCATTCTCTTACTCACTCGGTCGCAAATTCGGTCTTCTTCACAGTTTAAACTTTAAAGAAGTGTATAATTGTATTTTAAAAAACCCTTGCATTCTGTGTTTGCAAACTACAAGCCGTATAAACATGTCATGAAACTCAATCACTTCGATCTCAGCTGCCTTCACAGAATACTAAAGTCGAGATGGCATGACAGGATCCCCTGACACGGGCATCCTAGAACGGAGCGGAGTCGTCAGCATCCACGGGATGCTGACACAACTGCAATTACGTTGGAGTGGCCATCTCGTGAGGATTGAAGCTACTCGTCTGCCGTAACAAACCTTCTATGGTGATGTCGCCACAGTTGTACACCGAATAGGAGGACCAAAGTGACGCTCCAAAGACACATTGAAGAATTTTTTTGAGCGGTTTTATATCAATTCAGAGGCCTTGGAGGACCTCGCCAAGAAAAGACCGGCCTGGAGCAGAAACGTGAAGACTGGTGCAGAGACATACGGAGTCACCTTGGTCGCCGTTGACGAAACTAAAAAGGTTGCTTGCAAGTCTCTGGCGCTCCGATCCGCAATGTCGCCACTCAACCCCACCCAACGTGCCCTCGCTGTCAACGAACATGTTTCGTTTGAATCGGCCTCGTCAGTCACCCACGAACCCAATGCATCGACCGCCCTGCGACAGCAATTACTGCCTTCACGACCACGCCCGCTTTAACCTCCACGTCGACCACATTGGCGCCCACCAATACTGCTTTGAGTCCCCGCGCCGCACTGTCGCTGACCACTACTACCTCCACTACTTTTGCCTCAGCTATTCCAACGGCGTTGAGAATAACCACCTCCACCACCACCGCAAACGACCAAAACGATCTAGACGCCCCGACCCACCCACCCACACATTCACCGTCACCGTCCCCATCTCCAGCGACGTGCACTTAGTCACAATCCTGACACACCAATAAACACCACCACCACCGTCAACGCCAGTGATGAGGGCCTGGTCTATACCTGTCCTCATCGCGATCGCACATTCACCTGAAACATCGGCCTAGTCGTTCACTTGCGAATCCATTGCACAGAGGCCGACGTATCGGTGCCTGGAGCACCAACCTACACTAACCGCATTTGCCTCCACTGTTCACACTGTCACTCACCGCATAAGCCTCCTAGGTCACGTATATATCCATGATGGCGAAATTAACCGCGATATCGACACACCTAGCACCCAACACTCCTGGCTTATTGGAAACCTCATCGCCCATCACGCCCATTGCCAGCAGCAGCATAACTATCACCACCTTAACCGACTCTGGCGTCACTGACCTAACCTGCACACGCTGTCTTTGCACATTAACCTCTCGCATCGGCTTGGCCAGTCACATGCGAATCCATTGCATGGAGACTGGCGAACCAGTGCTTGGAGAACTAACATAAACCAAACTAATTCGCCTCAATTTCTCGTAATGCCGTTGCACATTCAGCCACCGCATGGGGCTGTTAAGACACATTCATATGCATGAAAACCCGCGGTAGACAACCACCTGCTACACCACACCGTCACACCCTTCCCCACAAACACCTTCACCGCACAACCTCACCCATTACCGCACACTGCAAACACTCACTTGACGCCTCTCACTTAAGTGGGAAGTGTGTTTCTCGGCTCCTCTGCTTAATGTGTGATCTAAGCCTGAAACTATCACGGGTTCGCCAAACGCCGTTGCTCGGCAGGTTGCCGACTGACGCCTTAACTCAGTCCACGCCGTCTGCCCAGCTGTGGGTGTTTGTGTGGAGTAGCGGACTGGTGGGCTGAGAGTCAGCTTGCAACGCCTCCCTCTTAACGTTGCCCCTGACACTCTCATACATGCGGGGCATGTGCGTATTATTGGGTAATGCCTCATAGCCACTGGCTGGCTGGTTAACCAGCCTTTGAAGAATGATGGCAAAGGCTAAATGCAGGACTGCGTCTCACCCTTCTAGACTTTGAGGATTGCGTGCACTGTTAGGCCATGATTCTACAGACCATAGTCCTCACAGCGTGGTGTGATCTCTGCAACCTGTTTCCCTGTCGGCGAAAGCGTTTGCGCTGCAGCTAGGCCTACAGGTCGCGTGCATGGTCTTTGTTGTGACCAGGGAGTGTGGTGGTACGCCCAGGTGCAGGTCCGGACGCGCTCTTCCTCACCTCCGGTCCTCTTGACTATGTCTCAACACCGAGTTCAGGCAGGGGAGGAGGTGAAAGTGTGATAGATGCTGCGCAAGTCTACAATCGTTACAAACCGATTCACGCAGAAGCCATCGTGCCCCTTTTTCTCGCCTTGCTGGGGAGCGTACTATGGATATCGTTGAGCACGGCAGTCGAACAATCATGCATAGCATGTCCTTCCTCATTATAGATTGGCGTATCTCCTAGTAATAAATCTGATGATTTGTACAGTCGCCAAATGATGGCAAAACGCTGCCCTACGCATGAGATGCAAGCCACCATTATTGCGGCCCCGCGCGTGCAGAACGAGGACCGGGTCACGTGCATGGCACGCGTAGACGGGCTCTTTGATCTCGTCTCCCTTGTGCTTGTGCTGACCGATCTGTTGTCTCGACCTCGTCTCACTGTCGAAAAATGGAGACTGAGGACAGACAAGGCGCGGTAGGTACAGTGGAAGTCTGTCTCGCTAAAAACTGTTCACGCGCAAGTCGCCGATGTTTCACCTACTCCATGCGGCAACAGTGGATTTCATCGATCGCGATGGTCAGACTGCATGTGCGAGTATAAGAGCCTTCCCTATGAACTATTTTGTTCCGCTGGTTGCTAAAAAAATATCCTTTCATTACCGGTGAGTGGATCTTACAGGCAACTAACCCTCGTAAAGAAGAAAAATATATGTTCACGGAAATATCGATTCCTACAAATTTTATGTCAGCTTGGTTTTCAAGATAAATTTTTACGTACCAGTATTCGCCTCGATGCAAACAGGACTATTTAAAGAGTATCTCACAAAAGCTAAAAGCGTGAAACCCATGCTCAAAATTAATCTAAATCTGCTTCTAGCCAACCTACTCAGAAAGAGCTAACAGCGGTTACTAAACCAAGTGGGGCGGTTTTACTTCCGTTTGCCTTAACCCTAACTAAGCAAAAATCTGCCCAAACTGTGTTAATACACAACAAATTTGTATAATTCCGGTTCTGTTTCCGCCTGTCACAATGAACTTCCACTCTAGCCACCCGATGCTTAAACTTAGCACAGGCTAAAATTAATTGCTTCCGACTGCTGAACTCGCTAACTTGCAGAAATCTTCCTTCCCCTTCAAAAACGCGAAAACCTTTGCCACCCTGCTGGGGCCAACAGTTTGCGCAAATGAGTGGCAAAACCAATTCATTGTAATGGAGGCAAACAGTCGAGTTCCAGCTTTTAACAGAAAAAAAGTGTCCCTGTCGTATTAGACGGGGCAAAGGTTTCTTAAATTTAAAAACCTCGTCCCACTGGAGGATTTCGTTCCGCGTTTCAGTGAAACGGAGATGTTAAAACAAAAGTACGATGTGTTTGGTTATTTCGATAGCCACTTCTAGCGTTTGCGTTAAAAAAACATCGAAAAAATCCTCGAATCGGCCATTCCGCGAGCAAGGGTTAACATGAGATCTGTATCAAGTGATCCCCCTCGAAGCCAGTAGCGCGAGAGTTATCTTCGGCGTCTAACACGCGCGGTGCCGTCGGAGTCCGCAAACACGTTGGGGAGATGGTATTGATATGAATAACTTTTTAAAAGCCTGCGGCCAGTGACTGCCGGCGGGAGAAAATTGTTGCAAAAGAGGAGAAACATGTCGGCATTCCAACAACTTAAAAATAAACAGGGTAATATACGTATATTTGCAGAATGTTATTACCGACAAAGAAAAGAGAGATTGGATTGGCCATTTTAGGTTTATTAGACGTCGTCAGCCAATCATACCTAAACTCGAAGTGTGGAACACCTGGGGCTGGATCCCGCGGCCTGTTGGTTAGAAGTCCAGGGCCCCTAACCACTGAGACACGGGCTCGTTGTCCTGCTGACTGCGATCGGGAGTATACCATGGTATAGGGACGCTCACCGATCGTTCTTACGGAACTCAATCGCCCCACAAAATGACCTCCAGCCTAACAACTAATCTCACAGATCGTGTTAGCCATGCCTTCATGACAGATGATACAGCAGAATGCTCGACGCCGTTTTGAGAACTAAACGGTGCATCTCGTCTGAAAGCTCATAGTACCTAATTGATTGAGCTCTCCACTTCCTATAAACTGTCACACAGCAAAATATTGTGCGATTACAGCACCCCAGCATGCTATAATTCCGCAATATTGCTGTGATAATACGTTAAATAGTACAGTATAAACTACTATGAGCTGTTTGTCCAGTGTATAACGTAGGATACGAAGTATATCACTAAATATGATGAAATTTCAGATGACTATTTTTAGACAATTCAATTATTGAGCATTTAATATACTTGCCTGATATCTCCTTGAAATAATTTTTATCCATGCAGACTACGTGTTTAGTTTTTATTATCAAGAAAATATTTAAAACTTCACATAAATAAACTCCATGTTATTATCGGGAAAATTTTCATTCAATTGATTGCCCTCTATACACCGTCTGTACATTAGTGCGCATTTTTCTACTGGGTTTAATTAATTTTAGGCTCTGCTATGCTAGGTCCTCGTGGCCTAGTGTGTTTTGACAGTTCTCCGGCATCTGATTCCCAGCCGGTGGATGCCCATGCGCTCTCACTGGATACACAGGTCGCGAGCATGGGGCTGCCCAGTCATCCTCGTCCTCTTTTTGAGCCGTTATGACGCTGTTGTTCTTGTTAGTGAAAATCCTGGTCAAATGTTTGCTTTGGACCAGGCAGTATGACGGTACGCCTAGGTGCGTGTCCAGCCGTGTCAGCCACCCGCACCCTCTCCCGCCCCGGGCCTTCTTGACTATGTCTTGACACCGGATCCAAGTAGGAGGAGGTGGAGGGAGTGTGATTGACGCTGCACAAGTCTACTCTCACTAGAAACTAATTCAAGCGCAAATCACCGTGTATGCTTCGCCTTGCTGTGGAGCACACGGTGGGTATTGTCGGTTTGGACGGTCAAACTGTCATTTATCTACCAGAAGGCATTGATTTAAACGGAAAGGTTACGCCAAAATTCTCCTTCCATACTTGTCAATTAATTGTCTAAGTCATGTAACTCATATGATGAAGTCTGTGATTAAATGCATATTGTTTAAAACCATTGGCATTTTTATCTTTGAAAATTCGGTTTACCCAAATACGTGCTTTTTACTCTCCAAAAGCCGAATTAACGCCCACAGACATTTTTGCCGTAAAATTGTTTGCCTGGAATATGAAAATATATCCTACGTGATTGCGAAATCGCCTACCATCAGTCGGCCGTTTTATTTTCTAGCATATGGTAACATACACTTTGTGGGATATGCTTTCTCATAATCCCCGATTTAAAGATGGGAGGGAGAGAGTGTTGGTGGTTTTATCGATATGTTAGTAGAAGATTTTCACTGATCGTCAGCGGATAATGACCTAATCATTTCTTTCGCTTTCCAGTTTCACAGAGGGTCGTTTAACATTGACTGGGAATTTTGGATGAAGCGTATGTGCTTGTTTCAGATTTAATGAGTTTTCTATTGCTTAGGGATCGTTTTCCGAGTCAGGTTGCCTTCTGAATGTGTATTTAACATACGTTATATGTAGTATATATTTTATGTATATTCTTCTCCGCTCCATATTATTACATTGGATTTAATATAATAATGTATTTCATTGATATTTTGGCAGATTTTGACTAGGATTCTAGGTGAATTACTTAGGAAATCCTGCTTGGGCAGTCAACTAACTGTATCAGATTTGGTGGATTCCAGACGTTGCAGTAGGTTGGGCGAGTAACTTGACCCAAATGTGATTAAACTCGCGTCGTCCGGCGGGGCCTCGTAGCTCAGGTGGTTAGAGCGTTGGCTGCGCTAAAGCCTTTCCCTTACTGCGTGGGTTCGAATCCCACCGAGGCGCCCAGTTTTTCACAGTTGGGTCAATATGAATAATAATGTATGTCAAAAATATTTCACTTTTTAACAATACTCAGGTTGAAAAGTCGTAGAACACTTAAATGCAAACATGTCACCAGCCTTGGAGTTCCTTAAGCCGACTGAAGCAGAAAGTTACCAGTTTTACACAGCTCGCAGGCTCCGTCGCAATTCCTCACCTACGGATTTGACAAACGCGAATTAGGATACACTGTTGCTGTATCCATCTCAAAGAAGGCGCTCAGTGATTTCTGATGTGACGCAGCCTGCGTTCATATTCAACCGACGAGTAAGGTTGGTACGGTGTAAAGTTATATCAGTTAATTTAAATCAGGGTTCTGAAAATCTGTTTTTAACAATTTATTGTCAAACTTGCGCAAACATAAAGCAAATCAACATCCCGAATGGGTTTGTACGATTGGATGGGTAATCAGCTTTTAGTGGACTCTCTGAAATTTCCGAGGTGGAATAGGAGGTCTTGGTAAACGCGTCAAAGCCCTATAGTGCAATTGGGGACAACCGGTGGATTAATTGGGTCGACGGCAAGTGTACCATCCGAAGGGATTTCGTAGACGGCCGCCTTTGCTTCCATTCTCTGCGGCAGCCACGTCCGTTTCTTAGTGACCTACCTAAGAGACTGCATCGACGATCACTCGGCGGCCAATGTCTACCGGGTGAGGGTTGCTAGTGCTGTTTACCCTCTGTAACTCACCTTTTGTGAGCCATGTTGGCATCTGTTCTAGTATGTTTACAAACAGACGTCAGATCTCTAGACCGATGTTACAGAAGGTGGGCTAAACCATGAAATGTCAAACGAATTTCCGAAATGCATTTTCGTCCCGAGAAGAGTAATTAAGTATGATTGTAATACTAGTCGGCCTGCAACATAATTCTATAATAATTCAGTCACCTCAGGATGCCGGCTTTCGAATGAACTTTCTTCCGGCTGCATGCGAAAACTATATGCTCTAAAAAATGACTACTTATGTAGCATGAATTTTTCTCACTGATTTTCGATGACCCTTAAAGTCCAATTATATTTTATGGAAACATGCATAAAAATATTCAATCTTTTGTTCATTCTGTAGAGGATCACGTCTTCTTCCGATTTTTTACTGGAAGGAGGGCCATAATTCGGTTTTGGAAAAGTTTCTGATTGTGCTACTTTTGAATTTTGTAAAATAGCCGTTCATAAATCGTCACGTCTTTTCATTTAACAATGTTGTTTGTAACGTTACCAATATGGATCAAATCCACTGCTTAATTTTATGAACTCTCTACAGTCCCCCTTTATTATCGTAGAGAAATGTGCGGTTTTTCATACGCGAAAAATACACGTCTTGTAGTTTGAAAACTCTGAATCCAAATGTAGCGGTAGAGTGGGTTCAAAATTATTCGGGAACTGGAAACGTTTTTGAAAGCCGAATTATATCCCTCCTTTGAGATTAAAATTGGAAGAAGACGTAATGAGCGAAAGAATGAATATTTTTGTGCATGTTTTCCATGTAATAAAATTACACATTTAGGGGCATCGAAAATCAATGCGAAACACCCATGCTACATAAGTAGTCATTTTTACAGAGTAGTTTTTGCATGCAGACGGAAGGGAGGTCATTCGAAGGCCGGCATCCTGAGGTAACTGATTAGTTTTCCAACCCTACTTAATTAATCGTTTCTAAACGAGAACGCCTTTCGGAATTTCGGTCGACATTTCATCTGTTAGCCCACCTACTGTTCTTGCTTTGTTGGAGCTGTTTGGGGAGTAAATACGTACAGACGTCGGTCGTGCCAGGAACCTCTTTTTTCTGTCACCCGTGGGATGAATAAAAAACCTGTCAGGGCCTTTGTTTTACTTGTTAGCTCCATGATTACCACAAACATTTGGGTCTTGCCACCTTTTTTCTAACTCTTTCATTTTGTTTCTCTCTTATAGTCCTTTATTCTTATCATCCGCAAGGGTTTTCCTTTTTTCTCTCTAATTTGCTGACTTTCTTTGCCCAACTCCAAACGATGTTCCCTGTCTGATAGGAGAGAACTATAATATTGCGATTGTATACACTGTCCTATGGATGCATCTATTGACTTTCCTACCTAGTAGACGGAATGCCGCCTGGTTTTTTTCAATATCTCCATCGTAGACCTGACAGACGTGTATGCCCGGTTCCGCGACCTGGCCTCTTCTGTTAATCCTTGTACTTTTTGTCTGACTTATGCATTTGTACACCTGGACATTTTCCTATCTTCTTCCTCATCACCGCATTTATCTGGGCCAAATCTCGCCTACGAACTATGCAGTCTTCCTACTTCGGTAATCGATGCTACTGGTCAGTTCTCCAGGATTAATGTGGCCGTCCACTCTCTCCCAGCCCTGCGATATCCATGTTTGCGCCAAGTCTGGTATTTTTTAGAAAAGGGGAATGACACCTATCATAGCAAGCATACACGGAGCGAAGCACTGCGTGTTGATTTATTTGCTCTCCTTTACAGCTGGCGTGAGATTAATGATCAAGGCCTGTGTTGACGGAGCGTCGCGTAAATACGGTGAGTGACCAATCACATGAAATGTTGACTGAAATTCCGAAATGCTCTTTCGACAAAGAAGGATTACTTAGGTGGGTTTATAATATTTGTTATCTTGCGACCTAATGCTATCATCTTTCGGACTTGCAAGGATGTCGGCTTTTGAATGCACTTCTTTTAGACCTGCTGAGGAAATCACGTTTGGTAAAAAATTACTGCTTAAGTAGCATGCATTTTTCGCATTGATGTTTGGTGATCATATAAATTTAAGTATATTTTGCAGAAAACATGCACAAAATATGCACTCTTCTACGCACGTGGTAGCAAGTCACGTCAAATTTTCATTTAATGCTTGATGACGGGGTATACTCAAGCTTTAGCAAAAATATTGATCATGCGATTTTTAAAACCGTGCAATGTCTTTTCATACAGCATCATACCTGTCTGTTTACTAATGCTCCTCATGAAATGCATAACAGAGTCCGCACCCATTTAAAAATTTTAAAAACTCTAACTTGTATTTTCTTAGAGGCATGGAAGAATAAATGATTTTCCTTGCGCAGATACCATGCGCCTTGTAGACTAAAACCACTAAACGCTTGTGCAACGGCTGATCTGGCTTAAAATTATTCGGGAATAGGAAAGCGTTTCTTAAACCTAAATATACTCCCCCTCTTGAAGCAATAAATGAGGTGTTGCCAAGATATTTTACCAAATGAGTAAAATAAAGCGTATTTTGTGCATTTTTCTATCAAGTGTACTTGAATTTATATGACCATCGAAAATCAATGGAAAAATTCATGCTACTAAATTTGCCCATTTTTGCCAAGTGCAGGGTCGGCATGAGGTCAAAAAGTAGTTCATCCAAAAGCCGACATCCTGGCAAGTCCGAAATATGATAGAATTAGGCCGCGAGATAATCACTATTATAATTACACCTAAGTAATCATTCCTAGTCGAAAACGCATTTCGGAATTTCAGTCAACATTTCATGAGATCGGTCACTCACTGTCTGACTCCTGCCAAGTCATGCTGCATGCAAATATACTACTTACCAATGAAACCTCCAAGCCCAGTACTTATAGGCGAGCCGCAAAGTATCGGGCCTGTAGATGCCCCACCTTCAGTGAAGGTCGCAGTTCACTGCAAAGACACCTCAGTGAAATCGAGAAAATGTCCGCTTCCATTAGAACACCACGCGACACAGGAGAAGGCTTCACTAGTTGGAAAGGCGCCCCTAGAAACGGCCTATTTTTGAAAAGAAACCAACGATCACATAGTTGCTTAGAGACCATCGATCACGGGAGCGAGTTTGCGGCAGAATTCATGCCTGCTATTAAAAGGCATCTCAGGTTGTCATGTTAAGACTCGAGCTCTACGAGATGCTGCGTTAAATTCCAGAGTTAAGTTTGAGTTTGGTGTTAGGATTAAGGTTCGGGTTAGTGCAAATGTGAGGCTTAAGACACAAGAATAGGAGCGCTCTCGTAATACCGGCAGCCATGAGCAAAATCCCAGTGGGATTAGGGCTAAATTTAGGTTAAGGATCAAGGTTTGGGTAAATGCAAGGATGCCTGTATTGCCTGGGGTGCCAAAGCGAAAGAGACACGTGTGCCTCCGAGACTTTAATGGAAGAACAAGGACCTGTTGGTAAAATAGGCGACGTTTACTGCAGCATACTGACATGGTGCTCATGTGTGCAGCAAAGAATTTAACCACAGGATCTTGAAGAAGGAGGCAAAATTGCTGGGACAAGAGCTTGACGTTTCGGATTCCTGCTCAAATTCATCATTAGAGACAAAAAGCAGGAACGGGTGATTCATGCGCAAGGGGCTGCAGCTGCAACTTGAAAGCGGCTCATTCGACGAGATCCGGTCACACATTTAAATTCGACGAGGTCCAAATTTCCGTAGGAGGTGACAACCGCGTGAGCCGGGAGCTACTTGAATAATGGTTTTCTGGTCTCCAGTCCGTTAACAAGTGCAATGATCTTACCCTTTTATACTCGGTGCTGAGACTTCGCCTAGGCGGAGTAGATAGCCACGCGAGAAGCGCACAGGTGAACACTTTTCCCAACATCAGGGTCAGCGCGTCAGGTGGTCGAGCGATTATCACACCAACATCCAACGCTCGTGAGGAAATTGCAGCAATTAACGACGCGAATACCGGCCATCAAACCATTAGCACACCAAGTGTGAAGATCCCGGATGAAGAGGGGAGCCGTAAATGTTCAAAGGTAGGCGGTAGCATGGCTACTGCATCCTATAAATACTGCAGCCCTTGTGCATGAACCACCCGTATCTGCTTTTTGTCTCTGATTATGCGTTCGAGCAGGTATCCGAAACGTCTGGCTAATAAAGCTCTTGTCCCAGCGATCGTGTCTCCTTCTTCAAGACCACTTCCTGGGACTCGTCTCTTTCACTTCCGTTGGCAACCACAGCATCGTCCACCAAATGGAAGTACCAAATAGCCTGGGCATGGCAAAAGGGCGGCTACGGCTTCCACGCAGTCCACATGTTGTCAGCTACCTTTTCAAGGAAGTTACAATATTTAGAATAACGAAATATACTATTCAGAGAGATAACGAGACTTAGGTGGGGCAGGGTTGTGTACTCGCGTTTCAAACAGACCCTATGGATGATGCAGTGATAATTTTGCTTTTCACTAGTTTACTAAATGAATCCGAGTGTCTTTTACCGGATAATCTTACAAACCAAAATTAATTGCGTGATAAATACTCACTTAAACGTCTTGCGAGTCGTTGAATACATGCGGGAGAAAGTGTTTGAGTTAGATGCGCGGTTATCACGGGGTAGGGTTTTCCTAATTAAGCCGGCAAACGGCTTTGAAATGTCCATTCCAATTCTCAATACTGCCAGCCACTCGGCTGCTAAGAGCTTAATTTCTTACTTGTTAGACCTGACCGTGGCAGCGTTTCTTCGTTGCGTGATTGCTGAAACCACATCTGAGGTGGTTTCTCGATCACTTAGAGTATTTTCTTTCAGCTAGCATACAGTAGGCGGGCTGACTCATGAAATATCAACTGAAATTTCGAACTTCATTACAGTTTTAAAAAGGGTAATTAAGAAGAGTTATAAAACGAATCATAATGCAGAATAATTCTATAGTGATCCAGTTACGTCAGGCTGTCGGCTTTCGAAAGAATGTATTTCCGACTGCATGCAAGAACTATACACAGCAAAAAATGACTACATAAGTAGCATGCAATTTGCTTATTGATTTTCGATGCCTTTGAAAATTCAATTGTATTTCATAGAAAGCATGCATATAAATACTCATTTATCTGCTTATTCGGTAGAAAATGGCGTTTTTTCAATTTTATGCTCGACTGAAGAGTATGATTCGGTTTTCAGAAACTTTTCTAATTTTCGAATACTTTTGAACTCGACCTGCTGCTAAACTTGCATTCAGGGTTCCAAAACTATGAGCTGTGTATATTCCGTGTAAGAAAAACCATGCAGTTCTCTACGGTATTAAGAGAAGACCATGTGGAAATCATAAAATTTGGCAGTGGATTCGAGCAATATTTTCAACTTTATAAGCCACATGAGTAAATGCAGAGACATGACGTTTTATGAATAACCATTTCACGGTACTAAAGAATCTCATAAGTACAAACTTTTAAAACCAAATTATACTCTTCTTTCGAGTATACAATCGGACAACGACGTGATTTTTTACTAAATAATTTAAAGAATGAGTATTTTTACGCACGCTTTCCATGAAATAGAATTGAATTTTTAAGGCATCGACAATCAATGACAAATTTCATGCTACTTATGTAGTCATTTTTTGCAGAGCCTAGTTCTTGTATGCAGTTAAAAATACATTTTTTGAAAACCGACACCCTGGGGTAACTGGATCATTATAGAATTATGCTGCATGACGCTTAGTTTTACAACCTTACTAATTAATCTTTTCAAGACGAGAACGCATTTCGGAATTCCGGTTGACATTTCAAGGAAGCTAAAATGACTGGTTCAGGGTTATGAACAAATAAACTGTGTTGGTGAAAGAGAACGGACAAGACAATTGGAAAACAGCGAAACCGTGCACTCTGGAAGTCATCGGCAAATTCGTGTCTCTGCTCAACACCATGATGTGAAAGGGGTGAGCAGTCTGTTCGAAGCGGTTTTGTTTAAATGAAAGATTACGACAAATACTGCTTGCGAATGACCTCGACAATCAAAGTGTAGCGCAAGCATGTCTCAAAAGTTTTACTAGGAGCAACTGTTATAGGCGCGAACAGTCTTTATTTGCATGGATACTGCCTCAAATGTATCAGCCGAAAAACCTAATCAATAATAAATGATCTTCAGTCAAATAAACGCGCGAAAGTTTTCTAACGTAATGTACTTCCAGTTGGAGGGTGCGGGCTGGTATGCTTAGATGTGGGTTCGGCCGTGCAGCCACCTGTATTCTTTACCACCTCCGGTCTTCTTGACCATGTCTTGCCACGGAGCCCAACTGAAGGAGAAGAAGAGAGCGCTGTAGATGCTGTGTAAGTCCACCCTGCATATAAACTAATTCACGCGGAAGTCGCCTACCTGAAGGTCGTACAGCCACTTTGGTTGAAAATAACAATTTTTTACGAAACTGTAGGTGTCGTAGACGCAAACAATCTTTACACGTTTGACTACTGGCCGAAATGTATCGGCCGAAAGTACTGATCAATAATAAATGGCCTTCAGTTAAATAAACACGTAAAAGTAGTTTGAACGTAATGTTACTTCGGTTGGAGGGTGTGGTGATGCAGGGTGCAGGTCCAGCTGTGACAGCCACCAGCGTCCTCTGCCGCCTCCGGTCTTCTTGACCGTGTCTTGATACCGAGTCTAGGCGGGGAGGCGGAGAGTGTGCGGTAGATGCTTCGCAAGTCTGCTCCGACTACAAACTAATTCACGCTCAAGTCGCCACACCTGATTCATTTTGCTCTGAAGTACAAGGTGGACACTGACGGACACAACGGTCGAACTGCCGCTTCGATTAAAAATAATATTTATTTGAGAAATTTTGGTAGCTGAGTAAATTCGATTTCTAAAAGTAGATGAGTTTACACAGATACTAGGAAAATAGTGCAGCATACGCAAAACAACAACTGAAATGCCTTTATTGTACACACAGCCAGGCGATCAGGCTTTAATTATGAGCTCCAAAATGGTTGTATGAAAATTTGATGCAATAATGCTGTTTTCCCATTGATCAAGACCTGGTTGACTAAAACGGCAAGGATTTCGTGTCATTTTGCAGTTAATGACGTCGCATTTGAGGAAACCGGTGAGTACATAAGAAAATGTGACGTAAACAATGAATGTAACGGCATGCGTACCCTTTTGTGTATCAGGAAGACAATCCTTGTATAAAATCAGGGAATTTAAAGATTAAAATACTTGCTTCATTGCGGACCTTCGTATGGCTTTTTTGAAGTATTTGCATGTAACAGGAAAATACGGGTATGCTGAAGAATAATGTCTGCAGACGTTAAAACTGCTTCTCGAGCACAACATAATGCAGATTTACAAATCTGAACTTATTAAAATGAATAAATCATTAATGAATCCCATGCTTAAGTAAATGCTTCTTA
Source organism: Spirometra erinaceieuropaei (assembly GCA_902702965.1). Classification (NCBI taxonomy): domain Eukaryota; kingdom Metazoa; phylum Platyhelminthes; class Cestoda; order Diphyllobothriidea; family Diphyllobothriidae; genus Spirometra; species Spirometra erinaceieuropaei. The sequence goes on from CACRXP010000496.1 coordinate 150,771, forward strand.
ACTTGAGCGCCATTAATCGGAAAATAAAGTTTCAGGTATATGGAGATAAGTTTTGGTGAAGCCCTCCTATTTAAATTAGTGTCGTCTGCTAGAAAAATACGCAATCATGGTTTAGGACAGTCCTAAACACAGAAAAGTTTCTGATCGTAAGGTAACGTTGCTTTTTCCCATAATCTTTAGACGTGTTCTTTAACAGAATCAACTGTAAACATGTTAAGCAACAGAAAGATAAACTTTCCGGAGCGTAGTAGACAAATGCATTAAATACGAAAGGATTTATTGTCCCTGAGTTGATCATGCAGTAGGTGGAATAACTCATGAAATGTCAGCAGAAATTTCGAAATGCGTTCCTGTTTTGAAACGATTGAGTAGAGTTGTAAAACTAGTCATCCAGCAGCATAATTCCATAATAATCCAGTTACCTCAGGGTGCCGGCTCTCGAATGACCTTCTCTTCGACAGCATATGAGAACTATACCTTACAAAAATGACTACTACTTAGCATGTATTTGTCCATTGCTTTTCGATGCCCTTAAATATATAGTTATATTTCATGAAAAACATGCATTAAAATATTCATTTTTTCACATATTCGGTAGAAAATTACGTTTTTTCAATTTTATTCTCTAAAAACGTGTATAATTCGGTTTTCATAAATTTTTCCAATTCCCGAATAAGTTTGAACCCGACTTACAATTAAACTTGCATTCAGGATTTTTAAACCTCTAGCCGTATATTTTCTGCATATGGAAAACCATATATTTCTCTAAGGTATTAAGAGAAAACTATGTAAAGTTCATAAAATTTAGTAGTGGATTTGAGCCATATTGTTGCCTTTACAGGCCACAGTGGTAAATACAGAGACATCACGTTTTATGAATGGCCATTTCACGGAATTAAAAAATCGCCCAACATAACTTTCTTTCGAGTATTAAATTTGAGAAAAACATGATTTTCTATCAAATGAACAAAAGGATGAATACTTTTATGCATATTTTCCACGAAATATAATTAAGCTATTAGGGACATCAAGAATCAGTGAGATAAATGCATGTTACTTAAGAAGTCATCTTTTTGCAGAGTACAGTACTTGCATGCCGTCGGAAATAAGTTCATTCCATAGCCGACACTCTGAGGTAATTGGATTATTACGGAATTAGGTTGCATGATGATTCGTTTTACTACCCTATTTAATTGATCTTTTCGAAAGGGGAAGGCGTTTCGAAACTTTGGCTGACATTTGATTAATTAGCCCCCCTACTGTATAAATCTTAGCTGCTTGGTGTGTAAATGCCTGTCAGGGAATTTTACCGAGATTCTAAGACTACAGTCAAGACTGCAGTGTAAAGAGCGTTCGCACTTTGACGCTGCATGTATGTTTGAGTCGGACAGACACCGTGAATCAGAAGCCTTTGAGACCAATTGGCATCCTTGTGCCAGGGACATTGCTCAGTCCGCCAACGCACAGTCCTGTTGACTACGCCCACGCAAACGTGCACCAGCGGGGGCGGTACCTTGTTGCATGCGCTTGTTTTTAAGGTTTCACGAGCCAGAGCAGGCATTAACAATCACGACATTGCGTGCGCCTATGGAACAGTCCAATCTGTCTTTGATATTGCGGTTAAATAAGCGACAGTTATCGTGTGGCTCCTAACTTAACACACTATCATCTGCCATCCCCCTGTGTGGGCGAAAGTGAAATTAAGAGTTTTGAGTATGTTTAATAACGCCTATTCTGTTATTTGTTATTTCTTTTGAAAAAAACTTTCCAGTGCCATGGCCCAAGGCTATAATACACTGCCCCCCATGTGGTTCCATGACATATATACATATATCGAAGAAAAATGAGTCCTTCGGGAGCTTGAACAAAATTTATTTCGTGAATTTTCGACGCTGGTTCCCCAGGTAGTCGTCAGACGTGTAGCAAATGTGCAAAAGAAAAGTTAAAGTTTAAACATGCCCTAAAAATCGATATTACTTTGTCAATGCTGAGGATGGGTCAATGCTGTGGGCTGACGTCATGTTTCGATTGGTCATCACCTTTCCCATCTTTAGTTGGGATTTATGCACATGGCGTCAAGATCAATGCGCCGATTAATGCATGAATCATCAGAGTGAATGGCCTCTGGGAATTCTCGGCCTTTCTTATATGGACAAGAACAGACAGTGCGTGTTTAATCCCAAAGGACTCATTATCTTCGAATAATGTTTCTTAGGATGCCCATCCTCCAATACATATACATATATCGATATGCGTAAAGATTCGAGGTCCAGACATTGTATCGCGCTCATCATCTCCCGAAGAAGACGAAGAAGAAGAGCGGGTGAATTCATGGACCATATTGTATTCGAACTGACGTATCGGAAACTTCCTCGTTTCCATCATCAGAGTAGCGTAATTGTTGCACTTGGCGGTCTGGAGTTGTTCAGTCTTGCCGCTTGCCTCGTATTATAGCCGTGCTCGACGCATGAACTTTGGTCTGCCTGTTTGCCGCTGACTGGCTAAGACCTCCCGGGGGCTGACCGCTGACAGGCCTGCGTGACCTTTATTCCCTTTGGCGTCGGCGTAATTGTGGTCAAATCAACGTGCCGCTTTGCCTCTCCCACGTCAGCCGGTGGAATTAATACTACTCGTAGTACTAATTGTTTGTAGAATGGGCATTACGTGGTTATTCCACAGTAGTTGATTGTCTTCGACTCAAATGTTCATTGAAATTTCGGTTCTGACCCTAAAAAGTCATGTCCCGGAGACTTAACTCCAAGTCCTGCACTGATTAATTTCTGAAATTATTCACCTGATTATTCTCTGGAGTTCATATACCAGAAACCGCTAGAGAAAGCTGGGGGTCGCACTGAAGAGCCGAACCCCTCGCAGCTGTGTCACGCAGCGGCAGAATATCGGCGAAACACGTGTCTGGGCTTTTAGCAAGTATCTATGTCGGGAGTACGGTATAATACCTTTACTATATGGAATTCATACTACTCGTAGTACTACTTGTTTGTAGAATGGGCATTACGTGGTTATTCCACAGTAGTTGATTTTCTTCGACTCAAATGTTCATTGAAATTTCGGTTCTGACCCTAAAAAGTCATGTCCCGGAGACTTAACTCCAAGGCCTGCACTGATTAATTTCTGAAATTATTCACCTGATATATATATATATATATCTTGGATACAGGCGACTCAACAAATATAATTTGAAGGCAAACATGTTCTTTGGGAAGAACAAAAAACTTTATTAGGCAACTTTTCGACACTGGTTTTCCAGGTCGTCATCTGACTTGATTAGATGCCCAGAAATAATTAAAATTTCAAACATGCGGGAATATTGATATCCGCATTGCGCCTGTGTCAGTAAGTAGCCGTTATGGACGTCGTCCTTTATTGACTGGTTCTTGTCTCCATCAACTTCTCCTGATATTTTTTTACACAGGGCATCTAACTCAGTGGGTCGATTTATGTGCGACTCATCGTAGTGCGTGGTTTCAAGAAACTCTCGATTCTGTGTGGAGAGGCAAACTCCGATGCTGAGTGTTTTGCCTCATGAGAAGGTGTGTCCGGTACCGAGGGTGTGCATGGTCACTGAGACAAATGGTCTCGCCTCATAACGGCCAGTTGGTGTTCATGGACGCGTGTAGGGGCAAATTTTCCCGTCTGGCCACAATATACGGCAGCACAGACGACTTTTTTCTTTTGCAGATAAGCAACCTTATTCTTAGGGTGCACAAGCGGAGTGCGTAAGGCAGTCGTCGTTTTGTACGCTACTTTTATTGGGTGTTTTCTCAAGTGTCCTTCAACGCGTTCGGACACAGTCCTCATGAAGGGGAGGATTCTCCAAATATTTACATTGGAAACTGTCTAATTCTCTTGCTTTTAACTCTTGTTTTTGCGTACCTTGACGTACAAAATCTCTAGGGTAACCATTCTAGGCAAATAATTCAAACAGATAACTTAGCCGAACTTGGTAGATTTTGTCGTCTAAGCAATGTGTCTTTTTGCTCCGCGCAGCAGAATTTGAAGGTATTCCGTTTGCGAGAGATTGATTGTTGCTATCATAGTGCAGAATTACTTCCGCACATGATTCTTTGCGGTAAACGGACGTGTATAATATTCCGCCAGTCTTTCGTTGTACGAGAGCATCCAGAAATAGGAATTTATTATCAGCTTCCTTTTCGAGTGTGGATTTGATTCACAGAATGTCTGAGTTTGTGCTGAGAATCATTCCCAGTTGGTACCTTCTGACGACAATAAATGTGTACTCTACATGCCGTACCCACAACTAGGAGCTAACTAATGGAACAGCTGTCAGTTCCAGTTTCCACTTTGTTATCTCGATAAAAAGGTCAGATATATTTGTTCATGTTGGAGCTCCTTTTCGTGGTTGATAGTATTGGGGTCAAACGAAATATCAGTTTCTAAACGTAGGTGTATGAGTTTAAATAGGGAAGCTGCGGGAACTTCAGTGTCATAGAACTTTAGAGGTTCACCTGTACATTGCTATGCAAAAGAAAACGGCATGAATGTGAATAAGGAGACGACATCGAAGAATACCGTTTTCTCATCCGCCAAAATTGTGATTCTCCTCAATTAATTTAGAAACTCTATAGAGTTCTGAATGGAAAATTTCACTATCTTTCGTAAGCAGATGGAGTCGTTAGGATAGCCACCTAGAAGTTACGTTTATTAGCTGTACGGATTTATAATGTTACCCGTCGCATTGTCGGAGTTTGTCCCTCCAAAAAGACAGAGGGGTCCTTGAAGCCACGCACTCTGTTGAGCCATACATCATTCGACGCATTGACTTAGATGCTGTGTACAAAAATCTCTAGGATGACGCCCATAACGGTCGCTTGCGGACGCAAACGCCAAATGAATATCGACTTTTTCGCATTTGTGAAATATTTATTCTAACTTTGCTTAAGTCTGACAAATATCTAGAAAACCAGCGCGAAAATTTACTTAACAAAGCTCTCTGTTTTTCCCAAAGAATGTGTTTGCCTTCGAATCATATTTCATATATAAAAAGTAGACGCCTGCGCATGTTTGTGATTCTGATCCTACTCATTAATCAGGTTGATTGTTGGGTGAATTAATAATATATATATATGTGTGGTCAAAGTAAAATTACTGCCGAAGACATGGAGGACTGGGATGGTCATTTCCGGCTTAGTAACCGTTGCACGTCAGTCGTATCCGACCACGATGTGTGGAAAGCGTGGGGCCTGACCCAGAGATCAGGTTGGGTACCACTGGCTGGCGACGGATAACAACACAAATGGCCGTTCCTGTCTACCTCGTTTTTGTCGGTAATGTAACTCTGCATATACTACGCGTCGGTGTGAGGCTGCTAGATGGGCTCGAGAGATAGCCCCAAGGCACAACAAGGCGAGTGAGTTCTTAACACGATCGTTGAGCATCCCTCTATTATATACATACTTAGGAAGATGGAATTGTTAGGGAACCAGTAAACTTTATTGTGTACATTTTTGTGACTGGCTCTCCAGCTCGACTTCAGACAACGGGCGTGCAAAACCAATTAACTTCCAGGCCGAATCTGGCAAAGGATTCTGCGATTGGTTAAATTAATCTTTTAGGGACTGGTTGCGTCAGTTTCAATCTGTCCTCAACGATTTTGTCTGTGGCATCTAGATCGATATGCCGGATGATGCATGCGTCATCTGAGTGCATTGCTTCCAGAAACTCGCGGCCCTTCCTCATTGGGCAGACCCCAACAATGCGAGTTGTTTCCCATGCAAATTTGTGCCCAGTGTCCAGTGTATGGCCACCTGGGATAAATGGTCGCGTCTCTTTACCGCTAACTGATGTTCATGTGTACGGGTTGATACAGATTTCCCAGTTTGGCCCCAATAGACGGCATCAAAACTAGAACATGCAGTTTGTAGAGAACACCTTTTATTTCGAGGTAGCCAACCCTGTCCTTAGGGTATACAAGATGTGTGCGTAAGGTAGCTGCTGGCTGGTGTGCTACGTGTATCTTGTACTTTATTAGTTATATTTCTATGTGTTCAGATACATTTTTCATGTATGAAAGAGTTCGCCAGGTGGTTAGTTGTGGTGCCCGAGCGGCCGTAGCATTGAAAATACCTTTTCTCTTGAATTGATAGTGCCTCATCCATTGACGTATAAAGTCATGTGACTGCCCATTCTTGGAGAACAGTTTGCAGAGGTATTTCATTTCTGCCCGATAACTTGTTTCATCAGAGCAGTATTTTTAACTCGCATCAGAAGGCTGTAGACTGTGCTCCGTTTGTGAGAGACAGGGTGGTTACCCTCAATATGTAAAATGACCTCTGAGGCAATACACTCAGATTAGGTATGCACCAACCGGCATATCGATCTGAATGCCACATATAAAAACGCTAAGGACAGATTCAAAATGACTCAACCAGTCCCCAGAAGAAGACTTTAACCAATCATATAATCCTTTGCCAGATTCGGACTAGAAAAAAATTGTTTTTGCACGCACTTTATCTAGAGACGAGCTGGGAAACCAGTCTCAAAAATTTACACAATAGTTTACTGTTGCCTAATGAATTTCATCTTTCTAATGATATCTCTTGGGATGCCTGTATTTCAATTCATATATATATATATATTGGTTTAGGGACGCTCACCGATCGTTCTCACGGAACTTACTCGTTCTGTTGTGTCTTACGAGCTCTCTCTTGAGTTCAACCAGCAGCCGCAGAGCGGCGCATGACATAGGCAGAATTTTATCACCGACAAAGGCAAGGGAGACTGGAATGACCATTCCTGGCTTATTAGCCGTCGTCAGCCAGCCACACCCAAACCCGAGGTGTGAACCACCTGAGGCTCGACCTCGCGATCTGTTAGTTAGAAGTCCAACGCCTATAGCCACTGAACCACGGTCTTTTTGTCCGTTTTTCATGGAGACCAAACAATCGTGATCAGTCATGATTGGTAGAGGTACTTTCGTGGCACTACTTAAGAAATGCGAATTGTTAGTGCCTACCTCGAGCTACTATTGATCTGTACGTTCATCCTGATTTTTGTGTTAGATATGTTTAAGCAACTCGCATGATTTTCCAGCCGCCGCAAACAGAGGCTTCGTCCTCGCACCAGTCAAGTCTTACTGAAAGTTCAACCGAAATACTTTATCGTTATTCCAGTTTTACGCAACCGGTGAATAGCTTTCCCCCAGACGGACATAAATTTTCCGCACCCAACACTTCCGGCAGTCAGTTGCAGAAAGATAGGTCAAAATAGGTGAGCTATTAATTCCACGAAATGAATTTTTCAACCTCGTTGAAATTTTAACGACCAGCCCCCCAATAGACCCAATTTAGTTTATTACTATGTCTGGTTTATATGAATACGGCATCCTAACGATAATGGACAAAGTAATTAAGTGTTCATTTTGAGCCCGTCAGGACTCAACATTTGCCGTCTACTTAAAATTTTCACATATTCAACATTGCCCCACCTTCCATGATATGGACTTAACACCCGAGGTGGAAGAAATTCCAGTAGAGACTGACTGTTGCAAATCTTAACTTCATTCTCGGCGAAAGGCCTTAGGTAAGTGTTGCTACACTGATACATTAATCCAATTTTTGTACAGTTTCTGTATTTATTGCAAAAGAATCGGCCCTTCTTAAATTGAGCCCATTTGTGGGATAATTTCGAAAGCTCAGAGCAACAAAGTACAGATTATTTGGGTAAGATCGCGGCTGGTAGGCAGGCACTGTACGTAGACACTGTCGACGTATGTACTTGTTACCAGTAGGTGTGTTTACCTTGCCTTGGGAACTGGTTATCAGTAAGTGTGCTTCTACGGCCTGAGGTAGGTCGGCCGTTTCGGTTAGGGTGTTTGACTTAGTGAGGGCTACGGTTAGACGTAGGTTAGATTTTTGGATTAGGATTTGCGTTATAGTGTCCGGCTTCAGTGTTAGGGTTAGGGTTTAGGTTTATGATTATGGTTTAGCTTCAGGGTTGGGGTTCGGCTTCAATGTTTGGGTTAACGGTTAAAGATTAATGGTTAACGGTCAAAGTTAGGGTTAAGGTTAGAGTTGATTCTACTTGCGCTCTCCCTTTCACTGACATTTATGATATTGTCTGTGGTTTTAGGTGACGCTATGCGGAATGACCTTGACATCCGCCGCTTAGTTTTCATTGGTTGCCAGAGTGCTATGGTGCGCTTATCCTATCCCTATTTACCTCTTTCATTTTCCGCAGGCTGTGCTGTTTTCCGCAGGATTTTTCAAATTCTGCCATTACCCTACGTTACTAAAACTTCCCAACACTTTTTCCAGTAACTTTATTTTTCCCGAGAAACTCCAGCATTGGTCCACCAGCACTTTTACTTACCCCACCAATATAACACCCTTTCCCACCATTCCCGTAAGACAGGGACCCCGCTGTCTGCCTCCCCATTCCTGCCTACCAACTACGATCTAACCGTTATTTGTTATTTGTCTTCATTGAGGCCGGTAAGCTTAAATTCAGGCGACATTTCATGGCCCTTTCATGTGTAATTGCGCTTTATCAGGTTGCGACAACGACTACCAAATATTGTCGTATTTTGGGCACGTGACAACACAAGAATGTCCTTTTCTATTCTTACTGTGAGAAACTTTAAACAAACGACCCAATATATATCTTCGGGGTACTATCGCTTTTTCCTCGAGTATATCAGCAGAATTTTTGCCAAAGGCAGCTAGGCTTATCTTTTTGAGATGTCCATTTCGGCTCTTTTCTTGTTCAAGGTTACCTCAAAACTTACCTGGTAACTTACCTACGATGCGTTAAATAAGCTATGGATAGTATTTCAGCATATCGTTAGATACAGTTTCAGTCCAGTGTAAGGTGGAATTTCCTATAGTAAAGCCTTTGCTCACGACTGTGGAAAAGACCGTACATACAGTTGGTGGGCTAACTCATGAAATGTCAGCCGAAATTCCGAAATGCGTTTTCGTTTCGAAAAGAATAATTGAACAAGGTTGTAAAAGTCGTCGGCCTGCAGCGTAATGCCAGAATAATTCAGTTACCTCCGGATGCCGGCTTTCGAATACATTTCTTTACCGTCGAATGCAAAAACCATAATTCTTTACCGTGAGTACTTATGTAGCATGCATTTTATTTATTAATTTTCGATATATATTAAAATAAAATTATATTTCATGTAAAGCATGCATAAAAATATTCCGGCTTCTGCTCATTCGGTAGAAAACTATGTCTTCTTCCTATTCTATACTCGAAAGGAAGGGATAGTTCGGTTTTTAAAAAGGTTCTAATTGTGGGATTTTTTACCGTGACATGGACGTTCATAAAACGTCATGTCTGTGAATTTACTAGTGTTGTTGCAATGTTTACAATATGGCTCAAATCCACCGCTTAAATTTATAAACGCCATATGATCTCCTCTTAATACCATAGAGGAATGTATGGCTTTACCTTCGCGGAAGATATACGGCTTCTATTTTGGAAACCCTAAATGCAAGCGTAACGGCAAATCGGGTACAAAATTACTCGGGAATAGGAAGCATTTTCGAAAACCAAATTATACCCTTCTTAGAGTATAAAATTAGGAGAAGACATAATTTTCTACTGAATGAGAAAAACTTTGAATACTTTGATGCATGGTTTTCGTGGGCATCGAAATTCAATGAGCAAAATGCATGCTAAGTAAGTAGTGATTTTTGCGGAATGCAGTTTTTACATGCATTTGGTAGGAAGTTCATTCTAAAGCAGGCGTCCTGGGGTAACTGAATTACTATAGCATTACGTTGCAGGCTGACTAGTTTTACAATCTAACTTAATTATTCTTTTCGAAACGAAAACGTATTTCGGAATTTAGGCTGACCTTTCATGAGTTAGCCCACCTACTGTACTTATCAAGGAATGGCTACCAAGACTGCATGTGTTTTCGCGCCATTTTTCCTAAAGCTATTCCACAATCATGTGATTTTCTATTTCATTGGGCTTTCCATTAGACTCAGTTTTCAGCCAGAAGTCATTGTTGAGGTGTTAAATCCACATGCGAATATTACCCCTAGCCCATGCATACGTGTACTTTTTTCAACACGTTTACGCAGCAATTAACGAAGGACACTTTTCTTTGCGCGAATGGACTTCCATTTTCGTGCGAAGGGCCTATTCTAGTTTACGAGATTCAGAATTGCCCGGTCGGTCACAGCCCGCCTACTGGGTACTGGGCATTGTTGGGATAATGTATGCATGGAAGGCTAGTGCCGGCGTTAGCCGTTAGTACAGGGTACATCAGCGTTCGCGTCCAGCTCTTCCAACAATTGCTGTGACTACGCTCTCACCGGTCAGTTACTGTGCCCAGTTAAATAATAATCTTTTTTTGGGTTTTTTACGTTCGGCCGTAATGAACCTCAAAGGAGACATGATTTCGCCGAAGTTACGGCGAAAGCCGACTGTTTGGCTTCTTTGAAGAGTAAAAACTCCAATTTGAGCTGTTGTTTGCAAACGTAAACTCGCACGCTCTATCGCACAGCAGAAAACGCCATACTGACTGTTGTATATCATCGCCTTTCTTTTTTCACACTGTATGGAACTCCATTGTGGTACACAAAAAACTTGCAAATAAACCCGCTTCCGAAACCCGTACTTTGATTTAGCATATTTTTCACGTTTTTTCTCTTCTAAGAGGAAACTGAGACGAACTCTGATATGGTTGACGGGAAGAATACTTTGTACGTGAGACAATCATTTACTATTATGAATTATAACAAGCGAAAATCACAAATCCTTGTTTGAAAGTCCGGATGACAGTTTTATCCAAAAACATCGCTTGTGTTGGATTGAAATGCCGATAACCGAGTAAAAGTGAAGTTCTCTAACCTCAGTATTCAAGATCCCCTAATTTACTAAGGCATGTTTGCTGAACTCAGTTGTTCATTTTCAATCAATGGTTGAAGTTAAATTTATTTCTACTAAATTTAGTTTAATTTTTCCCCGGCGTTTTAATTAGAAACGACAGTTTTATGAGTCGAAAGAGGTTTAGTACTTAGTCTATTCTGTAAATGTCATATGCGTTGACAAATTTCTGAAACCCTCCAAATAATCTACAAATGTTTCCTCAAAAATTATCTTTGGTATTTCTAATCGCACCGTTATAGGGCAACATTTCAGACCTTGTAGGGAACGAAAGATAAATATATATATATATATATGACAAGCATGCGCGTAGACATATTCATTTTTATACATGGATTTAGTGGCCCGAATCTGCAGCTGCCCTCTGGTCCGACGAAAATCATAACTATGCACATATTTTACTCTCAGTTTCCAAAACCCGGGGGCAAAAAAGTTGTAAAAATGTAACTTTAAAGGACCAGTTAATAAACATACGTGTGCCCTTGACAGACGCATCGGGCCAACTTATCTATACGAGAACAAGGTAGAGGTAAGACACTTGAATGATAAGGGAAGTCGGCCACAATTTGTCTTTTCATGCTTTCGGGATGTCGAATTAGAGGAGGGGAAATAATAAGTGCTAGTGAATTAGGAGGCAATGAGGGTTGGGGAAAACGTGAGGGCTGGAGAATGGGTATGCTGTTAACCGACCTTCTCCCACAGAAGGCGTAGAGATTCTACCAAATTCTTCTGTGCTTACAAGATCGGCTTTCAGTATCTACTAGTATTCGCTTCTGTTGTTTCTAGCAGACGTTCATCAAATCCCTTAGGGTAGTTCGGTGGGACCCTGTTAATCACACGAAGACTTCTTTGTGGTCCATTCGATGGCCGGGGTCAACCATGTGTGGAAGATTGGCTCTGTTTATGCTTTTAGTTTCACCCATTCCCAACCATTGCGGGAGGTGTTCCATATTCTTTTGGATAGGATCTGACTCGTAAGACCGGTATAACCTGCTCCACGGGAGCAAGTAAAGGCGTAAATTCATCTTCTCCGTGCAAAACAGGTTTGCTCGATAATGATACCCGAAGTCTAATCGTTGGGAAGGTTTGCGAAACAGCCTGGCCAAAGCGGCTTCTCAGGAAGTCATTTGCCATATCCCCTTAAAAAGCAACTTTGACGAATAGACCTTTGTCTGTCCACCGTCAGGTTGATGTATTTTACGGGTCTCCTTTCGTACTCTTCACAATAAACTTGACAGGATATCCGGACTCGCAAAGCCAGTCCCACTAATAACCTCGTCGATGTTCTCCGGCAAACGTGACCTTAGAAGTGCAAGCCTGGATTGTGCACCTAATCATTGACTTTTCATTAAAAGCTTCTCAAACCACAAGCTGAATAACTGAGCTTACACCTGCAAGGTAGGTAGTAGCGACAACTGTAACCAACTGTTAGGCAGGCTGATACTTATATACGTGTACCCAGTGATTTAATTTGGTAACAAACATACGAAGCCCAAGTTCCCGTAAATAAGATCATAAAATTACGTATTGCAACACTCTCGTAAGTGAAATCTGTCGTAAAAACATGGGTGTAATCACTTTGCCGGAAAGAATGTGAGCGAACTCAAAGTTTGCTCAAGTAGGCACGCGTCCTCTGTCGAGAAGGCTTAACTGTACAAGCGGCAGATCAGAGGTAACAGCAAAGCAGAATAAAGTATGCGTCAAAATTGATAAAACAAGAATGCATACTTTTTCAAACGGAAAATATTACTTAAGTTGGATTGTAAGGTTACGGGGTAAGAGATGTTATTCCGGAATTTTTCAAATATGACGACAGTCTGCAGTTTGACTGTGTATCATTTTAGTTATCTGTGTACTGTCGACATTTATTTTTGCTGTCAGAGTGAGACTAACCGCTTTTTGGAATGATGTACACAAAATTCCGTTCTTGTATCCCTTCTGGGTTGACATAAATTTGCTTTAAACTTACCGATTAGAAGAGAAGGCTATTTTGCCTTCACAAAGAACCTCTAACTGCATCATGTTTAAAAGCATAAACCATGTATTCACTCATTTAAAATAGGCACGACTGCATACCGTGGGTTTTTTTGCTAAACCAACTCTCTAGTACCCCTCTAAGCTTACATAATATTCCGCCCGGGTGGGGCTTGTCGCATAGGGCGATAGATGAGAGTCTCGCCCTATAATTAATAATGCTTATTCAGGACCGTGGACGATAAAACACAGCTATAAGTCTGTTTCTCGCTATAACAAAAAATCCTTTTAACTGTGCAGTACTCACTGGCTTATGGTGTAAATCTGTAAAATGCGTGGTTCCCCATAAATGAGCTTGCGAGCATAAGTTATCGCACATTTCTTTTGGGGAACTTTAGGAGGTTTAGACGGGACGCAACATTACTAAAAAAAATAGAGACCATTTTTGCTGCTAATGTTTTTTAATATTAATTTTTTAATGTAAGGTTTTGTCAGTTTATTGACGCGCATAAATAGATATGGGATCATGTTCCATGCCTGTCAGTTTCGAAAGCACGTAGAAACAAAAAGGTCAAAGTTTCAAGACTTCAAAGCGCATGGTGTTTCTTTTCTTGGTTGTCTTGCGTCCCTAATTCAGTGAACAATACATTCTCGTGCTACCGGATTTAAAACTATGATAATATATACATTTATAAACACGTATGAATACGTGTAAGGCTTGTGCCGATAAAGACAGGAAAAAGTGTTATGATAAACTCTGGCTTATTAGCCGTCCGGCAGTCAGCTGTAAACAACCACAACTCTAAACAACCCGGGAAACAAGCCCCGTTTTTTTGTTATTGGTCGTTTGGTTAAAAGTATCACCATATAACCGAGGGCAGGTACTCCTGTTGGATGTGATGGGGAGGGTAAACAGTGATTGTCATTGTTTTAGATAGATTCCCTTAATGAAGACGATTAGTGTTAACAAAGGAGACGCAGAGTTCGCACGGTCTTGGTTAAAACCTTAAATGTTCTATTTCATCATCAGCAGAAAAAGTAAAACCCCCATGATTATGAGTCATCCAATAAAAGAAGTAAAAACAAGTTCTTTATGATGTTTTAACAATTCTTTTAAGGTCCGGTTGCGGTTAGGTGGTTGCACATTTGGTAAAATTAAAGTAACCTATAGTAAAGTGGTTATAAGCTTCATTGATTCAGTTGCAGATATCAAGGCCGCCTGACAGGGCGAAACATTTTTTTCTGAACTTTTCAGTTAGCGCTCCGGAGGACGATCTCAGCCACAATACGGCCGAGGCGAAACCAATTTAGAATCGACAATATCTGAACGCCAATTTGAGCTGTGTGCTTATTACCCCAACGATAGTACTTCATCTGCCTTAGGTTGACAGAAAACACTGCAGCTGAAAGATTGAAGCCTTCAGTAAATAATGCTGAATCAATATCCCAAACAACTGCTTCGCGTGTGTTGCGCGGTATGCTTATAACAAATGAGTATCATTCAGCTACTGTTTACGTTTTTTCTAATAGAAAATTCATCACACAGTTTACTATTGCGAGTTATAGGCGAAACATTAACCATCAACTGACCATTTTAACTGCGGCAGTTAAATTCACAATTCGAATTCCGTCACGACCATGTCGTCGCGATTACTGCGCACAAGCAGATTATGTTGCCTGTTATGTAAACGCCCTTATTCGTATAGCGAATATAGGGGATATCTCTATAAATACATCTTGCAACGGAAAGAAACCGCAAAATCTAGACTTCTATTTATGGAACGTTTCTCTTCAATTGGGTAGCAACTTAAATGCAATCGAATAATTAAATATATCAAACCATGCCTGACTGCTGGTTCCGTATGCGGTCAAATATCCAGCTTTATCAGTGCGACTGCAGTAGATCACATAGAGTATGTGAGCTAATTCCTGAAATGTCAAACAATATTCCGAACTGCGTTTCGTTTAGAAAAGATTAATAAAGTTGTAAAATTAGTCAGCCTGCACAATACTTCCATAATATTTCAGTTGTCTCAGGATACCGGCTTTTGAATAAACTTCCTTCTGACTGCATGCAAAAACTACTCTGTAAAACACCGCTACTTAAGTAGAATGAATGTTTCGCGTTGATATTCGATGCCCCTAAACGTCTACCATATTTCGAGGAAAACACGCAGAAAATAGTAATTTCTCTTCTCATTCGGTAGGAAATTGCGTCTTCTTCCAATTTCATGCTCAAAAGAAGGGTATAATTCGGTTTTAAAAACGTTTTTAATTGTGGGACTTTTAAATACCGTAAAATAGCCGTTCATAAATTGTCAGGTCTATTCACTTACCAATGTGGCCTGTAAAGTTAACTATATGGATCAAATCAACCGCTAACTTTTATAAGCCCCTTATGGGCTCCCTTTATTATAGTAGAGCATGTGTGGTTTTACGTACGCGGAAAATATACTGCTTGTAGTTTGGAAGCTATGAATCAAAGTCTAACGGTAAAGAAGGTACAAAAGTATTCTAAAATTCGAAACGATTTTGAAAACCGACTTATACCCTTCCTTCAATTATAAAATCAGAAGACGTTATTTCCTACTGAATGGGCAAACAAATGAAGCTTTTTATGCGTGTTTTCCATGAAATATAATTGGACTTTAAGAGGCATCGAAGATCGATTGGAGAAATTCATGCAAATTTAGTGGTTATTTTTTACAAAGTGTAGATTTTGCATGCACATGGAAGAAACTTTATTCGAAAGTCGGCATCCTGAGGTAACTGAAATATTATAGAATTATGTTGCATGTCGACTAGTTTTACAACCTTGTTTAATTAATCTTTTCTAAACGAAAACCCATATCGGAATTTCGGTTGACGTTCCATGAGTTAGCCTACCTACTGAAACTCATGAAATCTTGTTATTAAATTTAAATAGACAATATTTCATACAGAAAACTATTTACTAGGGCAGAATCCATTTTAGATATGTTTTATCAAAAGCGAAATCACAAATTTCCGTTAAATAACACGTTTTTGAAATTTGCAGGTGAAGACCCCGTGTTTATGAGCGTTTTACTACAAACAAACACCAACATATATGAGAAAAGTCTGAAAGGAAATACTGTTGGGGAAGGAAAATCGCATTTTTCGTTCAAAAAAATCATGCAATTGCGAATATATGGAACCTAACTGTTTTTAAGGAAGGCGGTTTGAAAAGTTCTGTTTTGCAAATTTGGCACACTTTGTGCCATAAAGCTTGCAAATAAATTTGTTCGACAGTAGTTCGTTATGCAATACCGAGAGTTGCTATGTGAAAACAGATTTATATTGGATGCTGGCCGCATGCTATCATTTTTTCCGTGTAACACCGTGCAATAAAGATGTCCAGACATTTTCTAGCAACAGTCGATCACGAGCGGTTGCGGAAATCGTCATCGAATGGTTGAATGAACGAGACGCTAGCACGTACTTTCAATATTGGTGAGGTCACTCTGCGGCGTGCTATTAATGATAAAACCGTGCCCAGAAATAAGCAGGGTGAATCAAAACGATCCAAAAATAAACACGACGACCATGCTAGTCGTCGCACGCTTGGAAGCTTATCGTCACCATACTGATGAAATATCTGTCGATATTTCGATGAAAATCATTTGGAAAAGGATGCTGGAATTTTAACTTCCCAAGCAAGAGGCCATAAGCAAACTGAGAGTTATGTTGATTGCAGGTGCTCAAACTTCAATTACATTAACTTCTTTGATGAGGTCTTCTTTTTAGATAATTCCACGAAACTGGCCCTGTTGAACATATATAGAAAGAACTTTTAATACGTGCCTTCAAGAAGGTCTGTATGGCTATAGAACTTGGAGAGCAACCAGTCCGACGGTCGAATACGGATAACACCAACAGCAAGGTGTTCGCCGACATTATAAAGGATGTTTTTAGTTACAACGGAATCTCCCGACGCCAAATGTATGCCATAATTTAGATAATAAGGCCTTTTATTTATCTCTCTGAAGAGATATGAATCTCATAGAAGTTTTGACAAATTTGGAATAATTCATACTGACCCATCTGTGAAAATCTCGGCGCCTTGATAGGATTCAAAACCACGACAGCAAGGGGAAGGTTTTAGTACAGTCAACGCTCTAGCCACCTGAGCAATGAGACGTGAATCTGATAGCGCTTTATCCGGATCTGAATTCTATAGAAGATCGTTTTGCACTTATCAGAAGAAAGTGGCGGAAGGCAAAGAAAAACTTGGTTTTGTGCCAGATGACAACAGTGAAGACTCCATTATAGTCAACCTAGCTTTCATCATGTCTAAAATAGTTTCTGATGTGTTAAACGCAAATGCTTATTCAACAAAGTACATTATTAATGTATTCATCATTATTATTGTTATCATCATCTTCCCCTTTTCATGTGCCGCCTTCCCTCTATACCCTCTCAATTAGCCTTATTTAAGTAACATATAATGTAACCGTTTACTGGAATCATAACTATGGCGAAACTGAACTATTTTACCATTAGTGAACATTAATCCATAAACCCAACCATGTCTTCTTTTAGGAACGGTCGTTTACTTACTGTATTAGGACTCTTAACTCGTACCTTTGTGCCTTGAAGTTCTCGAGCTTAATCAGCATCCGCAGAGGGGCGCGTGATATGGGCAGAATACCATTACCGACAAGGACAAGGACAAGGAAAACCAGAATGGCCATTCCCGGCTTCTTAGCCGCCGTCAGCCGCTCATACCCAGTTCGAAGAGTAGAACACCTGAGCCCGAACCCGCGTTGGCGCTCTAACCAATAGGTCGCGGGAGCGAGCTTCAGATGTTCTACTCTTCAGAGTTGGTTATGACCGGCTAACAACTGCCAAAAAGCTGACAATAGCCATTTTGGTTTCCCTTGTCCTTGTCGGTAATGTTACTCTACATGTTTAGATATATATAAGTGACATGGTATATATATATATATATATATATATATATATATTACTATCGTGGGAGTGGCATTCATCCGCCACGTCAAGAGGTGTAATCGTACACTTTTGTTTAAAAGCGCAATCTAGAGTCCTCGAAGGCAGTCGCCAGGTGACCAATAATGTTCCAGAACGGATAACCCACAGAGGCAGGGAAGACTAGAATGGCAGTTTCCGGCCTGTTATTCGTAATCAAACGGCCAAATTTACCCCGGGTTTTAGTAGCTAGGAATTTGATGTTTAATATTCCGAATCTCATCCCGCAGGAAGAAAACCCGTCTCCTTATGGTAGAGCGGTCAACCGCTTGAGTTAAACAATCAAAGATTCCGACTTCGAATCATCTGTCCGTCATTTTGGGCAGGTCTTGCTGGTGACGGCTCGTAGGCCAGAAGTAGCCCTACCATTCCCTCTTGTCCTTTGTCGGCACTTTTCTTGTGCGTATTTCCCTAGTCGCTGCGCGACTGCATGCAGGACTCTAGATCAAACCCTAGAGCATAAGGGGGGGCGAAGTTGCCGTAACCCGACCAGGGATGAAGGCTTTCGCAACATAACTGGTATTTCCCATAGCAACCAAAAGAATAATGATCTCGGGGCTCACTGGTTAGAACTTTGGCCTTCTTAACACCTCGTAACCCAAGGGAGGCAGTTTCGAGCCTCGGGCGTTCCCAAAGTACCTGGAATTGTGCATGGCTAGCTGACGATCGATAATGATTTAGAAATCGTTGACGCAGTTCGCCTTGTCTTTTTTACTATTTTTTCTGCTTATTTTTACCGCGTAGATTCCCTACGATAAGTGCTCTTAGGCAATTCTACACGCATACCTAGCCTGAATTTTTAGCCATCGTATGTGTAAAAGCATGAACCAAATTGTGGGCGCACACATGTGGGGCAGGCGAAAGAGCGCTCAATTCCGATCGTAATCATTTCATTTTCCGTGACATTTCACGCTCTCCCAGGCCGCTTAAAGGCTAAAAGGACACGTTGTGTGCCAGTTCTGGGAAAAATAGTTCAAAAATTAGATCCTTTTTTACCTAAAGCGGAGGGAGCCTACAAAAGCAGTTTTATTAATTTCTAATGTATGGACTATTTAAGCGCTCTCCCCCGACCATTAATTGGACACAGTTCGCAACTGAACATCCCATATTGCATGACCCTACCCCGCTGTACAGCAAGCGGTCAGGAATAATTCTGCGTGCAGAATTATTTGAAGTTGTTTTCAAAGTATCAATTTAGGAAATGTAAACAAAAAGAAAGGCCGAATCAAACGAAAAGATAAATATGTTTTACCTCAAAAGTAACTATTGAGAAGAAAGCGCGGATTGCGATTTCTTTATTGCAGCTTTTTGCTGTCTACTCTAATTTTTCGGCAGATCATTTTAATTTGAAATTGATTGCAGACTTGTGCTCACATTCGTGACCAGACTTAACAGGCATATCGTTTTATTTCACGCCTAAATACACGCAGTCGGCCGTCCTGAAACTTTTATATTTTATGACGGTGATGTCAAACAAGTCAAAAATATTTTTAAAAAGGCGGAAATACGTAATAAAAGAACACCAAATAACTTAAAATAAGATTACAGAGCTACATTTTCGAACCCGCTCCATGTTGAGACAAAACTGGGTTAGACATTAAATGGGCTAACTCATGAAATGCCAACCAAAATTACGAACTGCCTTTTCGTTTAGAAAAGATTAGTTTAGTATGTTTGTAAAACTTATCAGTCTGCAGTATAATTCTATTCTAAGTCAGTTACCACAGGATGCCGACCTTCGAAAGAACTTCCTTCCGGCCACATGCAAAAACGATCCTCTGAAAAACATGACTACTTATGTAGCGTGCGGTTTTCTCATTGATTTTCGATGTCCCTAAACATCCAATCACATTTCATGGAGAACATGCGTAAAATATTTATTTTTTGCTCATTTGACAGAAACTTACATTTTATTTCAATTAAGTACTCTTCGGGAAGGTATAGTTCGATTTTAAAAAGTTTCTAATTGTGAGACTTTTTTATATCGTGAAATGGCCGTTCATAAAACGCCATGTTTCTGCATTTACCGATGTGGCTTGAAATGTTAACAATATGGACCAAATCCACTGCTAACTTTTAAGAACCTCATATGGTCCCCTCTAAATACCGTAATGAAATGTGTGCTTTTTCGTACGCGTAAAACACATGGTTTGCAAGAAGGCAAAGGCACGATCACTAGGACAGTAGGTTTATTTGCCTGAGCTTTCGAACTCGAACTAGAGTTCATCATCAGAGACTACTCGAGTGCAGCAAATTGTGAACATTTATATCCTTCGTCCTTGCGGGGGGGGGGAGAGGAGGAATACGTCCGTGGCTAGGTAGGGTTTGTGCCGCCTGGTCCACGATGTTCCCCGGGAGTGGTGACGCCGTTTGTACTTTGCGCATATTCTCTACCACATGGTTTGCAGTCTGGTAGCCCTGAATGCAAGTGTAACATTAGAGAGGGTTCAAAATTATTCGGGAATTGGGAGTTTTTGAAAACCGAATCCTACCCTTCCTTCGAGTGAAGGATTGGAAGTAACCCTAATTTTTTACCAAATGAGCAAAAGGATTAATATTTTTTGGGCATGTTTTCCATTAACTATGGTTTAGTTTTTAAGGGCATCGAAAATCAATGAGAAAAATGCATGCTACTTAAGAAGCCACTTTTTACAGAGTCTAGCTTTTGCATGCAACCGGAAGGAATTCCTTTCGAAAGTCGGCATCCTTGGGTAATCGAATTATTATAGAATTATACTGCAGAAGGATTAGTTTTACAAACCTACTTAATTAATCTTTTCGAAACGAAAATGCATTTCGGAATTTAGGCGGACATTTCATGAGTTAGCCCACCTACTGTAGGCCAGGATTTGCCATATGGTAAATGGCTTTTAATTGTGCTTATGACTGGTCGAAATCGAAACCCCAACGTTTTGGTATCTCCGCACTTAATTGCTTGGATACCTCTCTTCAGGATCTTCGGCGCAGATTGCATGGTCATGGCTGGCTGACAGCGACTAGAAAGCCAGATGTGGCTCTCATGGTCCTCCTTTTCTAAGCCGCCATTATTCCTTCTGCATAATTATCTGTCACGTAACCGCCCGTGGTATGCTTGGCTAATGACGGCTAATAAGTCGGGCGCGACCATCCCTCTCTCTCTCTCTCGTCTTTATTGGTACTCCTTCCTGCAAACAGTGCTTTCTTTTTTTTAAACAAGGCACGGCCCCATAAACGGAACGGCGTATGTACATGCGCAATCTGTGAAAGTGGTCTACGTATGTGTTGTTACCGCCGCTGAACCATGTGGTGGGAGACACGCATGGAAATAACGTCCAACCGCTTGCAGATAAACGTCTACAGACCATGTGTGCTGCCTGTACTTGCGTACGCATGTTTTTGATCAAAAAATTTTGCACGTTCGTATGGCGTGTTGAGGAGGGCGGGAGTACCCTGAAATGACCGTTTGCTCGGTCTTCCCTCTACCTGAAGCAACCGCCAGAACAGTTGCAAATTATTTGCCACAGATGAGAAGTACAACGGACTGTTCATCTGTTCCTATTTTAGCGACACCAACTAACGAGCAGTACCTGCAGATAAATGAAGAAGATTCGAGCACCGGAACACTTTGTTTATTTTCCTGAGCTTTCAGATTCGTACTGGAGTCCATTTTCAGAGGTAGTAGCAGCAACAGAACAAGCGACAAATATGAAGCACGAAGGCTGATCATCGGTTGACGGCGCAAGACTGGAGCTGACTACGCAGGGCTCTGTACGTCGGAGCCAGATCGATAAATCGATTGACCAAGTACCTTAAGATAACCAAATGAAACTCACGCAAGTAACCTTTGAAATGATAAGCCTTTGTGATGGGGGTGTAGCGCGGAGGAGCCTTTAAGAACCACCACTCGGGCCCTTGTAAAATTTGATATGGATTTCGGGCAAAGGTCTGTCTTGGTAGAGCCGTAGAATAATCAGTATCCTTGACTAGCGAAAGCATAGATCACCTAAACGATTACCAGAACGCATTTAAAAACGAGATTCGCCATCGAATTTTCGGATTGTGGGTATGGGCATCTGGATTGTCTCTTAGCGTATAACGTCGTACATGCTGGAATGGGATTATGAAGCCGACCACTCCCTTCCACAGACTGATTTACAAGTTTTGTCCAGATCATAAAAAGTCGGCACAATCTCAAAAGTCATGTGCCTTATGATCGACTAGCCTAAGTGCCAGATTTGCTTAATTGCAGAATTCTGGCATTCTCAATTCCATTTAACTGTCTCCTAAGGGGACTTTGAATGGTCCATTGCAGTAATTATCAGACCTCGGTGAATTGCGGATATTCCAACAGACAAATTCTCAGCACAGAATAAGGAGGCAGGGTATCATTATGCATGTAAATCGGCTGCGCGCCGAAGAACTATGACTCCGACGGCTTGAAACTCACAAGATTTTTACTTCTCACGTGAAGGCCGGTCTTGTCGAAAGAAAAGATGTGTCGGGATCCCGTGGAATAAGCCGCAGTCTGTGCACTGGCGGCTTATGCAAGTAAATGAGAATTTAGGAAGTCTGATGACATCAATAAAACGGATTTATGCCGTGACTTTAGCGTTGCTCAGACAACGTGATAGGATACGACTGACACTTTTTGTCCAATTTGCCTTAACAGTCACACATACCGCGTTTCCAGGCAGGCAGGCAGGATATGAAATGTAGACCCTAACCCACTTGATTTTCAGAAATTTAACTTTAATTCGCCGACATTTTATTCTTTTTTCTTAAATCTGAAAAATGACTCTAAGCGGACCTTGCCTCATCAGTCTTTTTGTGATTTTTTTGTAGTGTTTTGGCCTTGACATTCAAGTGTATTTGGAAGTTTGGGTCAGTCCTGGTCTGGGTTTTCATGGAGACTTTGTAACAAAAACATGTTATCTACTTCTCTTTGGGCTATTCCCTCTGTGTCCTAGTCCTGCCATCTCTCCACTTTTACTGATCTCCATCTACATTCCCGACTTGCGGCTGTCATGCCTGAGGATCTTGCATGTAACGCACTGGCGAAATTTAATTCAATCTGGAACGGCCTTTTAGAGTCTTAAGCATTTTTTTCGCGCCTTTGCTGCTCTCCAGACTTTGGGACAAATAGTCGTAAAGATGTAAAATTTACACGAGATTCCCGTTGGAAAAGACTTCACTCTCCTTTGATATCACCAATGTTTTACGTAACTATTAACCACGGAACCCTCGATGGCAGCTCCGGCTTAAATTAAGAAGTTTTTCGACTCAGAACAGCAGAAAACGCGGCCTATAACGAACGGTTTTGGGGCGGAATCGTACTGTTATTAAGTTTACTCCAGGACTTAGAGAAAAGACACGCGCTTTTCATGTACAAAAGAGATCAGAAGGCATCTGAATGTTTTGTGTGTCTGGGGCTGTGTACATGCGTTATTAATACACCATCAGTAGTCGGGTGTTTAGTTTCGAGACCAATACTAAATTTAATTTTTGGTCAATTTTACGGTCCTCCGAGTGAAGGTTCCCGTTGCGACCGTCCAGCAAGTAACTCCTTCTCATTTTTCGTTCAATGGACTGAGTACTTTTGCATTTCTAGATCTCTTTCTCGCATCTCTACAATTTGTTCGCATAGAGAAAAGCTTTTTGTCTTATTTTATTGACGTTCGATCACTTTCTGGATTCCCTAGTCCTTAGTAATTCCGTCTCCTATCGACAGAGTTTTGAACTGCCGAGAGTTTTATCTCCACCTCTGTTTTATTTACATTTTGGTAATAAATCATTTTTTATCGACTAGCTTATCCATTATTGTCAACGCCGTCAGTGTCCCAAATTAATGTGTATAGAGTGATAAGAAAGCTTTTAGGCAAAATATCTTTAGCATCTCGTTTAATGGAATCTAAACCCGTTACCCCAGCGTCCGACTGCCACAGGCCCCAAACCAACTTCCCTAATCGTAATGGAAAAGTATCATTTGAAATAATCGTCTGCCGCACAGCCTTCACAATCATCAACATAGCGGAAACGGAGAGTACTGTATATGCATAAATTGACAAGCCATGGTCCTAGCAGCCTGGTATGCACTGGCAGTTCCCTGGCACCTGGTTTACTGCCAGTAGATGCGCTTGCGCTCCTGACAGTTAAAAAATCCTGGTCAAGTGTATGCTGTGGACTAAGGGATGTGGTGGTACGCCTAGGTGCGGATCCGGCCGTGCCAGCTACCTGCGCCCTCCCACGCCTCCGGTCCTCTTGACTCTGTCTTAGCACCGGGTTCAGGCGGGGAGTGGGGAAGTGAGAGTGCGGTAGATGCTGCGCAAGTCGCTGTGTCTGCTACACCTTGCTGTGTAGCACACGGTGGACATAGTAGGGATCGATGGTCGAACTGTTATATGCAAAAATTAACTTTTCTGATGCCTGCTTTTGTCAACATCCCACTGTTGGCATGTAAAAAGTCATGTCAGACAAGGAACTCTAGGAGGTTACATAAACGTTGGCTGGAGAGTGTCCAGCAGTAGCAAGTGGATGTTTGACATCCCATTGTACAGTAGGTGGGCTAACTCATGAAACGCCAGCCGAAATTTCGAGATGCGCTTCCGTTTCGAAAAGAGTAATTAAGTAGGGTTGTAAAATTAATTACCATACAGCATAATTCTATAACTGTTTAGTTAACTGAGTGTGCTGGCTTTCGAATTAACTTATTACCGAATATAAGCAAGAACTTTACTCTGCAAAAATGACTTCTTAAGTAGCACGCAATTTTCCCATTGATTTTCGATGTTCATAAACAATCAATCATATTTCATGGAAAGCATTCACTAAAATATTCATTTTTTCACTCTTTCAGTAGAAAATTATGTCTTCTTCCAACATTATACTCGAAGGAAGGCTATAATTAGGTCTTTACAATGTTCCTAATTGTAAGATGTCTTAATGCTCTGAAATGACTATTCATAAAACGTCATGTCTCTGCATTTGCCAATGTGGCTTGTAAAGTTTACGATATGGTTCGTATCCACTGCTGAATTTTATAAACCCTATATAAACTCTTAATACCGTAGAGAATCGCATGGTTCTCCGTACACAGAAAATATATGGCTAATAGTTTGGAAACCCTGGATTCAAGTGTAACGCGCAGAGTGGGTTCAAAATTATTCGGGAAATGGAAAAGTTTTTGAAAACTGAATCATACCCTTCCTTCGAGCGTAAAAATGGAAGAAGACGTAATTTTCTACCGAAAAAGTGAAAGAATGAATATTTTTTGAATATTTTTCATGAAATATAATTTAATTCTTAGGGGCAGCAAAGATAATGAGAAAATACCATGCTAATTAAGTAGTAATTTTTTACTAAGTACAGCTTTTGCTAGTAGCAGAAAAGAATTTTTTCGGAAGCTAGCATCTTGGGGTTACTGAATTATTGTAGAAATGTACTGCAGACTGATTAGTTTTGCAACCCTACTTAATCAATCTTTTCGAACCGCGAACGAATTTCGAAATTTCGGCTGAAATTTCATTACTTAGCCCACTTACTGTATATAATCAGCTTACATCAGCTTTTGCTGGATATAACCTACTCATTTGTCACCGTTTCCATCCATTAACATCGTTTTTATCGTAGAATGCCCAAAATATCACTAGAAATTATTTAGATCGGTAGCTAAAGAGATAATGAAATAATATCCAACAGTTTGGACAGCAGTTTTCTCTGTCCAACCACAAAGAAATTATTCGTCACAGACTGACTTGACTCTACCCCGCGTGGAAAATTGCCAAGTATGTAACGTCAAGTACTGCACGCCAGTTCTAATTATAACTGCTCTCATCAAAGATCTCTACCTTAGCTCGTGCTCTCAAAAAGTAATGGGTACTCAGGTCAGCTGCCCTTAGCTATGCGGACTTGTTTCACATTTGCACCCTAAAACAAGAATCTCGATCGTTGCAAGGAGCGCGACGTGTTCTGATTTTGAGACTCCCCACTGGCGTTCGCAAGGAATGGGCTGGATCAATCGCCTACAGGCAACACTGGCGATTTAAACGCGGGGAGGTGGCATGATAAAGTCGATTTTATTTAAATTAGTTATTTTTAGCTAGGAAAGATTCCATTTATCTAAATCCGAGTGGTTCCACTGCTAAAGTGCTTCTAAACTGACAAAAGCGTTCGAATAAGTTAGTACGCTTATCTTATTGACGGTGAATAATATGACTGGTCTTTTACGGGAGCTCGGGTCTCGTTCATCCACTGTGGAGAAAAGTGCGAACACATGCTGACAGATCCAGATTTTTAGAAGGTTTACGCTGACCATGTAAAAATACCAAAGGGTTCATTTAAACCTAAGAATTGAATTCTTGCAGTGAGTTAATTTGCGGAGATATAATGACCTTTCCTACACTGGTTGGTATTGCCATTTCGGTCTAGGAATGTGCAGTTCCAAATTGCCCAAAGTATCCCTGATACCTAATTGGCCGCGTCAACGAGCCAATAGCTACCTCACGGAAACAATCATAAAATGTGGATGACAGAGAAATCTCGGGCTTCACTGAACGAGAAAATTCCCGTGACTAAAGACTCCAGTCACCATCGTAATCACTTGCCGAACTTGGATAATTTGAAGAAATAGCTTTTTACTGCGAAAGCATTTTAATGGACGTGTAATTGTCTTATGTGCTCTGCTCGGCCGAAGTTTAACGGTAAGTATATTGATATCCTTCTTAAGCTATTCCTGACCTGTAATGCATAAAGTGAGTTTGACCGTGTGGTCAGTTGATATTCACTTTAATTACAGTTTATGTTTTTTTAAAATCGAGCATTTAAAGTGCAATTTTATTTATTATCTATAAATTCTATTTTTGAGAATGGACGATTTTACATGCGTTATTAATGCACCATCAGTAGTCGGGTGTTTAGTTTCGAGACCAATACTAAATTTATTTTTTGGTCAATTTTACGATCCTCACGCAACCTCCGACGAGTATTTCTAAAGTAGGCTTCTAATGTTGAGAAAGTTAAAAAAATTTCTTTCATTCCCATTTTCCCTGAATCTCTCGAGACTTATATTTGTCACCTTGAGTGTCTTAAGAAGCTTTTTTGACGTTAGAACTGTTTCCCAGGGGGCATACTCGGACGACTTATCAAAAATTAGGCTTTTTGGAAAAATGGCATTTTGTCCAAATTTGGATATTACCAATTACTTGTGTGGTAGGATAAGGCATTATTTTTCTGACTAAGCAGTTTATGTTCCATCTACTTGAGTCAGCCAGATCGTCTGACTATAATTAAAGAGCGAAAAGTTTCGAGACAAATTTCCTGTCGAAAGTGATCTTTCTAGACACCGAATGGTTAGGGTTGGCGTGTTTTCTGTATAGGACCTCCGTTAGGGAACTGGGTAAGATATATGCGTTCGCGACTGAAATTACCCATAAAGAGCGTACTCGCCACGCTTTTTTTTATTAGCGTGTCTCACTTGTCGGCATATGCCTTCCGACCAGTCCTACGAGCATCCCTTAAATGTGCTTTCCGACCTGGCATTCGGGAACGCATTTTCTGCTTGGGAACGTGCACACGCCAGCTTTTCCTTTATATTCTGAAGTGGCTTTTCAGCAAGCACCTGGTAAAATCATGAGAGATATATCCTTTTTGTGCGCTTTTCAAACAGTACAGAGAGTGGCCGATCTCATGAAATTTTGGCTGAGATTCTGAAATGCGTTTCAATTAGGAAGGATTACTTAGGCGCGATTGCAGAACTGATTATCGGCATAATCCTATAATATTTCGGACGCGGCAGGCTTTCGGCATTTGAATACACTGCTTTTCAATCTTCTGTAGAAACCGTGTTCATTTAAAGAATGACTACTTTTGTAGCATACATTTTTCCCGTTTATGTTCGATGGTCTCATAAATTGAAATATACCTTATAGAAACCAGAAAAAAATACTTTCTTTCAGTCTTTCGATAGAAAATCACGACTGCTTTATATTTTATACTCGAAGAAGGATTAGAATTGGGTTTTAAAAATGTTTATCAATTATTGAATAATTTGGAGCCTGATCAGTCATTACATCAAAGTTTAGTTGTTTCTGAATCCAAGATTAATGCCTTGCGCGTAAAGAAAATCATATAGTTTTCTATCCCTTAAAAGGATATCATACAAAGTCCAAAAAATTTTGCAATGGATGTCGACTATGTTGTACATTTTATGGGGAGCTGTAGTAAACGGCCAAATACGATTTTATGTGAATGGAAATTGCGCGGTCTTAAAAAGTCTCATAATTAGAAACTAGTGGAAAACCTTATTATACAACTTCTTCAAGTATAAAATATAAAGAAGACGTGATTCTCCATCGAACGACTGAAGAAAGCATATTTTTATATATCGTTTTTGATAACATATATTTTAGTTTAGAGACCATCGGAAATTAATGGGAAAATGCACGCTGCATGAGTAGTCATTTTTACCGGGCAGGGTTTTTACAGGAGATTTAAAAGCGGTGTATTCAAATGCTGACATCCTGCTGAGTCCGAAATATAAAAGGATTATTCCGCAAGATAATGAGTATTACAACTACGCCTAATCAATCCTTCTTAATCGAAAACGCATTTCAAAACTTTAGTCAACATTTCATGAGATCCATCACTCCCTTTAAGTGAAAAATCTGTTAGTTATATAAGCGATCTGGACCAATCTGCCCGCACGCTTTGAGGAAACATGTTTTCTATTAAGTGGCTAACGCAGCTTGCCCATGTGATGCTCGGGAAAGTGAACCAACTGTCTGCAATTTGTCTCCCATTGTCGCAAGCAGTGTGGACTTTCGTTATTGCTGTTTTTGCAAGCGTCGGTTAGAGAGGCCTTGTCGGGCAGCCAAACAATAGTTTGTTCGCTGGGCTACCGATTAAATTTGAGTAGCTGTGAGAACGGAATAAAAGTGAATATATAGCTGACGACGGCTAATAAACCAGAAATGGCAATTCCAACCGCCCTTATTTTTATCGGTAATGCTATTTTGCCTGTAATACGTGTCGCTGTATGGCTGCTGGCGCAACGGGACGTGTGAGTTTTGTGACGCGATCTGTGAACGCCCCTCCACCATTGAATATATGTGTAAATTTTTCGTGAAGGCCATCTTTCAATATTTATGCTTACTTAACAAGTTGAAATACAAACAAATAATTAGTGTAAGAGTTAATGGGCTTACAGACATTAAACGACCTATCTCATAAAATGTTAACCACAGTTCTGAAGGGCATTTTTGACTCGAAAAGAAAACCTAAGTAGAATTGTGATAATAATTACTGTGCAGTATAATCCGAGGATAATTCAGTTACATCAGCATGTCGGCTTTCGAACAAATTGATTTCGACCGCCTGCGAAAACTACACTCTGTAAAAAGGATTACTTAAATAGTATAAATTGTCTCCATTGATTATCGATGTCCTGACAAATTCGAATATTATTCATCGAAAATACGTTAAAAATATCCATTATTCTACTCGTTTTGTAGAAAACTACGTTTTCGTCTAATTTTATGTTTGAAAAAACGATACAATTGGGTTTCAAAAATTTTTCAATTACGAGATCTTTGAGGACCCTGAAGTGCCCATTTGTAAAACATCGTGTCTGTGTATTTAGCAAGGTGTCTTGGAAAATTTACAATATGGTTCAAATTTATTGCTGAAGTTTATGAACCCTATGTGGTTTTCTCTTAAAACCGTATTGAAATGTATGATTTCCCGTGCATAGAAAATACACAGCTTTTAAGTTTGAAACCCAAAATGCACGTGTAATCGCAGTTTGGGTTCAAAATTATCCGGAAACTGGCAAGGTTTTTAAGACCAAATTGTACCCTTTTTTCAGGCATAAAACTTAGAGAAGACGCAATTTTCTACAAAATAACTGATAGAAAAGATATTTTTCTCTATGATTTCAAGGACATATATTTACTTTTATCAGGACAAAGATAATCAATGAGAAAGAATTAAGCTATTTAAGAAGTCATTTTTTTACAGAGAGTAGGTTTTGCAGGCGGCCGGGAAAATTGCTCTCAAACGCCGACACCCCAAAGCAAATAAATTATTATGAGATTAGGCTGTATGGGGATCAGTATTTCCGTCCTATTTAAGTAAACGAAAACGAAACTCAGGATTTTGGCTAACATTTCATCAGTTAACACATCTAATATATGATAAAGAGAAGGCTCTTCGGAATAATCGAGTTGTACTCGTACATAGCCACATCTAATATATATCTATATCACTATTGTGAAGACTGTTCTAGTCTCGATTTCTGAATTTCACTTTCTCTGCAAGCCGGACGTCGTGCCAAAAATGGTAAGATGAAAAGTTGATACGTCAAGATGCGGCGAGAAATATATCGAAAACCGTGGCTTTTGGGACGCAAAGACTTCTCAATAATCCATTCAAAATAACGGGGATAAAAACGCCAGCCGCGGTAGAGATGTAGACGCCGAATTATCGAATTTGTTTGAGAATTTCATCAAAAGAAATTCAAAAGTGAAGGGAAAACACTGTCCGTGGTTAGGGATATGGGTTAGGAAAGCTGTCCGTGGTTACACCACATGTAAGTAATTATTGCAACCCCGTTCAAGCAGTCCTTTTTAAGCGAAAGTCGCAGTATGAAGTTTCAGCTACCGCTTTATTGTGAAATTAGTACTGATTGTACGATGGTAAAGAGGAAAAGACTAGCATTTAAATACCGGGAAGATAATACGTTATGGGGAAGAATTTTAGGGGATTAAGGAATGGGAGATTATTGCAATCTAAACGCACGCTGTATTGATTTTTGTTTGTTAATTCGGACACCACTTTTCGACCAAACCGTGTTTCTGAGGAAATATGTCTTTGCTTCTTAATCATTCATTGCGAAATGGATACACGAAATCGTTAAAAATTGCGCCAGTACAAGTCAGCCTGTACATGATCCTTATTATACGAATGTGAAAGAACCGATAAAAATAGATGAACTGGCACGCAGATACTGACCAACACTACCGCTATTTTCAAGGTAACAGACGCTAACTCTGTAGAGGGAAGTATATAAAGAGTCTATTTCAATTAGATGTCCAAAAGACAGTTTAAACTCTATGGTCATATCTAGGCAATCCTTGTTGCATTGCATACAGTTAGTTGGTTAGTTTCTTATGACATCGTCAGTGGTGTTAAAAGTTTGCAAAAACATAAGCTGCAACGATAATTCTGTAAAACAATCCTCATTTTCCTCATGACACTTTAAAAACGGGCCGTCATTTTTCTTATTCGCTTTTTTCTTTACTGCAGGAATCGATTTTTATCGCATTAAAATAATCACGACCAGCATCAAGCCCCATGAGACCACTTATCGATTCTGTATAAAACAGCGCCGAATGAAATTGGCTGATTACTATTTAAGAAGTGATTATTCGGCAGAAGATGACGCAAAAAATCATTCCACCCAGTTTTGGGCACTTAAGTGAAGAAGGAGTTCTAAAAAAGAAGTGAATTTGGCTCAAAGGCCACACTTCAATCTTTTGACTTCCATTAGGCTAATCAGAATGATAGTTGAGTGTCGAAACAGATGGAATGTTTGATCTTATTCAAGCGAGTGCTTCATTTTCTGCTGTTAGGCACCCATTTTTCCATTGCGCTTGCTTTGATAGCGAATTCCCGAATGCAACGTCTAATCCATGAGTTGTTCAATTTTTGCAAGAATGATTGCTGGCTAAGGGAGTTAATACTTTATGCTACAAACTTGCAGTGAGTGACCGATCTCATGAAATGTTGGCTGAGATTCTGAAATGCGTTTTCGATTAGGAAGGATTACTTGGTCGCGGTTGTAATACTGATTATCTTGCGGCAAACCCTTATAACATTTCGGACTGGGCAGGATGTCGGCTTTAAAATGCACTTCTTTTCAATCTCCTGTAGAAAGCACGCTCGGTCAAAAATGACTGCTTAAGTAGCATGCATTTTTCACATTGATTTTCAATGGTCTTGGAAATTCAAATATATTTTATAGAAACCATAAACAAAATATGCTTTCTTTTAGTCAATCAATAGAGAATCACGTCTTCTTTATATGTTATACTTAAGGAAGTAGTATAATTCGTTTTAAAAAACTTGGTTATTTACAATCGTTAATCCGAATAATGGGGGAATGAAATCAGATATGAGGACTATAAACTTGTTCATATACGATGGGGCAGCGGAATCCTGGGGATTTATTTGTACCCACAGCGCGAGCAGCTTAATCAGATTTTAATATCTAGGCAATTTGCAACCAAACTGGAAAGATCACTAAGCGTACCGCAAATTACCATCATAATTAATCAGTGTTCATGAAAGATGCCTACGGATACCGTATCACCTTGATCAGATTGCTCTTTTGCGCTAGTCTTTTCCGAAATCCTACGCTCTGATTAGCTTATTGATGATGCCGAAATGCCAGGCAAACCGACTGTAATTCAGTTGGCACTAGATAATTCATTTGCGGTATCCTGTACTTTTATTTAGATAACCAACAGGAAGCGATAGTAACGACTGCGTAGTTGTAGTCAGATCACGTTGATATTGGGAAGATTTTCTGACAAGGAGAAAACCTTTCAGTGCATTTAACCAGTGCATCCTACCAAAAATTGACCTTGAAATTCAACTCCATGGTTTTGTTTTACAGTTCCCCTGTGGCTAGACATTGATACCTTTGCATAGGAGCTTAGTTATCAACGGGCTTCTCGCACTGATCCTTCCGTATTTAATTCTTTCAAGTAGAGGGCAAATTGCACAGTAATTTTCCTCTCAAATGATACGAAATCCAAAAAATCTCAACTAGTAACGCCTATCTGCTTTGCATGCTCGCACTGTTGGAAAAGTCGAACATGTTGCATTTTTGCACTTTCTACAAAATTATGCCCATCTGCACAGTGCGTAACTGTAACTATAAATTCTTAATGATTTGCCCAATGAATTTGAACAATCCGCTTACCTCTCTGTGGGTCGATACGCGCTTTATGGACTTTTTCCAAGTAGCTCTGCGTGGATAAAACTTATGTTTGCTGATGCCACAAAAACTTTTGGATAAATGCAGTTCAAGTCCTCAGGGCAGTTCCAACCACCAAAAAGACCACTAGCCTGTCGTAAACGAAAATTTCCAACCACTAGAGTATGCGGAATAAGCTAAAACAGTGCCCAATACCGACGGACAGGTTTTTGCGAGTAAAGTCTTAGCAGTAAAGACAAGTGCCACTGAAAAAAACACCAAAATAAGTAAAAGGTTTCCGTCTACAATATTACAAATTCAGCAAAACTCACTCTCACTTGAATAAATCGTCTTAAGCCTCTGCAAAGGCCAGATGTTAGCGCTGTATTAGTTTTTTGGGTAATAGGTAAATTGCTCAAAGAACGTTCAAAATAAACCTAATTCTCATAAAACCATCAGCTCTCTGATCCCTTATTGGAACAAAAGCATATGTCAACAAGTTTATAACTGTTTTACCCGATTAAAACAGCAAAGGTATAAACTCTACTAACGGCTTGTTTTAAGCACGGTTTACTGGAATGAATCATACTAAAAATATGAAAGTAAACCGAAGTATAACTGTTTGCAGTCTTTAGAATGAAATCAGGAATCGATAAAGATATCCAAGGCTGAAATATGCCTTTTACACAGTTTAAAATTTAAGGATGAAGTAGGTTAGTACGAAAGGGATCTGGGAGAAGGCGATCTGTGCAAACTTTCTGGTAAGAAAATTTTGATATTTTGCAAACTAATGGGAATACTCCTGATCAATTAAGCGGTTATTTTTAGCAAGACTACTTCTTGTAAGTACTGGAAAGAATGCCTTGTCAAAAGCCAGCATTCCAACACGTAATACTGTCCGTGGTTACACCACATGTAAGTAATTATTGCAACCCCGTTCAAGCAGTCCTTTTTAAGCGAAAGTCGCAGTATGAAGTTTCAGCTACCGCTTTATTGTGAAATTAGTACTGATTGTACGATGGTAAAGAGGAAAAAAATTGATATCTGTCCAGGCAGGTTTTTATTTTGATGCCGGTCAGAGAGTTGATAACATTTTTGACTCTGTATTACGCAGTAGTTGTGTTGGTCCAATTTTCAGATGAGGTTATGTAGCCCCACCTGATGGACATAATGCTGTTGAGGTTTTAGCTAGGGGTTAGGGTTACGATTTAGGGTTGGACGTTATGATAAGGGGTTGGGGTTAGGGATATGGGTTAGGAAAGCTGTTTCTCAACCACTCAAAGTACAACCGCGCATTTTTAATAGCTTTTCTTTTGCATACAATTACTTGACCTCGTCGCCTGTGCGTTCCCCCGCCCCACATGCAAAAACCCCTATTACCGCCAGTTCCGTATTACAGGTGGCCGGGGTTTGTTTTCTTCAAGCGGGGTTACATAGCCACATCTGACCAAGCTCGGATATAAGTAAAGTGCAAGGTGGAGACGTGGTCGGAGCCAAAGAAGCATACAGGGAAGCGATAGGATGAATAACTGACATTTATACTTATCACTGCTAAACTTATAGAAAAAGGTCCTATCTTTCAGGACATGATATTAGAATATTCCGTTTGTTTTGTGCTTCCTCGATACATGCTAGTCTCATCTTTAGTAAGACTTGGAGTCTTCGGATTTTACTCAGAAGCGAAAGCCATGAGGAGATGCCTGATATCTCGGGCTTTAAACTGGTTCCACCACCGCCTTCGGGTAGCGCAACAGTCTCTTAAACATTTTTGTGACCTGTGAATGGTCATGGCCCTGCATGGGGATTTTAAATAAATGTCAGCAGGGTGGGGCTGCCGACGGCAGGGCTTTTGGCGCCCTCTCCGCCCCGATCGACATGTGTTCAGCCGCCATTTTGGCGTCTTATGTCGAGGGAGACGAGGACGGCGACGATGGGTGGCAAATCCGACGTTGCAAGCTCACATCTGTTCTTCTCAAATACCTGGGAGGTCACCATACTCGCCGTTACTAACGCTCCTGCCTTTACTCCAGTGTCACGTATCTTTTCCTTTTAAGTTTTTTCTCGTCTATGAGACTGTTGAGAGTTCTACGAGTTAAATGAGGACATAAGGTGAATTGTCGCCTGTTATCAAGTAGAAGCCGTTGATGTTAACAAGCGTTTCATTCAATTTTCCAAAATGAACCGCTTCCTCCCGAAGATTGAAAATCTGATATGGCTAGATCCATCCGACTTTGTCTAGTTTGGTGTAAGGTTCTGAAACCGCAAAAAATGACAACGAAAGGGCATAAGCGGAATATATGTTGCAAATTATTTTAACAATGCTAAGATAAGTACATTTTTACCAAAAAATGTGAAGATCCATTTACGTCTGGGCATAAGGATTTTGATTGTATACGCTCTGAGATTATAAAAACCAGCCCACTTGTCAGTTTATACATCTTCCCCTTAGGTTGCTAAACAAAGGGAGTAAGTTAAAGCCTCTTTCTGAGCTCGTATCGGTATGGCGACCTGAAAAACAAATAAACTGTTCTCCCTTTTGCATGTAAAAATCATAACGGCTTTGGCTTTCTGCCAGCGAAAACAATTCCCTGAGTCTGTACCGTCTGACAAACACCCAGGTCTGTCCAGAAAAATGTTTGTGTTGAAGTTGATGGTTAAACTGTCTTGACATCCTTTTTCAGTTAGAATAATTACTCGATGAGTAAACAGTACCATACAAATGAAAAATTACTTTATAAATTATTTGCCTCAATTTTCAAACCCTGCTGGAGATTTTAGGCATTTTCAAGTTATATTTCCTAAATACAGTAGTCCCGCCTAAAAGTTGTGTCCTTCCGAAAACACTTTCCATAGAGTTTATCTTAGTAGTCTCAAATTTCTGGGCAAAAAATAGCACCGGATGTCCACAAGTATACCGCTGTTAAATGCAGAACATTTGCCGGTCACTTTGCTGTCCTGTTTGGATTGGCGGGGTGTATATATTTTTTTTCTCACCTAAAATATGACTCGCACCAAACGGACCTATTAGCCCGACAGTCAGACATCGCAGAAGTTGGAACCGGAACAGGAATCTTTGCAATCATCTGTATATAACTATATATCATAGAAAAACAGATGTTGTTTCCCCATGTCCTATTTCCATGGAAAGTATCTGTTATAATAGACGGTGCTTGTCGTGGAGCACCACCCCTCAGGAGATATCGGGGTCAGTTTTATGGTTGGGTATGTGAATTTTTAGGCACAACCCTCAAATAAATTGGTGGTCGTCTTCAGGTGCATGCACGAAAGTGAGAGATAAGAAGCTTTGTCGGCTAACAGTCAGCATGGGTTCGTTAGAATAAATTCCCACAGACGTTGGCATGCTTCGCCAGCGTATACGCAGGAGCAATCAATGCATGGAATTCGGAAAATAACTCCAGTCTCATATTCTCGAGAGTGAAATCTTTTTTGTCAGATATCGCTGCACGCAAGGAGGACGCCGCCTTTGTAATATGCTATTATTAAGACAATTTATATGTCGGACGATCACTTTGGAGGTTTCTTACATGGAAAACAACAGGTAAAATCTCCGCGGCACAATTTCATCACTAGCGTTGGGCCTCACGACCGCGGTTTTTTCGCAAAACAGACTGGCTAAAATTATTTCTCTCGTCATTTACTTTCAGCTCGGCCGATTACTTCTGCCTTGTCGAAGCCGAATTGGTAGTTATTTTCGGGGCTATGCGTAGTAACATGTGATCGCACATTTTTTTCGCTTTAAAGCTAGAGAATGCTCATACATGCGCAACCTTAACCGTTTGTCGGTCATGCCACAATAGTTGGCCGGACATTCTAGACAGTTGACGCGGTAAACAATTCCTGACGTGTCCTCAGGTGGTAGCCGCCCCTTAGGCTGCATGAGCAAGCGGCGGATAGTGACCTCCGGCCGGTGTCCAAGTCCCACGTTGAGTGGTCTGAGCATGCGTTTAGTGTCTTCGGAAACGTCACTCACTTAGGGTAAAGGACGGAAGATTTCTGGTTTTTGTTTACCGTTGGTCTTAATGTGCCTTTGATAAGGCATTTGTTTATAAAGCTACGTGGGTACCCATTAGGGAGAAAGAGACGCCATAGGGATTTACGCATAGCCTCGAAAATAATCATTAATTCGGCTTCGACAAGGCAGAAGTAATCCTCCGAGCTGAAAGTGAAATGGCGAGAGAGATAACCAAAGCCTGGCAATCCAACGCTAACTCGATCAACCGCAGGATCGACCTGCCGGCGCCATACGAGGCCGTCAGACACCACTTAGGCAGGAAAGGAGGGCCAAAGAGAAGAGAGAATAATGGGCCTATCAGTAGTGAGTAAGAAAGACCTAGTCAAACCTTGTATTTCCACTTTTAATCTATCTTCGATGATGCGTTCAAGTCTGAGTGTGAAACGTCACATGAATAAATTATCCTCCGCAGAGATCTCTTTCCCTTCTTCCATACATATGTATGTTGTAGATCAGAAGTGGTATATATTCCGAGGTGATATAATGAAAAAATGAAAAGGTTCTTTGGAAAAATCGAGTTATACTCGTTCATTTTCGAGCTGGTGACACCGACCCGCCGTCAGACGAAATGAAAACAAGGGAGAAAGTTAGTTTGCCATCCAATAATAATTAGCGCGTCAGGACAGACAGACTATTGACCTATGAGAGAGAGAGATGGTCGCATAGTCATGGTAGGTCTGGGTGCTAACTAGTCTAGTTTGACAAACTAACTTTCGCCCTTGATTTCATTTCGTCTGACGACGGGTTGTTGTAACCAGCTCGAATATTCCCAAGTACAACTCGATTTTTCCGAAGAACCTCTTCCTTTTTTCGTATACATATGTGTCAGAGGCGAGACGACAGAGTTTGGGGTTAGATTAATGCAGAAGTGTTTAGAACCTGTTTGTCCTCATTCGGCCAACCATAACTCGGACCACCAGCTGGACCGGAGACGTAAACATGCGCATAGACACACCTGAGGCAGCTGGTCAACCGATGGGCTCAACCAGATGGGTCAAAAACACTTCGTCGAACCAAAATGCATCAGTGCTTCGCCACCTGTCATTCATTGGCGCTGCAGATCGGCTACATATATATACATATGGAATAAGGTGAAGCGATCTCTGGGATCTCAGAGATCGCCTAATCTTCATCTCCCACCTCAACACCTGGGGTCAGTATTTTTGCCTATATCCATATACACATACGCATATGTAAAATAGTATTGTCGCCCCTAACCACTGAGCCACGGATTCATTGTCCTGTCTGTTCCGATCGGGCATATAAAAGGGGAGATGGGCGTCCACTGATCTTCTTACAGGATCGAGCACCAGGGTGTTCTACACTTCGGGGTTGGGTATAACTGGTTAACGACAGGAAATAAGCCGTAAATGGCCACTCCAGTTTCCCTTGTCTTTATCGGTACTGCGATTCCGTCTTTATCACGCACCGTTGTGCGGGTGTTGACGGGAATCGAGAAAGAGCCCCCAGGCAGAACGGGGCAAGTGAGTTCCGTGTCGCCACCAGTGAACGCCCCTGTACCATATATTATATATATATGACATAGGTCATTTTGTTTTCCGTACGTAGTAAACGTCCAGTAGATCTAGTTTAAATAGACGTCCTATTGTTCCCTTATCCGGCCGGGGCTGTATGTATCCATCAGAACCTGTACTTAAGAATATTATATACGACGCCTAAACCAACAAGCCTTGTCTGTATGCATTGCCTCTAGAAATTTGCGGCCATTCTTTGCTGCCTAACAGTTCCTGACATGTATTTTCTCTAAAACAGACGTGTTTCTGTATATGGATTTTTGGATAACAGACAGTGATAGATGCTCTCGTTTGTCCGTCGCTCGTGTGTAATGAAAATAGCAAATTTTCCGGACGAAGTAAATTCCATTATAACTGTTGGTGTTTTTGCAAATTATTAGCTTTTTATTGGAATAACCAAATCCGACAAGCGGTATGCAGTCTGGATGAGCGTATTAGTGGCAGGCTTGTGCGCTACCTGTGTCTCGTGTGTTCTCTTGACATACTCACGGGCGTTTTTCGCCAGTTTTGGCATCCGGACGGCATTTTATTTTTCTACTTTTATGCCACATTTATCCATGCAATAAAAGTCAAGGGGGTACGCAGTTTATGCGAACAGGTGGACAGGTTTGTACGTCTCTGCCGGATCACTTTATTCTCTAAGGTAGTAGGATTAGCCTGATGGAGGAAGTTATCGAACGAGGTACGTTTATCAACGACAGAGTGATTGTTTCGAAATGCAGACTCACATCTGGGCATATTTTTTGCAGTAACAAGACTCCTACAGTGATCCTTCAGTCTTTCAACGCGCCAGGATATTTGAGAGAATAAAAGTCACTTATCAGCCTCCATCGGGATAGTGTTTTCAAGTCCCGACAGAAAGGAGTTAAGGTTATTGCAAATTATTTTTACTAATTCCCTTCTGAGGACAATAAACGTGTCAACCATGTACTGCGCAATGTCGTTAGATCTTCTGCGGAAAAAATACTAGAGCTGAGCACAGGCAAACCCTTCGAGCAGCCTTGTCTGAAGAAAGAGGCATTGAGACGGCACACCGCGATCAAGTTCATGAAGCAGCTCATCCACAGACAAATCCGTAATGCAAAACTACAGGAGGTTACATCCAGCGGATTTGAGGCAAACAGAGTGGTTTTGTCAAAATGCACCATCGTTTCGTCCGACGTAACTTTGATTCTTTATTCCGCAGCAACTGTTTTGAAGTTTCAGCGGAGGTCCCAGAACTTCGCACAGGGGAACCGGTTTAGTGAAACGACTGTTTGCGACTGTTTCAGTTTGGGACTTCGATTAAGGAGACTATGTCTCTCAACGGAATGCTGGGTTTGTGAAGTTTAGATAGGTCATATGTCTCTGGAACTGCCAGTTTGGCATGCTTAAATGATTTGACGAGACCTCTTGAAATTACTCTCATGTCTGCTAGGGATTTCTCTTCTGTCATAGGATTTGAATTCAGAGGTTTGTATTCTGAATCTGCTATTAACGTAGACATCAGCTTTTTCATGTAATTCGCCTTTCTCCGAATAGCAATCGAGCGTTCTTTCGCAACCTATGCAATAATTAGATTTTGTCCCTGATAAGCTAATTGTATGTCCTATTTTCTTCGCAAGGCACTGTCGCAGAAGTTACTCGGTTCGTTAAGGCTGGCAGAGCGCTATTCAAAATTGCTAACTTACTTTTTTCCTCTGTGAGCTTGGCTGCGGACGGAATGGATTAAGAGCTGACAGGGGGGGCCAAGCTACTGGGGCCGAACAGACTGGACTTAATTCCTCTATATAACACATCCATCTTCCCCGCCATTTGAATCCCCCAAAAATGAGCCTTTAAACTCATCAATCATGTGAGCCTATCGCAGCTGTCGACCAAAATTGTCGTCTGCGTTTTGTTCACACAGCTGTTTCTTTCGAAATATCATTTGATTTAGTAAAACGTTGAGTATGACCGAATGAAAGTGTTATTCCTTATGTTTTCTGAACTGACGAGTTTAATCTGAACATGTTCCGTTCCCAGAAAACTTTGCTGGTCTCGAACCTAACTTGACGAAATGCCCGTTTTCAAGGCACATATGTTGCCTAAAAAGACTCACAAACATACATTTATTGACCATGCAACTGTTGATTACGTTTATAAATTTAAAATGCAGTGTGCCAGATCTCATGAAATATTGGCTGAAATTCTAAAATGGGTTTTCGATTAGGAAGGACTAATTAAGAGCGATTGTAAAAATAATTATCTTGCGGCACAATCCTACAATATTTCGGACTCGGCAGGATGTCCGATTTTGAATACACGGCTTTTTAAACTCCCGTAGGCACCGTTCTCGGTAAAAAAAACCGACTACTTAAGTGGCCTGCTGTAGGTAGATATTTTTTCTGACGTGTGTAATGAGTTCTCGAAAATTTCCCATCTCACATATTCCACCCATTCGGTTATAATGTTTTAATCTCACACAAACGCTTTTACTTCACTGGTAGGTCAACTGTGATGATATTACAGCACTTTTACTCCTACAGCCGTTCGAGTAAGTGCAAAAGCAAATAATTGGCATTTTCAAAAATATGAAATTTCAGAATAACAGGCATGTATTTCCAAAAGTACACTTTTTTCTAAATCAGGCAACAACAATCTGCATCCAATTAAAACAGTCAGTGCTCAAGTATAATTCGTGCAATAACAATTTCCCATCATCAAATGACTTCCGGAATGTCTGCATGAGCTCATTAAGAGAGATTTAATGTGTATGCGGCAGTTGCTTACTTCGTCGCCGCAATTACTGTACTGCAATACAAAATGTCCTTTGTCGTTTCGAAAGGGTAAATAGCTAGAGCGGCACCTCGGAGGGCAATGCCCTTTTAAACATAATTGCCCACAAAATTGTACCCTTGTCTGCATTGCCGTACGTCTGTCATAAAATAGAATCCTAGGGAAATAAATGAGACGTTTTCAGTTGCATACTTTACAGTGCATGCATTCATGTCACAACTTTAAAGAAG